>OZ004710.1:102084778-102660018 GCA_963924515.1 Vespertilio murinus
GGTGTGTCTTCTGTCCGGACTGACCTGTGAATCCTGATGTAGTGCTTGTCTTTGTCCCTGATAATTTCCTCTGCTCTGAGCTCTAACTTATCCGGTATTAGTGTAGCCACTACAACTTTCCTTTGATACTTGCATGGTATATCTTTCCCCCCACCCATTTCCTTTTAAGTTGGCTATCTCATTACATTTGACTGGACCGGAGCGAGATGTGTCCACTCTATCTCATCTGGGACAGGAAGTGTGGCCTGAAATATTTCTGCAATCCTCGCTGAAGTTACACACACTGTCTCAAAAGTTATTACTTTAAAACAAAAAATTATTTCAAAAATTACCAGCTGTTAACAAAGCAAGCAAATGATGCGAAGGGCATTTAACTCAGGTTCCTAACGTGTCTGGGAAGTGTCAAACTGAGAAAGAAAAGGGATCAACCTGGGGACTTGTGAGATGTTCACGTACCGCATTCTCCCAGGGCAAGGAAACAAAGAGGCTAAGAGATGAGTAACACCTACAGGCCCGGAGCACGGGGGCTGCCCCGGTCCGTGGGCCAGAAGAAGGGAGGCCAGTTGGTAACAAGGATGCACCTATTTTCCTTAACAGATAAATATTACACACCGAGTGCTCCTGCTTCTTCTCAGAGGGCGGGGAGCTGCTTTTTTGTATACTTGTTTTTTGTAGCTTCCCTGTCTGAAGTATGGCTCTTTTGCTATGAGTTAGCACTTCCCAGAGGCTAACATAGAGAAGTTTAAATGTATGACTTGAGAAATAAAGCTAACTAATTGGCTATGCCGCTTGGCAGTTCGGTAAAGGAGGTGGTGGTGAGAGAGGTGGAAAGTACTGACTAAAACGTGGCTTTCTGAGAATTAGTTGAGCTCAGGCACTTGCACTGTTCACGCGCCGCTGCCCCGGGAAGCCAGCTTTGGACACAGACTAGTCATTTGAGACCAAACAGCCGAGGGTCACACCTGAGCTGTCTGCAGTGCGAACTGAAGGGTCGCTGGGTGTTCTGAGAGGAGGACTAGAGAGCAGAGATGCGAAGGCACGGTCTCCTCTGGGAGGAGGAAGGCAGGCGTCTACGTTAACGGCAAGCAGCCCTGTGGGCACAGGAATCACAGAATAGAGGACACAGATCGGTCCTCTGTATCCATTTCTCGTTTGGTGTGGAAAGTGGCCACCTCATCAAAATACCTGTGAGCCCGAACCACGGTGACTGTCATCGCAGTGAAACCTCCCGGACACCGAGCCTCCATGCAGTGTTTGTAAATGTGAGAAGCCGGTGTAAGTTCAGCTTCAGCATCAAAGGCGCATACATTAGCGTGGCCCATTGATCTGATGAATCTGTGGAGCGCCGCCAGCCCCAGAGTAACTCGTTCGTTTCTAATGTCTAGGACCGCGGGCTCACCGCTGAGAATGCCCAGGACCGCGGGCTCACCGCTGAGAACGCCCAGGACCGCGGGCTCACCGCTGAGAACGCCCAGGACCGCGGGCTCACCGCTGAGAACGCCCAGGACCGCGGGCACACCGCTGAGAATGCCCAGGACCGCGGGCACACCGCTGAGAACGCCCAGGACCGCGGGCTCACCGCTGAGAACGCCCAGGACCGCGGGCTCACCGCTGAGAACGCCCAGGACCGCGCGCGGGCTCACCGCTGAGAACGCCCAGGACCGCGGGCACACCGCTGAGAACGCCTAGGACCGCGGGCTCACCGCTGAGAACGCCCAGGACCGCGGGCACACCGCTGAGAACGCCCAGGACCGCGGGCACACCGCTGAGAACGCCCAGGACCGCGGGCTCACCGCTGAGAACGCCCAGGACCGCGGGCTCACCGCTGAGAACTGGACAGACTGAAACACCAGACACTCCCCAATGCGTCTTTCTACACAACTGGCCGGAACACATCTAAGCTCAAATGGTCAGCTCGCAGAATAATGGACTAAATAAATAATTACTGTTTTGAGCCACCTCCTTTTGAAGTGGCCGGGTATACAGCAATGGTTAACTGGTAGAATTTAGAAGGCAGGTGTTTTTATAAAACTATAGGATGAAATTTTCATCACACACCTGAGTCCTACTACACCGCATCACAGTAGAGACTGAATTATCCTCCAAAGCTGGGCTCCGCCACGAGGGCACTCTAGATGACCAAGACCCGAGGGTCAAACACTTGTTCCGGGAGAAGAAAACTAACGGCAGCTCTACAGGCAGCAAACGGCACTCCATCCGCAAGCTGCTCGTCCCGCCGGATGCACGCGGCGGTAGCGACCTCCTCGGCCCACAGGTGAGCGGCGCCTGCAGTCAGAAGTGAGGCAGCTGCCCCGGCCAGGGGTTCGAGCATCAGCCTGTGCATCGAAGGCTCTCGGGCTCGATTCCCGGCCAAGGGCATGGAACTGGGCTGCGGGTTTGACAGGATGCATGCAGGAGGCAACCAATCGATGTGTCTCTCACATCTATGTTTGTTTCTTTCTCTCTCTCCCCCCATTCTACTCACTCTAAAAATCAATAGAAAAATATCCTCAGGTGAGCATTAAAAAAAGCAGTTAGCTAGTTAATTAGAATGTTAGAGTTACATGTCCTACACCCCTAAGACCTCACCTGCAGAGAATTTAATTAGCATTGCTATTAGAATCCTATTCTTTTTAGTTACAATCCCCATTCTCTTCATTTACACCAGTGCTACCCTTCAGTGCACTCCAGTGAAGGCAGGGCAGATACCTACTCAAAAGATTAATTATAAACCTCTTTCAAAGGTTTTAACTATGAAGTAATTAATAAAGACATATACCAGAACTCACATAATCAATTATAAGCAATATATATTCAAAAGAATTGAAGTCAGGATCTTGAAAAGATATCTGTGCCCTCACATTCACTATATCCACAATAATAACATATGGAAACAACTCAAATGTCCATTGACAAATGAATGAATAAAACATGACACACACACACACACACACACACACACACACACACCATGGAATATTATTCAGCCCTTAAAAAGGTAATCCTGCCATTTGCAACAACATGGATGAACCTTGAGAACATTGTACTAAATGAAAAGGCCAGTCACAGAAGGGCAAATACTACAAGATTACAGTTACACTGAGTGGCCAGATGATGATGATCTCTGAATGCATAGTAATCTGGCCACTCAGTGTATATCCTATATAATAAAAGGCTAATATGCAAATTTCCCCTTGACCAGGAGTTCCACCAGCAGGCAGGCCAGCCAACCGCCCATGTCCCCTCCCCTGGCCAGGCTGGCCGGACTGCACCACACCCATGCACGAATTCATGTACCAGACCTCTAATATATATAATAATCCGGCCACTCAGTGTACATGAGGTGTCTAAAGTAGTCAACCTCATAGAAGCAGAGAGAAGAAGGGTTGGTGGTTGCCAGGGACCGGAGAGGGGAATGGGCAACTGTCATTCATTAAGTATAACATTTCAGGCATGCAAGATGAGAAAGTTCTAGAGATCTGCTATCCAACATACTACCTACTAATGACACTGCATTATACACTTAAAAATGTAAGCGGGTAGATCTCATGTTAAGTGTTCTTATCACACAAAAAGAGGCACAAGGAAACTTTTGGAGGTGATGGATATGTCTATTACCTCGATTGTGGTGATGCTTTCACAGGTATATGCATATGTCCAAACTCATAAAATTGTATACACTGAATATGTGCGGTTTTTGTATACCAGTTACACCCTGAGCTGCTAAAAATACACTAGTTTGATAAGTGATGGATATATCATAAATTATTTAAAAAGCCTTTCTTTTTTTCAGTGTAAGTATTTTATCTGATTTTATGCCACAGTAGAAGATCGGGGAAGGATAAAGAAAGTAACGAGAAAAGCCAATGGAAGAATATATTTTTAAGGTGACCAATATGACCTATGGCATGTAATTTTCTGAGACTCACAGGGAATCTAACCCAGGCTAGTTGGACAATTGGAGGCTTCAGCATTGATCCACTGGCTCTTATCTCTAATTGGTAAAAGCTCCTTGAGGGTGACACCCATACACTTTTGGCGTGCACTTGCGTGGGTACACGGCAAGATTATTTGTCACAAAGAGGGAAGGTGCATGGCATCCGCTAGAGGTAATGGGTAATGTGCTCTCAGCAATAGATGTCTGGGTACAAAAGCCTTTCTAAGAATTAATTATATCCTTCCATCTCTGATAAAGCCCACTACAATAATAAACTGAGAATATTTCCCAAGTATTTGTACGATAAAACTAATTTATATTAGGCTAAACCATATGAAATTGCCATTGTTGCAGGTCAAGATGTCAGAGTATCAGCAATTTCATACGGTTCTCCCTAATACTGCAGGATCTTGCTGTCAAAATCCTTTACTTCTTTCCCTCTGTCTGCAAGGCCCGCACGGACTCTGGAGGGCCTTAATGCCCACACACTCTCGAGGACTTACAATAGACAAAGAGAGCCAAGGAGCCTGGCCTCTACATACATTATTTCTCAGTTCAAAACACCCAGTTTCCTTTAGGAGTTGTATTCCGCTCACTAGACTCCAGGTAATTGTCCTGGAGTCCCCCGTGGGGTATTAGGTCTCTCTACCTACAGCTCACATTTCTAGGTCAGAGCGGAGCACCTTCTGCCATGCTGCATTTGCATACTGCAAATAGGCCATCGCGCCCAGGATTCCTCAATGTTGTTTAAGGCAGGAGACGGTGTCTGGTCATCATCATCAGCATAAGCCTGTGTTTTTTTGGGGGGTTGCTTGATTTTATTCTTACATCCACTGCTTGTCCTGCCCCAGAGCTGCAGCCAACTGGCTAGCCCAGTGGTCGGCAAACTCATTAGTCAGCAGAGCCGCAGTTTGCCGACCACTGGGCTAGACCATCATCTCTGGGTCTCCTGCTGGCCAGAGCAGAAGCCTCAGCCCCGCGAGGAGAGTGCGGCTGGAGCGCGGAGCCTCCCCTCTGCCTCCTTGGGCTGCGCTGAGAGCCCCGATGAGGAGGCGCAGGTGCTGCCACCAGCTGGCACCCCCCCAGGCGCAGCCAGCACCACGTGCCCAGAACAGAGGGCCGCTTTTAATCCCCCCGAGACACCCGCTCAGCAATCAGCCACTGCAGACATGTCACCGATGTGATGCTTCTGTGTGCCCGTGTGCGTCTGGAGCTGCACGAAAATGTTTAGAATCACCTGCGCCAAGTAAAACTATCATCTCTCTTATGGTAAGCGTTGTTTCATGAGAAACACTGCATACATAATTTCGGCTTCAGTGGTCAGAAGATCCTGCGCTTTCGAGTTTACTGTTAGAAATGCAAACGGCGAGGGCAGTTCTGCCCCCTCCGCTCCCCAGCGCGGGGCCTCTCTCAGGCTCGAACCACGGGCCTGCCCTCCGCCCGGGCCCGGCTTCCCGTGGCCGGGACACGGAATGTCTCACCGAGTTTTCCCTCCGGGAATGTCACAAGGGGAGCAGACTGTGGAACCAGGAGCATTTCACTTTCACCGAATGAAAAACGATAAAAATTAAAAGTTCCAAAATTACCCCTACGCTATTAATATGCAGTGTTTGAAACATGGCAACTCATGAGAGACTGGCAAAAAGTACTATGTACTCTTTTTCCCGTGTTCTGAATTCAGAAGCCCTCATTCCTACTTTGACAGTTGACATCATCACCACGCAAAAAAATAAAAAATCAGAGGGGCCCTGGACCATGTGGCTTAGTGGTTGGAGTGTCGGCCCAAGTACCCGGACTGCAGGTTCAGTGCCCGGCCCTGGTCAGGGCGTGTGCAGGAGGCAGCCAGCTGATGCGTCTCTCCCAGGGGAGTTCCGCTGGTGGCGCTTAATTTCCCTGGCAGCCAGTTACGACAGCGCGTGTGAAACGGGGCCTACCGGGGAGCTCGTGAGGGGCTCGGCGCACAGGTTTCCGGTGGGAGGCTTGTCACACAGGGACCCGCTGTCGGCAGACATCCAAATTCCAGACCCCGAGAAGAAGCAGGTGTTCAGCAGAAACAACACCGTTTGTGGGCACAGTTCGGGCACCATGGCCCACCCTTAGCAGCCCTGGGAGTGGGGGGACCCTCGGGAAAATCAAGTTCTCGGACGCCAAGCAAGGGACAACCTTGCAGGCGGGCCCTCCAGTCAGCTGCTATGGCAGCTTTTGCCCAGATGCCACCCCTTAGCCTGCCGGACACCAGCAGGCCCTGCCCAGGCCTGGGTGGGGAAGCCCCTCCACACGGTCCTCTGGGCAGGGCAGCGAGGGGCAGGGATGGAGGAAGCCACCTCCCGGTGGCAGGAAGGAAGGGGCACTGAAGGCTGCTTCTGGGAGAGAGGCATTGCCTGAGCCGGGTCTGGACGGAAATTGTGGGTTATTTTGGCTAATTAGCTAGCCCAGTGGTCGGCAAACTCATTAGCCAACAGAGCTAAATACCAACAGTACAACGATTGACATTTCTTTGGAGAGCCCAATTTTTTAAACTTAAACTTCTTCTAGTGCCACTTCTTCAAAACACACTCACCCAGGCCGTGCTATTTTGTGGAAGAGCCACACTCAAGGGGCTAAAGAGCCGCAGTTTGTGTCCACGGAACTGGACTAAGTTGTATCTCGGGAAGTGAGTTCCCACGTGGGCCAGGGCTGTTAACCACTTTGGATTGCTGCTTCAACCTTGCATGGCTCCCACACCGCTCCCAAGCCACGTGGCCTTGGTGGGGGTGGTGCCACCTCCTTCCCCATGCCCACCTGGGCCTCTCCGCTCCTTCAGTCCCTGCGATCCAACCACTCTGGCCTCCTTTCAGTGCCCGGACATACTGCTCTCTGACTCCGCGGCTCTGTGTGCATTACTCCACCCCCACCCCCTTCTCACTGCCCCTCATCACTCTTCCTCCTGCACGCAGCTAACTCCTACTCGTGTCAGATGAATCCAAACAACACCTCCGCGGGGCGGCCTCCCTCATCTGCCTTAGAGTAGGTCAGGACCCCTGTCATTCACTGTCCAGCACCAGTAACTTCTCCGTTATTACTGGGAGCACATTAACGTCCATTTTTTTCACACTTACATATTTTAAGAAAGCAGTGACTCTGTCTGTGTTGTTTATGTGATAACCCCTGAGCCCGACATGGTGCCCAAACACTCAGCACATGTGCAAAAGACGAATGAATGAGGGCTCACTCTCAGTCCATGTGGTCTGAGGGAAGGCAATCTCTGTCTCCCCAACACGTACGCAACTGCTGGGTCTCAGGCACGTGACCCAAGCTGGATCAACAAGTCATCCAAGGATGTTTTGGATGGAAGTATTGAAACAGAGGCACCGCATCTGCTGCATTTACCCTGCCTGAGAGAAGGAGATTTAGGGCTGCAACGTGTGTGAGGATGCAGCCACGCCTACAGGTAGCGGTCCATGGGATACTCGTTTATAATAAACTTTCTTTTTGTTTTTCAGGCTAATTTGAGTTTGGATTCTGACGTACGTAATTCAGAATCCAAATACAAAAGCAGTAGCTGAAAATTAGGTATGCTAGTTGGTCTCAACCAACACGAGAAAGACCACCAGCAAGCCTACCTTGTAATGACCTGAGCTACTGGCCAAGGGGGTCCTTACAATTCCTGGACCCCTGCCCAGGTTTGGTCCGGCGCAGGGAGAAAAGTTACCCTGGCTGGGAGGGAAGCACAGGTATCATGGCTGGTCATAATTCCAAAAACCACGTTGTTCCTCTCCTCGGGGCTGAAAGACTAGCACCATGACAGCAGAATCACAGTGTCTCCTTTATGAAAACTCACAGAAGCCAGATCGCCCAACAGACCGAAGAGAGGCATAATTTCCCTTATTTTCAAAGGGGTGAATTAAAATAATCTATATACATAAAAGGCGAATATACTAAGTGTCTGTCCGACCGGTATCTATGATGCACACTGACCACCAGGGGGCAGACGCTCAGCACAGGAGCTGCCCAGCTGCAGTGACTGGCAGCAGTGGTTCTCGGGTGACACACCCCAAAACCAGAGAGGAGGGAGCCCACCTCGCAGGGTGATACAGCTACTCAGTCTGGGCCCAATTTGGAAACATATCTACCCCAGTTGGGTAACAACCGGACAACCAAGTTCCAGTCTGAGTATCACTGAGAAACAGTGGCCAACAGAAGGAAATTCAGGGAGGGGAACCAAGATTAGAAAAAGGTTTGGGGATCGTTTCACACAAATGACAGTTGAAAGAGTGAGAATGTACATTGGTACAGCCACTCGGGAGAGTAAAGACAGAATCCTGTAAAACCGAAAATAACCAGACCCCGAGCCCCAGCAATCCTACTTCTAGATACATCTTCTGGAGAAACTCACAAATTTACACAATTACCAAAACAGCTGTTTACCAATTCAAAATTCAGGAAGTAGCTAGGCTTCTGTAAACCGGAGAATGGACCGATGTTGGATCAGAACCTCTCAGTGTAGAGCTCAGAGGTTCTGGGAATTGCAAGTTATCCCAAGACAGCTTTAAAAAATAATGCAATAATCTGAATTCAATCCAGCCTTTAATGGTGCTATACGGGAATATTTCACAACCAATAAGGAATAATTCATTTAATTGGGCCTGCAAATGATTATAGTCAGGGGGTTACAAGTGTTATACTGGCCTTGAATAAAGTTGCCTTAATTATCAGGGCTTGCACATAATTAAATCAGTATTATTTGTATAATTGTTGCCTATTTAATCACTACAGTCAAGTTTCTCCCACAGCTAAAGGGAGCTCCACTTACCCTAGCTGGTTTGGTTCAGTGGCTAGAGCATCGACCTGAAGACCGAAGGGTCCCAGGTTTGATTCCGGTCAAGGCACATGCCTGGGTTGTGGGCTCGATCCCTAGTAGGGGGCGTGGAGGAGGCAGCTGACCAATGATTCCCTCTCATCACTGATGTTTCTCTCTCTCTCTTCCTTCCTCTCTGAAATCAATAAAAATATATTTAAAAACAACAACAAGAGATCTCTACAGAAACATGCCGCTGAAGTGAAGAGCACTATGTAAAATAAAGAGTGAGCGTAATGAGTATTTTCCTTTTCATTAGCCGCTTTGGCTGCTGCTGAAAGAGAATAGAAGTCCTGGCGGTGGGAAATGAGTGTCATTAACCTGCCCTTGCGCAAGGAGGGTCAGTGTGGCATCAACACAGTGGGGTCAGGACTCAGGCCCCGGGGATAATGGCTGTTAGTGGTAATAAATGAGACGACACGCTGTACTGAGAGTTTTCTTTCCAACGGCATCATGTCTGTGGTACCAACACGTTACCTGCCCAGACCATATGAGCTAAGCTTGAATGTTCCTGGGACCTGATGGATCTGAACAGACACGCGGGAAGCCCACTGTGGTTTTGGAGGGGAGCATGCTTCCGCCATAAAAAAACAGTGAAAGCATGCTGCGGCAGACAAGCATGTGCTTTGCCCTAGCCAGTCTGGCTCAGTGGATAGAGCGTCAGCTTGTGGACTGAGGGGTCCCAGGTTCGGTTCTGGCCAAGGGCACGTGCCTGGGTTGCAGGCTCCATCCCCAGTGGGGGGCGTGCAGGAGGCAGCTGATCGATGATTCTCTCTCATCACTGATGTTTGTATTTCTCTCTCCTTCTCCCTTCCTCTCTGAAATCAATAAAGAAATATACATATATAATTAAAAGCATGTGCTTTGCCTAGGTGCTTTTAGGACTTCCTTCCAGAGATTTTGTGCCACGTAACTATCAATAGCAAATACTTGCATAAAAGTGATTGTCGTTTACTAGTTTCTTCCTATTAGATTTCAAGATGAGCAATAAAACCAAGCCAAAAACCGCTTAGGAGGCTCTGATACATCCCCAAGTTAATGAGGTGAGTGTGGCTTGAGCAGTACTTTCTTTCTAGAACCCTCTTCCTGGCTGTGATGTGGCCTGACCCCACAATCCCCAGGAATACTGGATGAGAGAAAGCCCTCACATCGAGATACTTTGCAGACTCAGGTCTGACCCAAAGCTGACGGCACCCCCACCTCTGCAGCCTACCCTCTCCACCCCTCGAGTGCAAGCGAGCACGTACAGCCGAGGCTGTCCCAGGGCGGGGACCTGTCCTGGAAGACAGAGCCTGGTGATAAAGCGGGAGAGTGTCAGGGAGATCAGAGACAGACAGACAGAAGGGGGAGGAGAAGAGTTGATGAATTAAGCCCTGGGGCGCAAAGGTTGCTGGGAAACAGCAGGAGAGGAGGGAGAAAATGTGACATCAGGAGAGAGGCAGGGGCAGTCAAACAACAAGGCCAATGACACGCTGCCCTCCGGGATGCGCCCACACCCCTGCCCTCAGGAGGTCCCCGCGTCTTCTGCCCACAGGCCGCCCTCTGCGTGCCCCAGACACTCATGCCCCTGCCCGCACCGAGCACCACACCACACCTCCGAACCCACTCTTTCCAAGGTGGGGAGAATCCAGAGCATCACTTAAAATATCAGTTAGACTTTCTCTCTTCCCCGCAGCGTCTGGTTCCAGGTGAGAAGGAGCGGACACACCGACCTTTCTGCCCACCGCGTGCAACCTGAACACCTACACACGCGGGCCGGCAGCTGCTAGACTGCTCAAGGCGATGGCAGCCGGCGGGCCGGGGAGGAGCACCCAAAGGCCGTGTACAGCCGGGGAGGAGCACCCAAAGGCCGTGTACAGCCGGGGAGGAGCACCCAAAGGCCGTGTACAGCCGGGGAGGAGCACCCAAAGGCCGTGGACAGCCGGGGAGGAGCACCCAAAGGCCGTGGACAGCCGGGGAGGAGCACCCAAAGGCCGTGGACAGCCGGGGAGGAGCACCCAAAGGCCGTGTACAGCCGGGGAGGAGCACCCAAAGGCCGTGTACAGCCGGGGAGGAGCACCCAAAGGCCGTGTACAGCCGGGGAGGAGCACCCAAAGGCCGTGTACAGCCGGGGAGGAGCACCCAAAGGCCGTGTACAGCCGGGGAGGAGCACCCAAAGGCCGTGTACGGCTGGACTGCCGGTGACCCGCCGCCTTTTCTCCTCCTGCATTTCTGGCCGAACTCAACACAGCAAAGCCTGAGAGGGAGCACTGGCTGGAGCACACGCTCTGGCCCAGAGTGCTGCTTTTGGAAACGGGAACCACGGAGACTCAGAGAGACTGGGGGGTGGGGGGGAGGGGAAACCCCCTGGGTTTTTCTCTCTGTTTTCTTCCTTCTCTCATGCCCAGAAATATCCCATGATTGGGGCTGTCACAGCAGCAGTAAAACTGACTGGCAGAGGGAGACTGGCGGAGTTAAAACTCTAGAAGCAGAGGGACCTTCCATTCTATTTGGTGGAGCTATAGTGCCAAAGGGCAAAGCCAAACCCCAGTGTGTGTGTGTGTGTGTTGTTTTTTATTTTAAATTTTACTTTCTTTGCCTGCCTGCCTGCCTGCCCCTTGCACTCAAGAGGTAGTGCATCATGAAAGTGTGTGGCTTTTTGCTGGAGGGCCAAAAAGAAAGTTCTAGGAAACCAGAAAGTACCATGAACATGACAAAGAGGGAAGCGCTCAGGAAGGCTCTTGAAGCGGCTGAACAGCTCAGATCCCCCCCACGTGTGCGTATGTGGGTTTGACCCTCATTACCATGTCAAAGACCCTGAGAACTGAGCTACCAGGCTCTCTGAGGTCCGAGTGAGGAGAGGTGTCGCACTCGGGGCAGGTCCAAACACCGCTGCAGAGGACCTGAATGCTGACCGGACCGGAGCTGCAGAAAGCTGGGCTGGAACTGGCGGTGCTGAAACAAACATAGGGCGCCCCAATGTGTACACACACTTCGAATAATTATAAACGCAGTGTTTATTAAGATAATTTCATTTCCAAAACGGAGCTCTCAGTTGTTAAAGTGTGTACACATTTTGGGGGCCACCCTGTATATCAACATTCGCCACTGAACTGAAACAAGATTCCAAGTCTTATACATAATAATCAAAATGTCCAGCATGAAATCCAAAATTACTCAGTACATAAAGCGGCACAAAAAATGCCAGCCCACATGGGGAAAGACAACCAGCAGACACCAATAATGGCATAACACAAATGTATCAATTATATGTTAAAACAGCTATTATAAAAACGCTCAAAAGAGCGATCACCAAACTTGAACACTCTCAAAAGTGAGTCAAAAAAGAAAGTATTGGCAAAGTGAAGAGAAGACATAAAGGATAATCCAATTGAAACTTTAGAATTGGGGAAAAAAATAACCCAAATTTAAAATTCACTGAAAGAATGCAGTAGCAGCGTGGAGGAGGCAGTAAACTTGAAAACAGGTAAGTAGACCAATAGACCAGCCCATTTAAATGACAGAGAGAAAAGATGGGGGGGGGGGCGGATTAAGCCTCAGGGCCCTGAGGGATAACAGCAATGGCTCTAATATTTGTGTGACTGGGATGCGATATGGAGAAGAAAAGAGCGTGGTGCTAAAAAATATCTGAAGGAAAGAACAGCTGAGGATTGTTGAGAACACCAAAAATAATAAGTACAAAGAAACCCACACCCAGACACATCATAAGCAAACTGCTGAAAACTGAAGGCAAAGAAACACTAACAAACAGTGCAACGTTCCATCACTGGCAATAGCTGGGCCATCTAGAAAGCAAACCAGCAAGGATATGGAAAGTTTACACATCACCACCCCAAAATGGACCTAGCTGGCACTCGTAAAACACTTCTCGCGAGATGAGCGGCATACACATGCTTTTCAAGTACACACAGATCACTCTCCAGGAATTGCTGGTGGGGCTGTGAAATGGTTCAGCCACCTTGGAAAACAGATGGACAGTTTCTTTAAAAAGTTAAGCATAAATTTACCACACAACCCGGCAATTCAACTCTAGGAATCTACCCAAGAGAAATAAGAACACATGTCTACACAAGGACATGTACTTGAGTGCTCACAGCATTATTTATGAGAACCAAAAATTTGAAACACCCCAAATGTCCATCCACAGCAAAGAGATAATCATAATGTGGTATATACACTGAGTGGCCAGATTATGATGATCTCTGAACGCATAATAATCTGGCCACACACAGTGTGTGTGTGTGTGTGTGTGTGTGTGTGTGTGTGTGTATCACGGTGCATGAATTCATGCATGGGTGGGGTCTGGCCAGCCTGGTCGAGGGGACAACTTGCATATTAGCCCTTTATTATATAGGATATACATTGAGTGGCCAGATGATTATGCGTTCAGAGATCATAATAATCTGGCCACTCAGTGTACATATAATACTATTCAACAATTAAAGGGAATTAATTATTGATTTATGGCACAACCATGGATGAACCTAGAAAACATTATGCTATATGAAAGAAGCCAAACACAAAAGACCATATAACATATGACCCGATTTTTATGAAATGCCCACAAAATACCAATGTATAGAGACACAAAGCAGATTAGCGCTGCCCAGGGCTGGGGCGAGGGGAACGGAGTGAAGGCGAATGGGCACAGGACAGACTAACACCGGATTATGCAGTTGGTTACATAACTTGGTAAATTTACTAGAAAGCACTACATTTTTTTTTGTACCCTGGGAGTGGCACGGTTGCAAAAAAAATGAGTTTGACCTCATCTCAGGGAAACAGGATTGGCACATTACAATTCGGTAAAACAAGCGTTAGCTGAAGGGCAGGAACGCCCCTGTTTCAGAATAGGGCCCGGAGGTCTCAAGCCGATAACATTAAATGTGAGAATCACATCACCGAAGTCCCTATCCAAGCCCACACATGGCCTAATCTGGCGAACATGGCTCGCCCTCCCACACAACTCCCCCGGACACATCACGTCGGCGGTGTGCTGAGCCATGTTTCACACCAGGCCCTTGGGGGAAGGGAGCTCCCTGCCCAGCAGCGTACACCTCTCTGTTCACCACCAGTTCTGAGCTATTAAGATGGTATCAGTGGCCACGGAGTCTGAAAGAGTTGTGCACCATCAGCCCACGCGATCTGGTGGGAGGCGGCTCAATCACACACATGTAATCAGCTGCGTTTTCACTGTATATCAAAAAAGGCCATCCTGGCTTATACAAGTCAGATCTCATAAACGAGGTGACCGGAAGTGCATCCTGAAGTGGGGGCTCATCAGCAGGATGGACATAACTGGGTTTCCGAGTCCGCGTGGGAGGCCGGCCCTGGACGAAGGTGAAGGGCACAAAATAACGGCAGCGTGGAAACAGCATGCGTAAGACAAGATAAAAAGACCAGACAAAAACACCTGTACGGAGTTCTGTATGATGAGACTACAGCAGTGGTCGGCAAACCGCGGCTCGAGTGCCACATGCGGCTCTTTGGCCTGAGTGTGGCTCTTCCACAAAATACCACGGCCTGGGCGAGTCTATTTTGAAGAAGTGGCGTTAGAAGAAGTTTAAGTTAAAAAATGTGGCTCTCAAAAGAAATTCCAATCGTTGTACCGTTGATATTTGGCTCTGTGGACTGATGAGTTTGCCGACCACTGGCCTAGGGGGTGGCATGAAAGACTGACAAGCAGTGAGCTTGGGAGCCAAGCTAGAGGCGGACTGTGAAGAGGGGTACGGGACCTGCTCACGGGGCACCCTTTGCTATCATATGTGCTTCACATACTTTAATGCACTTTATCATACCTACGACATGATGTCAGCCATTTTTATGAAAGAGCCTAGTGAGAGATCAGAGAGCTGAGATTTGAGCCCATGGACTGATTCACAAAGCCATGCCTCCACACTGCATCATGCCACTTTCACGCGAGCGCTGGGTGATGGCTGAAGGGTGCCTCCTCCCTAAGTCTGCCGCCGCCCCTCAGTCTCTGTAGTCACCTGCGTCCCCGAAGGCAGACTGTGGCACCTCTTCAGGCTCAGCTAGGGAGTTCTACTGCATCCCTTCGGGACCTATTTTAACCGTTAGAAATACTTCCCCCCTTCCTGAACCCCTCGTAGCAAAAAGTCCTCCTTTTATTTTAGCACACCTGTATTTCATGGCGGCAATAGACCTAAGGGTGACTATGCATACAGAACTTACACATATGTAGAATATACATACACATGCATAGTACAAGGAGACATTTGTTCTCCTGTCACATGAAAGGAAGTTTCCAAGTCAAGAAAATCATTTTTTTACTCTTAAGAATTAGTGTGCGTTTAAAACTGGTTGTTTCTAGGAACTCTATGATAGCTGACCCGCTTAAGCAGCTTCCATTTCAATGAGTAACAGGAATGAACTTGGGCCTAGAAACATCCTTAGCGGCATGACCAGCCTAAACGGACTTGCAATGCCAGAGGGCAGGGCAGGTCTCTAAGCCCGAGGAAAGGGCCGGCTAGCCAGGGTTGGGCTGAGGGGGCCCGCACGCTCCGTTCCAGGTCAGAGCTGGGCTTCCCTTATTTAAAAGCGGCCAGCTGTCTCCTCTCACTGGCCACAGGGACAGCTCACAATAGCAGCCCGCTGACAGAAAGTCCACTGGGTCATTAGACCTGTACAAGTCCCAACCTAGAAGCAGGAAAGCAAAACTGAAATGATGGCCTTTATGTCTTCCAGCCCAGACGACTTCCCCGAGCTCCCGACACCGAGGCCTCCGTGCCCCCAGCTAGCGGTCCCTCCAGACAGCGAGGTGGTGACAGTTCTGGCTTCTCACTCATCCAACTTCCCCTGGCCCGAAGGGCTACTTTTCTTTCTTTCCCTCTATTTATTCATTTAATTTTTCCTTGGCTTTACTGAGGTGTAATGACCAATAAAATGTCAATATGTCTAAAAGTGCACAATGTGAGGATTTGATACACATATGCGTTGTGAAAGGATTCCCAGCCCTGAGTTTAAGACATCCATCCCATCCCATCCCATCCCATCCCATCCCATCCCATTCTTCTTTTCTTTTTCAATATAATTTTGATTTTTTTACAGAGAGGAAGGGAGAAGAAGAGAGTTAGAAACACCAATGAAAGAGAAACATCAATCAGCTGCCTCCTGCACACCCCCCACTGGGGATGTGCCCGCAACCATGGTACATGCCCTTGACTGCAGGCCGACGCTCTATCCACTGAGCCAAACCAATTTTGGCAATAGAAATATATTTTTAAAAAATGTCCACAAGAAAAAGTTTCTTTTGGATTTAAGTTGGTTATCCTACAGAGTTCAACTTAGGCTCATAACACACACACACACACACACACACACACACATACACACCCTCTCCTGTATACGATGCAGGAGTTTCATATGAGACAAGTAGGATACAACTGTCCATAGTCGGAGTTTTTCTAAGTGTGAAAGTACATTCCTAGTCCTCGTCAGCACCACAGGCGGACAGGAGCGGTGGGCAAGGCTGGGAGGCATGAGGGAGGCTCCGGCCGCAGCCTCCCGGGAAGCCAGGGGCCGGCACAGGCACAGGCACAGCCGCGCTGCCCGCAGCGGCGAGGCCAGCCCGGCTCCCCCCGCCGGCCTGCGAGATGCGTGTTCTCTAAAAGCTATGGCTTTCCACAGGCCCCGTGTGGCCGTTAGAACATGCTGCATGCCGTTTTTAAACACAAAATGACAGCTGATGTTTCGTTTGCCAATTAAATATCAAAAATTAAAAAAAAAAATCTGAAGCGGGCATCTCCAAGAACAGACAGACCCGTGAGCATGCCCTTCTGACTTAACTGACCGCTGGTGGTCACAAATGGATTCCTCGAACCGCCCTACGGCCTGAAGAGGGGCAAGGAGATTGCCAGAGGTCAGACCTACATTAGGAAAAGTGGCTAACAGCCCGACACAGCAGCATCCGTGCCAGTTCCTGGTCGGAACGTGACAACACTAGCACGCCTTGGTTCAAAGGACGGAAAGTCGCCCGAGAAGATGGCACTGCCCCTGGGACCACGCTGCCCGGCGCTCTGGGCTGCATCCTGCCACCAGCTCGTCCAGTCGCCAAGCCCTGCGCCTGCCCCCGGGACGCCTGCAAAGCTGGTGGCACTGGCGCCGTCCCTGGGGCTGAGTGGAGACCGAGTCACCTTTGCTCAGTCACCGTTACAACCGAGTACATGAAGTCTGCTGAGACGGGCCACGTAGTTCTGGGTGTCGCTCTTCCTGGGGACCCTGGGGGCTTCCACGTCAAGAATGTGTCTGCCAAAGATGGTCATCATGGCAATGTGGCTGTGACACCAAAAATGACCCACCAGTGGAATAGCTGGCTTCACGACTCTGATAATTATCCCGAGCCACCCGGGCCAAATCAGTGCGGGTACACTAGTACAGCTGTGCTGGGCTGCCATAAGGCTCACATCGCTTGTAGACCCGCTGAGCTAAGAAAACCGATTATCATTGGGGGTTAAAGCTTATACTGCCATCGTCTCTGGTTCCTGGCAAGCCCACGCGTATTGCGAGTTTCTCTGACTACCCTCCTCTGGCCGTTTTGCTGTGTGACATGAGACAGTTGCTGCGCGTGTCATCAAAGCAGAGGACAAGAAGGCAGCTGGAGCTGGCAAAGTCACCACGTCCGCCCTAAAGCTCAGGAGGCAGACTGAATGTTATCCCCAAGACCGGCACCCCAGTCCGAACCAACGGCGGAAGAACTTGTCGCAATTGGCCATTTCAGTTTAACAGCAAGAGACTGGCTAATGATTACAGTGCACTGTAAAGCCTTCAGAAGGAAAGGAGAATGTTTTGTGGAGTGTGTGTGTGTGTGTGAGTGGCAGTTTTTAAGTCATTGGTTTTTAAAACCAGTACTTTTTAATGGAAACAACTTGACCAAAAGTCTATGTCACAGAATTTTCAGACCCATTAAGACCAAGTTTAAGGAGAAAATAGATAGTCCTTACAAGTGAGATCAATTTGGGTGCTTATCCTCTGGAAAAGAAAAGGATTTCAGCAATATCAGATGGCATTATATCTGACATCACAATTTGCACAGTAAACCAAAAATAAGTAACCGGAATTAATCCTAGGATGCCGAATGTGATGGAATGAGGATGTTGTAAGAGTTACATGGACAACCATGGCTCTTTGGACAAATTATCAATTTTTACTAGATTCAGACTAAGTATGACACAGATGTTGAAGCTCTAAGAAATATTTAAATTATAATTAATACTAGAGACCCCAGTGCACAAAATTCGTGCATGGGAAGAGGGAATCCATCAGCCTGGCCTGCACCATCTCCGATTAGGAATCCCCCACGCAATCCAGAACCACTGGCACCTAAACCTCACCTGTCTGATGCTCGGAAATGCTCTCCCCAGCAGGACTGATCCCCCTAAGTGTCGAACTGCTCTCACCACCTAGACCAGACTGATCCCCCTAATTGCCTAACTGCTCTCCCCAGCAGGACTGATCCCCCTAACTGCCTAAATGCTCCCCCCTCCTGGCTTGACCCCCCTACTGCTCTCCCCTCCTGGCCTGAACTCCCTAAGTGCCTACATGCTGTCCCCTCCTGGCATGATCCCCCTAAGGGCCCAACTTCTCTCCCCTGCTGGCCAGATTCCAATAAATGTCTAACTGCTCTCCCCTCCTGGCCTGAGCTCCCTAAGTGCCCTAGCTCACCGGTCCTTAGCGCTGCCTCTGAGGCGGGAGAGGCTCCTGCCACTGCCACTGGCTCATTAGCCCTGAGCCCGCCTTCTGGCCGAGCAGCTCCCCCTGTGGGAGCGCACTGACCCCCAGGGGGCAGCTCCTGTGCATCTGCCCCCTGGTGGTCGGTGCATGTCCTAGGGACCAGTTGTTCCACCATTTGGTCAATTTGCATATTATGCTTTTATTATGCAGGATAATGGCTAAGAACTTCCTAAGATTAGTCACAGACATCAAACCATAGATACAGGAAGCTCAGAGAACACCACGTAGGATAAACATGGAAAAAGTTGAGAAGCCACACCAAGCGCTGGCTGGCGTGGCCTGGTTGGTTGAGTGTGTCCCATGCACTAAAGGTTCCTTTCCCGTCAGCACAGGCCTGGGCTGCAGGCTCGATCCCCAGTAGGGGGCGCGCAGGAGGCAGCCGATCAACGATTCTCCCTCATCATTGATGTTTCTATCTCTCCCTCTCCCTGAAATCAATGAAGACATATTTTCACAACAAAGAAAACATTACATTTTTTAAAGCCTCGCCTAGGTGAAGATGGACGTTGAAGTCGGCTGGAGGAGAAAAGACACGGGAGCTACAGGGGAGCACGGGTAAGAATCACAGCAGCAATGACCTCCCCCAAGTTTTCACATTTTCTCGTGGCCATACCTTCGGTGGTCCCATCCCCCACGCCTCTGGGCTTGGCCGCAGCAGCACTCCTGCGCTCTGGCTGCTGGGAAAACATCAGATGTGGCACGGAGGACACGGAGGAAGCGCTTGGCCCCGCCGCTGCTTCGCTGGAGGCGAGGCCACGTGCGGGGAGACGCCGTCCCAGCGAGGGCCTCCTACACCAGGCAGCCACCAGCCACCAGATCTAACGGACACAGGCTCCCCGAAGGAAATGTGTCTGTGGCCCCTCCACACGGAGAGGGGAACGCGCAATGGTTTCCCCACCAAGTGGAGACTGCACGGAAGAAGCCACTTCAAACAGGAAAACCTGCAGTACCTGGGTCAGAATACATACATATCTAAGTACTGAAAATGCCCAAGCCTTCCCAGATCCTCACAAATGTGCTGTCTGTCATCACAGATGGCACATACCAGAAAAACAAAAAACACAAAAAAATTACCATTTAGCCACTGAAGCGTCTTTATCGCGATATATTCAACCAAAGTCACACTCAACAGTTTCACTTCTAACGCTGAACAGCTCAGCTTTCCAGAAAGTACTTTTCTCCCAAGTCTCCCCCTTCCCCCCCCCCCCCCCCCCCGGCATTTGACAAGGCCTGGGGAAAGCGGCGAGAGCTCCCACAATGCCATCTAAGCAGCACCAGCTAGGAGACTGGTCAGGCCTCCCTGTGAGGCCGCCTGCACGACCAGCTGCTCCAAGCACCACAGCAGCTCCAACTGCTGACGGCGGGCGGGGAGGGCTGTCTAAGGTCTATATACCGCGTTAGAAGCATCACGGAGTGGGACCCGGAAAGGAAGCGAGTTTCTTTAGCCAGTGTCGTTTAGGCTTCACTGCTTTTGGGGATCACACACACACACGCACACACAGTCGGTTTGGCTCAGTGGACAGAGCATCGGCCTGTGGACCAAGGATCCCGGGTTTGATCCCGGTCCAGGGCATGTGCCTCAGTCGCAGGCTCCTCCCCAGCCCCGGCCCCGGCTGAGGTTCACACAGGAGACAACCAGCCATGTGTTTCCCTCACATCGATGTTTCTCTCTGTCTTTCCCTCTCTCTTCCACTCTCCCTACAAAGCAATGGAAAAATATCCTCCACTGAGGATTCACACACACACACACACACACACACACACACACACACAGTTTAATAAAAAGTGAAAAACACCTTCCAGCAGCTTCCCATTGTCCTTGGAATAAAACACAAGCTCCTTAATAAGGTCCCACAAGGCCCCGTAAACCTTCCCCTGCCTGCCTCAGACCTCCCTTTCCCCAGGTCCTAGCCAAACCTCTGAGGACCCTCTCCGCCGCTCTCCCGCCTCAGTGCCCTCACAGCACCTGCTGCTCCCGCCGCCGCCTGCCGGGCAAGGCCATCCCTCCTCCCAAGGCGATCCCTCCTCCCGCGGGGCTCGGGGCTCTGCTGGTCCCCGCGCAGCCTCAGCCCCACGGACGGACGCATCCTTCCTCTGACCTGCTGTGTGGCCTTGGGCAAGTGACCATTTTTTTGTTAATCCCCACCTGCGGACATTTTTTCCATTGATTTTTAGAGAAAGTGGAGGGGGAAGAGAAGGAGGGAGGGAGGGAGACACAGTGGTGTGAGAGAGACACATGGATTGGTTGCCTCTCGCAAGTGCTCCAATGGCAGGGCGGGGCCGGAACCTGCCCCCCAGCTATGTCCCCTTGCCAGGGAATGCCAGTGACCCTTCAGTGTCCTAGCCCAGTGGTCGGCAAACCACGGCTCTCCAGCCACATGCGGCTCATGAGCTGTGGTTTGGTGCTCTGTTGACTAATGAGTTTGCCCACCACTGTGCTAGCCAACCCTCTAACCACTGAACACACTGGCCAGCGCTGGGAAAGCTACCTTTGCTTTCCCCCCCGAGGCTCACACCTCGGAAAGATGTCCTAAGGGAAGCCATGTAGCAGAGCGCTCAGCACAGGAAGTGGTTAACAAACCACCACTCCTGGTTCTGTCCTTGTCCCATACGGTAATCCCCACCACAGCACTTAGTATAATTAGCAATTATTTATTTGTAGAAAAAAGCAGAAACGCCCCCCTCGAATCCCACCTTACTACCAAATGCCTTTCATGCTGCGTCCCCACATGCTGCATTTTTGGAGGGGAAGGTGAAATTAGTGTTTACAGAGCAACTGCTACCTCAATTAATTAGCACCTTGGAGATGCGGTTTGGCAGGTGAAGAAACTGAGGCCGAGATCAAGTGGTGGGTCAGGATCCAAACTGGCCCGACCCCACAGTCTGTGCCGGGCGCGTGACACCAAGGGCTCCCCTAACTCATGGACCTTGTCATCTAAGAGCAGCAAGCTCACGTAAGATGGATCTTCACATCCACACATCCCCAACTACTCGAGGGATGTCCGCTCCAGACCCTTAACCAGCCCGGGGTTCTAATAACCCCGCCCCCAATGCCTTCCTCTTCAGAACACTCTTCCTCTGACTGCGATGATAGTTTTTCTTATTTCCTTTCCACTGGATGTTGAGCTCTTAAAGGGATTAATATCTTGCCCCTCTTGTACTGACTGAATTAATTAAAATGTTGGAGACTATTGTGGCTGCAGAGTTGGGGTGTGGTGAGATGGATTTTTGTAACAATACTAGAGGTCCGGTGCACGGCATTCATGCACTGGTGGGGGTGTGGCCTGTGGGGATCAGCCCATCAAATCAGCGGGAGCACGGGTCATCCGGGTCAGCTGAGCAGTGCTCCCACTGTGGAAGCACACTGACCACCAGGAGGCAGCTCTTGAGTTGTGTGCCTGCCCCCTGGTGGTCAGTGCATGTCATAGTGACTGGTTGGCCATTCTGGTTGTTCCGCCATCCGGTCATTGGGCTTTTATTATACAGGTCTAGAGGCCCGATGCCCAAAATTCCCCCAGCTGCCGGCACCGGCTTCCCTCTGGCACCTGGGACCCGGGCTTCCCTCCTGCCGCCAGCAGGCACCCAGGGCCCGAGCTCCCTCTGGCCGCTGGCAGGCACCTGGGACCCAGGGTTCCCTCGCAGCCCCAGCTTTGTTCAGAGGGTTTTCCAGTATAATTAGCATATTATGCTTTTATTATAGATTATTATAGACTAGAGGCCCCATGCACAGGGAGGGGTTCCCTCAGTCTGGAATCCCTTGGGGGATGTCCGACTGCTGACAGATGGATACCCCTCTCACAATCCTTGCAATTCTGGACCACTGGCTCCTAACCACTCGCCTGCCTGCCTGTCCCATCACCCCTAGCCCCTCCGCCTGCCTGATTGCCCCTAACTGCCTCTGCCCGTCTGCTGGCCTGATCGCCTGTAACCACCGCCTCTGCCTCGGCCCCCATCCTAAGCTGTAGTCTGGCTTCCCTCTGCCGGAGGTGACCTGGCCCAGCAGGAGAAGGTGTTGCCCCATCACCTTGCTGCTACTGCCACTGGCGGCCACCACGGCTGCCTGAGCCGTGGGCTGGCCCTTGTAGCAGCAGCCGCCATCCGCAGCTTGCCGGAGCCGTGGGCCGGCTCTCCCAGTGGCAGCTGCCATCAGCGGTCTGCCTGAGCCTCAGGCAGCCACTGTGGCTTTGTCCAGGACCTCTGGATGGTCGTCTGAAGATGTGCGCCCTAATTAGCATATTACCCTTTTATTCCTATAGATAGGATTCAAATTTGGCATAGTTAAGATAAATGTAACATGAATGATGGCAAAAGAGTTTATCTGAACCACTCTATAATGGAATGATTTCCATATCCAGCACCAGAGCGTCCACGTGACTTACAAACACGTGACTTACAAACACGTGACTTATGGCCGCAGGTAGACTGCATTCTATCTCTGGGCCCTACATCAATCGCCACCAACGCTCTTCTGTTCCCTGGGGCTGCACGGCAGCCACCCTTCACGACAGGATGCCCTTGGCAGTATCAGTGTCTCAGTGGTTACCCTTGAATTGTTCATAAAAAGAAACAGAAAGAGCAAATGATAAAGCAAGTGGGAACAAGCTGTTAATAACTGGTGACCTTGGGCGAAGGGAATACAAGAGCCCTTTGTGCTATTCCTGTAACTTTTGGGTAGTTATAATATTGCATCAAAATAAAAAAAGTTTTGAAAAATTGAAAAAGAATATTAATTTTCCCAGGAGATTCTAACACCCAAGGTCGAGGGTACCGGCCATGCCGGCACCACGTCCTCTGGCCAGCTATTCCAAAACCACACTCTAGACGTGGGCCTCCTCGCCTGCCGGCCAATACCAAAGGCCAGGAGCTCCTTGGGTAGCTGGACTGGGCCAGGCTGACTTATTTCCGGTCTGGAGTGTATTAATGAATGCATTGGTGCCTCCCATTGGCCAAAGCCCCCGGCTATCCCCCCATGGCAGCCCCCTGCTTTCTTCAGTTGACTGCCTCTTCCCAAACTGAGCTATGGGGTCAGGCATTCTCCCCAGTCCCTTCCTCCCCGTTTCCCCAAAGGGGCATGGAGACATTGTGAAGGTAAGAGCTTTGCTGCTGCTGCTGCGGCTGTCTATGGAGAGACCCGCTAGGAGGAGGCAAGAAGAGCCACGGGAGTCACGAAGAATCCAGAAAACAGCGAACTCAGAGCAGCATTTACTTGCTAGCACTCTTTTCTTCTTCACTTCTACCCACTCACTCATCCCAGGCCCCCCCCCCCGCCCTCCCCCCGCTCTCCCAGGCGCTGGAACTGGAACAACAAGTAGAAACTTGTAAACCGTTCAAATGTCCTCATGTTAGCCATTTCAGGAGAGAGCCGGATGGGTTTCCCCCGCCGCCCACCCCTGGCCTGTGAGGGGAGTGAGTAAAGGTCACAGGTAAGCCGGTATCTGATCTCTGCCCTCCCGCAGGCCTGCCCTGTGTGAGCCCCATGAGGCGGCAGTGTGTCCAGCCCCTGCCCCTGACCAGGGCTTAGAAAGCGCCCCCTGTCTGTCTTCCCAAACACCTGATGCCTTCTGCCTCCCCTACTCGCCCCCAGATAGTCATCTAGGGCTAGCAGGATGCCAAAGTAGCGGGAAGAGGGAGAGAGGCTTTGTGTACTCAGGGCAGGAAGGGTTGCCATGGCAACCAGAACCGTTGGGAGGGGAGAGACAGGAGTTATCAAAGAAGGGCTTCTTCCCCCCCCATGAACCTTCAGCATCCTTTACCATTGAGCTTCTGTTAACACTTAAGTCTCGACTGTGATTGAGGAGAGACCGTACCATCACTTGTCTCACCTCTGAGAGCCGCCACAGGCCTCAGGGGGGGGTCCCAGGTGGGTCCCAGGTGCCCCCCGAGCTGCCCCCAAGCTCCTCTTGGCACCCCGTTGACCACAAACACTTCAGAAAGCAGTGGGGAGGCCCGAACCCACTTTCCCTTACCTCTGACCAAGCTTTCCAAGCTCCTATAAGTGAGAGGACCACAGCTTACCAAGATGGCTCCCAACGGACGAAGGCAGATGAGGATTCTAGAGCCACGCCTGCATCACTGAGTGTTCTGGAGTGTTCTGAACCCAGTGCAAGGAGCTGTTACAAGGCAATGATATCGAGTTAACAGCTTTTTCCCTAGCAAATAAGAGTATAAAGAGCAGTTTTATCATTTTTAAAGGTGGGAATGATGGTAGCTCACTCTGAGAGGCACTTCCCAAAGATGTCACGGAATGCCTTCATCCCTGGAAGAGAGGTAGCATCCTTTTCCGGGCCAAGTAGGGAAACTCACGGCTTAATTTAAATGAAAAAAGAACAATGTTAGGAAGGCAGAACACTCCTAGATACACAGAAAAGAAGAAAACTTCTGCCCACTTATCTGGAGAGAAGTTATATGATGCACGAGAGCCACGCTACTCAGAGGGCACAGAGCCCCGTGCCCGTTGTGTACAGATGCTATGAAAGTATTAAATCAAACGAAAACACAATTCTTTGCTCCGGCCGGCTCCTTCCTCACCCCCCCCTTCCCCCGGGGCTACCAAGGAGCGATTGCAAGGGAGGTATTTAAGAGGACAACTCTGGGACAGCGGGTCCTGCGTTGCTCCAGGAGGTTGTACAACCAGTCTTTCCCTAAAGTATTTCAGACTTTGGAGGGAAGCAGACAGTTATCTGTCTCGGGCTGGACACGGAATGAGGGCGGCTTTGCCTGCAGGTCACTGCAATCACCGCGCCCCCGGCTTGGATTTCTCATGCAATTAGGCTGCGCAGGGGAGGGGGCGCCGGCACCCCTCCTCAGCGATCCAGCTAGCTCCATGCAACGCACAGAAAATGTCATTTTAAAAAACCTCGCGCCCATCCGAGGTTTCCCCGAAGCCCCGGCCGGCCGGCCAAGCGGCCAAACCAGTTTCCTGCCAAATGCCTAGAAGGTACATGTGTCTCGGGGCGGCGCGGGGACACCGACTTTGAAACATGCCTGCACACAGCGCCCCGCGGCCGCCCGGCCCCCGACACCGCGGGTCCCCCCGCGATTTAAAGCCCCGCCGCGGCTCTGCAGGCGGGAGGGGGAGCTCAGAGGGGGGCTCTCTGCCCTCCCCCGCCCGCCGCCCCCCAACCCGCCGCCCCCCGCGAGGGAACGAGACCGACCCGGCCGCCCGAGAAAAGTTAACTTCGCGGGGAAATCTCCCCCGAAGCCTCGCCGGGCCGGTCCCGCTTTCCCACCGCCCGGCTCCGCAGCCCCGAACAATACCGGGGGGGGGGGTCCGCACGGCTCCCCGGCCCGCCGCCCCCCGGTTCCCCCGCCGCCCGGGGGGTGCGCCCCGCTCCGGAGCTCCGCCCGGCAGCCGCACGCTGGTCTCCGCCGCGGGGCGCGGGGCGCGGGGCGTCCGGAGCGGCGCCGGCGGGGGAGCCGCTGCCACCGAGCCGGCGCCCCCCGCCCCGACGGCGGCCACGGCGAGCCGGGGCGCCTCCGCGGATGCCCGCTCGCCGTCCCCGGCGCCGCCGCGAGGCCGGGGTCCCCGGGGGCCGCCTCGCCGGTGCCCGCCCGGCGCCGCCGCTCCGCCCGCTCCCGCCGCGTCCGGCCGCCCGGCGCCCGCTCACCTCCGCGCGGCCGGCGGCGCCGCGTCCCGGCTCCGCGCTCGCTCGCGCCCGCCCGCCCGCCCGGCGGAGTCGGAGTGCCTGCCGGCCAGCCCGAGCCGCGGCCCGCCCCCGGCGCCGCTTTCTTCTCCCTCCTCCCCGCACCTGCCCCCGGCCCCCGCCCGCCCGCCCGCCCCGCCCCCGCCCGCCCCCCGCCCCCGGCCCCGCCGCCGGCCGCTCGGCCTCCAGCGCCGGGCAGGCGGTTGGGCGGCGGGCGGGGACTATTGTATTCCTGACACCGGCGCTCCCACGCTCCGCCTCTTCCCCTTCCTCCTCCCCCCGCCGGCCGCCGCCGCCCGCCCGGCTCCCGCCGCCGCCGCCGCCGCCGCCGCCGCCGCCGCCGCCGCCGCCGCGCTCGGCCGCCTCACCCGCCGCTCCGGCCGCCGCGGCCGCGCGCGCTTCTGGCGGGCCGTTCCCGCGGCCCAGGCCCCGCCCCGCCCCGCGCCCCGCCCTCCAGGTGGGCTCCGCGCCGGCTCTCGGCGAGGTGCGCGGCGGGTTCAAAGGCCAGCGCGGGCCGCGCGACCCCTAACGGCGCAAAGTTTGCCCTCCCGCCGGCCGCCCCGATCGGGCTCGCCCGCCCGGGATCGCCGTCGGGGGTCGGGGATGGATCCGTTCCTCCTTCTTGGGAACCGATGGGCGTCTCAGAGGCACAGGCGGCTGGGGTTCAGGGTTAGGGGGTGCTGCGGCTGCTTTTCGGTGGGGCCGCTCGGTCCGGCCCCGCCCCCTGATCCCAGCGGAGGTTCGTGCACGTGTTGCTGTGCGGCCGCCCGGCTGTAAGGGAAGCTCCCTCCGGCTCGGCGGCGGGTTTAAAGGGATAAAGGGAGGGGGTGATCCTGGATGATGATCGGGAGGGGTCCCACCGTTCCTCTGGAGCCTGATGGGAGCCCCTGGAGATTGGGGATCTGCTTGGCCGGCCCAGAGTTGTCAGCCAGAGTCTCCCAGTGCAAATGAGTAAATTCTCTAGATAGGTAGGTAGAAGTAGCATGTGCTACTGGTCTGCTTCCCTAGTGGGGAATACTATTCTTGAACTAAAATTATAGAGATGACTCATACAGATGCTTTTAAGCAAAAAAATCATTTTTTATTTACGTAGACCCGTGGTCCGCAAACTGAGGCAGCCACGTGCGGCTCTTTGGCCCCTGGAGTGTGGCTCTTCCACCAAATACCACGGTCTGGGCGAGTCTGTGTCGAAGAAGTGGCCTTAGATGAAGTTGAAGTTTTAAAAAATGTGGCTCTCCACAAAGAAATGTCCGTCGTTGTGCTGTTGGTATTTGGCTCTGGGGACTAACGAGTTTGCCGACCCCTGAATCTGGATTTGGCTCTGTACCGTGTGCAATTACCATGAAACTCATATTGTCATTTTCATTTAAATTTCTAGGAGAAACACAAGTGCAGGGTCTCTTATATGTTGTATGTTTTACATATTAATCACGTAGTTCTACTTTATGATAGGAGAATGTGAGTTCGAAAACATTCATAGTCCTTCAGACTTCCCTCATTTTACCATACTTTGAAATAATTATAGATTCACAGGCTCTATAAAAATATACTCTTCCCTCAGTTTCCATATACTCTTCCCTCAGTTTCCCCAATGGTAATATCTTACATAACCAAGCTAGTGACTTTAACACAATCCACAGACCTTATTCGGATTTTACGTTTTACACGCACTCAGTTCTGTGTCTGTTTCTGTCGTCTGTGTATATTGTGCTTTACAATTTCATCACATGAGTAGATTTGGGGTAACCACCATGATCAACTGTTTTTCCACCACCAAGATTCTCCCTGCTCCCCAATAAGGTCGCTATCATCTCCTTCCCCTATTCTACCCCCCCCTGCCCCCAGCAACCCCTAACATGCTCTCCATCTCTATAATTTTATTTCAAGAATATTATGTAAGTGGGAGCGTACTTTTTGAGATTGGCTTTTCTACACTCAGCAGAATTTTCTCGAGATCTACTCCGGTTGTTATGCTTAGCAATGGGTCATTCCTTTTTATGACTAGTAGCAATATTGCCTAAGTGTGGATGTAGTACAGTTTATTCGCCCATTGAAGAGCATTTGGGTCATTTCCAGTTTTTGCCTAGTGAGACGAAAACCGCTCTGAACATTTAAGTAGAGTTTTTGTGTGTAAACATACATTTTTGTTTCTCCACGACAAATGGCCAGGAGTGCAATTGCTGGGTTAGCCAGTGCACATTTAGTGTTGTACGAAACTGCCAGAATGTTCCATATTGTCTGTGCCGTTTTACATTCCCACCAGCAATGTCCCAGACATTCTGTTTTCCCACATTTTTTGCTGGCATTAATTATTATCACTATATATATATATATATATATATATATATATATTAATGACACTATTTTCCCCTTTACTGATTAAGGTATTACATATGTGTCCTTATCCCTCCATTGCCCCCTGACCCCCCGATTGTGCCCTCACCCCCTGATGTCTGTGTCCATTGGTGAGGCTTATGTGCATGCCCACAAGTCCTTTGGCTGATCTCTCCCCCTCACCCCCAATCTTCCCTACCTTCCCTCTGAGGTGTGATGGTCTGATCGATTTCATGAGATGATTAATGGCTTGAGCACCTGATGGATGCTTTGTCTCTGGATCTATATTTGTTCAGCAGTTTATGTTGTTCATTATATTCGTAAATGAGTGAGATCATGTGATATTTATCTTTCTCTGACTGGCTTATTTCATTCAGCATGATGTTCTCCAATTCCATCCAGGTTGCTGCAAATGATGAGAATTCCTTCTTTTTTATGGCAGCGTAGTATTCCATTGTGTAGATGTACCATAGTTTTCTGATCCAATCATCTGCTGACGGGCACCTAGGCTGTGTCCAAATCCTAGCTATTGTAAATTGTGCTGCTGTGAACATAGGGGTGCATATATCCTTTCTGATTGGTGTTTCTGTTTTCTTGGGATATATTCTTAGGAGTGGGATCACTGGGTCAAATGGGAATTCCCTTTTTAGTTTTTGAGGAAACTCCATACTGTTCTCCACAGCGGCTGCACCAGTCTGCATTCCCACCAGCAGTGCACGAGGGTTCCTTTTTCTCCGCATCCTCGCCAGCACTTGTCGTTTGTTGATTTGTTGATGATAGCCATTCTGACAGGTGTGAGATGGTATCGCATTGTCGTTTTGATTTGCATCTCTTGGATGATTAGTGACTTTGAGCGTGTTTTCATATGTCTCTTGGCCTTCCTTATGTCCTCTTTTGAAAAGTGTCTATTTAGGTCCGTTGCCCATTTTTTGATTGGGTTATCTATCTTCCCTTTGTTAAGTTGTATGAGTTCCCTGTAAATATTGGAGATTAAACCCTTCTCAGAGATAACATTGGCAAATATGCTCTCCTATATAGTGGGCCTTCTTGTTGTTTTGTTGATGGTTTCTTTTGCTGTGCTTTTTATTTTGATGTAGTCCCATTTGTTTTTTCCTTAGTTTCCATTGCTTTAGGACCGTGGTTGGCAAACTGCGGCTCACCAGCCACATGCGGCTCTTTGGCCCCTTGAGTATGGCTCTTCCACAAAATACCACGGCCTGGGCGAGTCTATGTTGAAGAAGTGGCATTAGAAGTTTAAGTTTAAAAAATGTGGCTCTCAAAAGAAATTTCAATTGTCATACTGTTGAGATATTTGGCCCTGTTGACTAATGAGTTTGCTGACCACTGCCCTAGGAGCAATATCAGTGAAGAAATTGCTTCGGATGTCTGAGATTTTGCTGCCTGTGTATTCCTCTAGTATTTTCATGGGTTTTCATCTTAGGTGTAAGTCCTTTATCCATTTTGAGTTTATTTTTGTATATAATGTAAATTAGTTGTCTAGTTTCATTTTTTTTTTGCATGTATCTGTCCAATTTTCCCAACATAGTTTATTGAAGAGACTGCCATTGTATGCTCTTGCTTCCTTTGTCAAATATTAATTGAGCATAGTGGTTTGGGTCCATTTCTGGGTTCTCTGATCAGTTCCATTGATCTATACGTCTGTTCTTGTGCCGATACCATGCAGTTTTGAGAATAGTGGCTTTGTAATACAGCTTGAAATCTGGTATTGTGATATCTCCAACATTGTTCTTTCTCAGGATTGCTGCAGCTATTTGGGGTCTTTTTTTATTCCAGATGAACTTTTAGAGAATTCTTTATAGGCCTGTGAAATATGCCACTGGTATTTTATAACTATATTTTTATTTTAGACATTCTAATTGGTGTGTAGTGATATATGTTTTAAATCACATTTCCCTAATAGTTAATAATGTTAATATTGTTTCAGGTGCTTTTTTGCTATCTGTATATTTTTTTGGTGAAATGACCATGTCTTTTGCCCGTTTTCTAACTGTATTGTTTGCTTCTTACTGTTAAACTTTGACAATTTTGTATATATTCTAATACAAGTTCTCTCTGCAAATATTTTCCCCAGTCTGTAGCTGGTCTTTTCATCCTCTTGAGAGATTTTTTCAGGCCAAACATTTTAATTTTGATGAACTCCAATTTATCAATGTCTGAAGTAATGTAGCATCTTTTTGGAGTCATCTAGCCCTAAGTCTCACAAACTTTCTCTTATATTTTTTTCCTAAAAGTTTTATATTTTACATTTAAATCCATGATTCATTTTGAATTAATTCTTGTATGAAATGTGAACTTAAGGTCTGATGACAGACATCATTTATTAGAAATGACTACATTTCTTCTATTTATTGCTTTTGCACTTTTGTGGAAATCAGTTGGGTGTATTTTTATTTGGCTCTTCTAGGTTTTTCTATTTTGTTCTTTTGTAATATGTGTCTGTCCTTTTAAGAATACCAGTCTTGATTACTAGAGCGGTATAGTAAGCCTTCACGTTGGATAGAGTGATTCCTCTCATTTCATTCTTCTTTAAAATTGTTTCTGAGCTATTTAGAGTGATTTCCTCTTTCATATAAATTTTGAAATGAGCTTATCTATCTACAAAAACCTTGCTGGGATTTTTATAGGAATTGTGTCAAACCTATAGATCGATTTGAGGAAAATTGACATCTGTATTATATTGAATATTTCAATCCATGAACATAATACATGTATCTGTCCATTTTCTTAGATTTCTTTCATCAGCATTTTGGAATTTTCAGCATATAGATCTTGTATACATTTTGTGAAGTATATACCACATTTTATTTTCCTGGGGTATAAATAGTACTATGTTTTATATTTCTGCTTCTTCATTCATTGTTCATTGTTGGTATATAGAAATGCAATTTGTGCCCTAACCGGTTTGGCTAAGTGGATGGGAATATTGGCCTGCGGACTCAAGGGTCCCAGGTTTGATTCCGGTCAAGGGCATGTACCTTGGTTACAGGCACATCCCCAGTAGGAGGTGTGCAGGAGGCAGCTGATCGATGTTTCTCTCTCATCAATGTTTCTAACTCTTCCTCCCTCTCCCTTCCTCTCTGTAAAAAAACAATAAAATATATTTAAAAAAGAAATGCAATTTGTGTGTGTGTGGTGTGTGTGTATGTGCTGATTAGGTATCCTCTGGCTTTGCTGAACCTAATTATTATTTCTAGGAGTTTTTTGATACTTTGGAATTTTCTACATAGACAGTCATATCATCCATGAATATGGACAGTTTTATTTCTTCCTTTTCCATCTGTATTTCTTTTATTTCCTCTTCTTGCCTTATTGTTCAGGCTAGAACTTTCAGTATTATGTCAGATAAAAGTGGTGTGAGTGGCCCTAACAGGTTTGGCTCAGTGGATAGAGCATTGGCCTGTGGACTGAAAAGTCCCAAGTTTGATTCTGGTCAAGGGCATGTACCTTGGTTGCAGACACATCCCCAGTGGGGGTGTGTGCAAGAGGCAGCTGATTGATGTTTCTAACTCTCTATCCCTCTCCCTTTCTCTCTGTAAAAAATAAACAAAAATATATATTTTAAAGTGGTGTGAGTGAATATCATTTTCTGTTCCCTTTCTAGGGGGAAACACCCCATCTTTCACCATTAAGAACACTGCTTTTTAAAATATGCTCTCTACCAAGTTGAAAAAAGTACTGTCCTGTTCCTAGTTTCTGAGTTTTTATCATGAATGAATGCTGAATTTTACCAAATGTTTTTTCTGCATCAATTGACATGATCCTATAACTTTTCTTCTTTAGCCTGTGGATGAGGTAGATTACACAGATTGAATATTGATTTTTGAACTAACTTTACATAGTTGGAATCAGTCTCACTTGGCTTATAATTCTTTTGATATCTTCCTGGATTCTATATCACTCATATTTTGTTGCAGATCTTTGTGTCATGGTTCATGAGAGAATTTGGGGGGGGGGGTGTTCTGTCATGCTGTCTTTGTCTGGTTTTTGTGTAATACGGGCTAGATCCAATGAGTTGGGAAGTTGTGCAGAAAAGAGTTAACAGAGCAGGCTCTTGGACTGCATCTGGAAACTCAGATTTAGGGTGAGTTTCCACCACTCCCAGGACTGATAAGAGGGCTCTCTGTGCCTAAGCTGTTTGTGCAAACAGTGTGGCTTGTGTTGAACATCTGCTTTCCTTCTGGGAGTCTGGAGTCTTGGTAAGTAGGTGCCTACATCACCAACCCTGGGAACTGGGCTTCTAATGAGCTTCCCTGATAGGAGACATATCACATGTGTTTCATAACTCGTTGCTGGAGGACTTAAGTACATCCTGTGTGACTCCACTGGGAGAGGACTCTTGCGAGCTTGTACCTGGCTTTCTCTGGACATCAATCAACCCATGTGCCTTTTCCCTTTGATGGTTTTGCTCTGTATTCTCCTGCTGTAATAAATCACAGCCAGGAGCCCGACTGAATGCTGAGCTCCTAGTGACTCATCGGGCCTGGGAACGGTCTCAGGGACCTCTGACATGGGAATATTCCCTCATCTTTGGTATTCTAGAAGGCATTGTGTAAAATGGGTGTTAATTTAAAAAAATATTTGGTTGAATTCTTCAATGAAACCATGTGGACCTAGTCTCTTGAGGTGGGAGCTTTCTTTTTTAAAGACCTTTTAAAATACAAATCTGATTTCTTTCTTCCAGATTATAGATTTCCTATTGGTCGAGTTTTGATAGTCTGTGGTTTTCAAGGAATTGGTCCATTGTATCTAAGTTGTTGAATTTATGTGTATAGGGTTTTTCATAGTATTCCATAATAATAAACTCATGCAAGGACGTGTATGTATGCATATAAGCATAACCAATGGACACAAAACACTGGGGAGTGAGGGCATGTATGGGAGTGGGGGAGGGGGGCAATGGTAAGATATGTACACATATAACACCCTAATAAAAAAATGAAAAAAAAACTTGTGCCTCACTCCACATATTTATATTACCCTTTTGATGAGGACATTTAAATTCTACTCTCTCAGCAAATTTCAGTTATACAATACAGTATTAGCAACTATAGTCATCATGTTATATACTGGTACATTAGCTTCTCAGACCTTATTCATCTTGTCGCTAAAAGTTCATACCCCTTTAACACCTATTTCCTCTGCTTCCCAGCCCCTGGCAACCACCGTTCTACTCTGTTTCTATGAGTTCAACTTTACTTTTTAATTTTTTAAAATTATTTTAAAAATATATTTTATTGATTTTTTACAGAGAGGAAGGGAGAGGGATAGAAAGTCAGAAACATCGATGAGAGAGAAACATCGATCAGCCACCTCTTGCACAACCCCTACCGGGGATGTGTCCGCAACCAAGGTACATGCCCTTGACCAGAATCGAACCCGGGACCCTTGAGTCCACAGGCCGACGCTCTATCCGCTGAGCCAAACTGGTTTCAGCTCAACTTTACATTTTTAGATTCCACATATAAGCGATACCAAGCCATACATGTCTTTCTCTTCCTGGCTTAGTTCACTTAGCATAATGCCCTGTAGTTTCATCTGATTTTTCTCATTTAAAAAATATATTTTTTATTGATTTCAGAGAGGAAAGACACATAGAAACATCAGTGATGAGAGAGAATCACTGATAAGCTGCCTTCTGCATGCCCCACACTGGGGATCGAGCCTGCAATGTGGGCATGTGCCCTGACTGGATTGAACCCGGACCCTTCAGTCTGCAGGCTGACTCTCTACCCACTGAGCTAAATCAACTAGGGCTGATTTCCTTATTTTTTAAGGCTGAATGATCTCTCTCTTCATATATATATATATATATATATATATATATATATATACAACATTTTTCTTGATTTGTTGATAATATTTAGGTTGTTTCCATACCTTGGCTATTGTGGATAATGCTGCAGTAAACCTGGGGGTGCAGACAGCTCTTGGGATAAGTTCTTTCCTTTGGATATACACCCAGAAGTGGGATTGCTGAATCATGTGGTAGCTCTTTTTGGCAGGGACATTCCTAATATCAAAGAAATTTAATAATTTGCAAATTTCTTTTCCAAATAATGCCAGATTTTTTATGAACCTTTTGTTCATGGATTAACTATACAGTATATTTGCTATAGACAGACGTTCCCATAGCATCTTTCTTCCAAAGAATGTGGGTACTGGGTTGAGAACTTTATGTTCCAGTCCATGGCTGCAGGATCGGTAGTAAGAGCCCGGTCTCATTTGTGGTATTGGTGATTTGGTATCTTAGTCAAGCTTGCTATAGGGTTATCAATTTTATTGATCATTTCGGAGTAACAGCTTTCTGTTTAATTGATTTTCTCTATTGTTTTTCTATTTCCAATTTCATTGATTTCTGCTCTTATCTTCATTATTTCCTTCTTTCTGCTTGCCCTGAGTTAGTCTTATTTTGTTCTTCTTTTTCTAGCCTCTTGAAGTGGGAGCTTACATGATTGATTTGAGGCCTTTTCTTTTTTCTAATGTAGGCACTTAGTAGTCTAAATTCCCATGTCAGCACTGCTTTAGCTACATTCCGCAAATTTTGATATGTTGTATTTACATTTTCATTTAGTTCATTATATTTTTTTAAAAAAATTTCCCTTGAGATTGAGATTTCCCTTTTGAGCTATGGATTAATAAGAAATGTATTGTTTAATTTCCAAGATTTGGAGATTTTCCTGTTGACTTTGTTATTAATTTCCAGTTTGATTCTAGTATGGTTGGAGAATATGCGCTGTATTGTTTCAGTTCTTTTGCACTGGTTGAAGTTTGTCTTATGACCGAGAGTATGAGCTATCTTGGTGAACGTTCCATGGGTATTTGAAAAGAATTTGAGTTATGCTTTTGTTGGGTGGAGTGTTCTATAAATTAAATCCTGTTGCTTTATAGTGTTAAGCTGTGTAATCTTGTTGATTTTTTATCTAGTAGTTCTATCGCTGAGAGGCGGTATTGACGTTTCCAAGTATTATTGGGGATTTGTCTGTTTCTCCTTTCATGCCTATCAGAGTTTGCTTCGTGTATGTTGAAGCTCTGTGGTTTGGTGTATACTCACTTTGTTGTTTATTTTATTTTATTTTATTGATATTTTACAAAGAGGAAGGGAGAGAGATAGAAAGCTAGAAACGTCGATGAGAGAGAAACATCAACCAGCTGCCTCTTGCACACCCCCTAACGGGGATGTGCCCGCAACCAATGTACGTGCCCTTGACCGGAATCGAACCTGGGACCTTTCAGTCCACAGACCGACGCTCTACCACTGAGCCAAACTGGTCTTGGCGGTATATACTCACTTTGGATCGCCATGTCTGGAGGTGCATTGATCCTTCTTATCGTTATGCAATGTCCCTCTCTGTCCCTGGAAATTTTGGAATCTGATATTAATATAACCACTCCTGCTTTGATAAGTTAACTAGAGGCCCGATGCACGAAAATTCATGCAAAAGTAGGCCTTCCGCCCCGACTGGTTTGGCTCAGTGGATAGAGTGTTGGCCTGCAGACTAAAGGGTCCGGGTTCAATTCCAATCAAGGGCATGTACCTTGGTTGTGGGTACATCCCCAGTAGTGGGTGTGCATGAGGCAGTTGATCGATGTTTCGCCCTCATCGATGTTTCTGGCTCTCTCTCCCTTCCTCTCTGTAAAAAATCAATAAAATGTATTTTTTTTTAAAGTAGGCCTGCCCTCCCTTGGCTGCTGGCACCGGCTTCCCTCGGGCACCCAGGACCCAGGCTGGTTTCCCAGGCTGCCTGCAGGCACCCAGCGCCTGGCTGGCTTCCCTTTGGCCCGGCTTTGTCAGGAAGGACGTCTGGAATGACATCCAGAAGAAGTTCAGTCTAATTAGCATATTACCCTTTTATTATTATAGATGTTTGAGTAGTATTTTGTTTTCTACCCTTTTACTTTCCACCGACCTATGTTGTTATATTTGAAGTGAGTTTCTAGTAGACAGCATACAGTTGGGTTATTGTAAAAAGCCATCTGTAACTCTCTGTATTTTAATTCATGTAGTTAGACCATTTAAAGTAAAATTTTCTTACCTATTTCCTCTACATTGGCCACTCACTGAACCAAATATCAGATGGAGTTACACTTTTTGCTTTAACAATCCATCACGATCTTAAAGGCTCTGAAGAAAAGGATAGTCTATTATATGTATCCCCATTTTTACACATTTCATTGTTTTCCTTCCTTTTTGAAGCTCTAAGCTTCCTTCTATTATAATTTTTACTCTGTTTGGAGAACTTCCTTTACCCATTCATCAATGGTAAGTCTGCTTGTGAAAATTTTCTAAGTTTTCTGTCATCTGAGAATGTCTTTATTTCCCCTCCATTCCTGAAGGACAATTTTTCTGAACCAGGGGATTCAGAGTTGGCAATTCTTTTCTTTCATCATTTGGAAAATGTATTATTTCCTTCTAGCCTTTATGATTTCAGATGAGAAATTCACTGAGTCAAATGTTCCTCTTCAGGTAATGCATTTTTTTTCTAACTGCTTTCAAGATCTTTTCTTTATCTTTAGTTTATAAGTCATTTATAATATGTCTTGGTATGGATATTATTGGGTGTTCGTGTATGCGCTTCACTGAGCTTCCTGAATCTGTAGGTTCATGTATGTTGCCAAATTTGGGATATTTTCTGCCATTATTTCTTTGAATTCATTTAAAAAAATGTATTTTATTGACTTATTACAGAGAGGAAGAGAGAGGGATAGAGAGTTAGAAACATCGATGAGAGAGAATCATCGATCAGCTGCCTCTTGCACACCCCCTACTGGGGATGCGCCCGCAACCAAGGTACATGCCCTTGACCGGAATCGAACCCAGGACCTTTCAGTCCGCAGACCGACGCTCTATCCACTGAGCCAAACCGGCTTCGGCTCTTTGAATTCATTTTAAGTCCCACTCTCTTCTCTCCTCTAGGGACTTTAATGATATGAATATTAGCACTTGCGTTATTGTTCAACAGGTCCCTGAGACTCTGGGATATTTTTCCTCATCTATTTTCTTTTATTCAGATTGAAGAAATCCTGTTGTTCTGTCCTCGAGTTAACTGATTCTGTCCTCTGGAATCTCACCCAATGAGTGTTTAACTTTTGACTATTGCATTTTTCATGCCTACAATTTCCATTTGGTCTTTTTTTGTGACTTATATTTCTTTGCTGGCGTTTCATATTTTTCTGCATTTGTTTCGGTAGAATTTGTGATCGCTCACTGAAACATTTTTTATTTTATTTTTAAAAATTTATTGTTGAAACTATTACAGATGTCCCTTTTTTCCTCAGTTGACCCCTTCTAGCCTGCACCCTCCCCTTGCCCCAGGCCTTAACCGCACTATTGTCTGTGTCTATGGGTTATGAAACATTTTTTTTTATGATGGCTTCTCTAAAGTTCTTCCAATATATGACTGGTCTCAGTGGTATGTATGTCTGTTAATTGTCTTTTCCTATTCAAGTTGTGATTTTACAACTCTGGGTATGAGGAGCACTTTTCCATCGTCTCCTGGATATTTTGGATGTTCGGAGAGTGGATCCTACTTACATTTTCTGTTTTAGCTGGCAGTTATCCTGTTTAGGTTTAGTGCACAGGTCCTGGCCTACTTTTGTAGGCTGCTGTTGTAATGACAATTTAGTTTTTAGAACACTTGTGGTGCTACACTGAGTGGCCAGATGATGATGATCTCTGAATACATAATAATCTGGCCACTCAGTGTATATCCTATATAATAAAAGGCTAATATGTAAATTGTCCCCTCGACCAGGAGTTCGACCAACAGGCAGGCCAGCCAACTGCCCATGTCCCCTCCCCCTGGCCAGGCTGGCCAGACCCCACCTATGCATGAATTCATGCACCGGGCCTCTAATACACACACACACACACACACACACACACACACACACACACTCGCTCTGAGTGGCCAGATTATTCTGCATTCAGAGATTACAATAATCTGGCCACTCAGTTTATATTAGAGGCCCGATGCATGAATTCGTGCATGTCCAGGAGAAGGGGACATGGGCAGTTGACCAGCAGGCAACTCGTGGTCGAGGGGACAATTTGCATATTAGCCTTTTATTATATATAATATATACTGAGTGGCCAGATTATTATGCGTTCAGAGATCATAATAATCTGGCCACTCAGTATAGTTTGCTCTTTGTATTCTACTTGAAGCCACCTTGACAACTTAGGTGACATTCCACACTGTAGTTCACTCTCATACCCTCAGGCATGTTGATGTAGTCAGTTTTACCTTTGGGTCAGTTAGGTGTCCTGCCCAGGACTTCATAGGCTGATTTAAAGAATCACTTCCTCATATACTTTACAAAGTGCTCCGCTAGATATTCCTAGTACCCACCTGGCCCCACACATAGTTATTACAGTATTATTGACTGTATTCCCTGTGCTGTACTTTACCCCCCCCCCATGACTATTTCATAACTACCAATCTGTACTTCTCAATCCCTTCATCCCTTTTACCCAGTCCCCAACTCTCCTTCCTTCCGGCAACCGCCAGTCTGCTTTCTATGTCTGTGAGTCTGTTTTGATTTTGTTTGCTCATTTATTTTGTTCTTTAGATTGCACAAAAAGAGATCATGTGGTGTTTGAATTTCCATGACTTAGGTCCATCCATGCTGTTATTGCAAATGGTAAGATTTCATTCTTTTTTTATGGCTGAGTAATATTTCATTGTATACATGTATCACAACTTTTTGATCCACTCACCTATTGATGGGCATTTGGGCTGCTTCTATATCTTGCCTATTGTAAATAATGCTTCAGTGAACATAAGGGTGCACTGACCATTAGGCTGTACCCCTGAAACCGATATAAAACACTATGGAAAGTAAACTGTAAAAGTATATAACGAATCCCTTTCTTGCCTGGCCAGCATGACCCAGTGGTTGAGCATCAACCTAGGAACCAGGCGGTCACAGTTTGATTCCCGGTCAGGGCACATGCCTGGGTTGCGGGCTCCATCCCCAGTGTGGGGCGTGCAGGAGGCGGCCAATCAATGCTTCTCTCTCATCACTGATGTTTCTCTCTCTCTCTCTCCCACTCCCTCTCTGAAACCAATAAAAATATATATATTATCAAAAAAGAATACCTTTCTCTAGTTTTCTCCTCCCTTATATCCCTCCTTTGCTCTCTGATTGGGATGGTGAGGGGCACCATCTGCCACTGGCCAACCAGGGTGAAAGTCCAAACTCCTTACTTTGTCTCCACGGACGTGGCAACACTGGGTAGCGGAAGCCTCTCTTTGGATCCTCCGCTGATGCCTGTTGGCAGAACAGTGGCAGATGTCCAAACTCCCACATGGGCTCTCAGCTGCTACAGCTGGCAGGAGAGGGAAAGCGCCTCCCCAGATACCTGCTCCTCGGTGGGGGTCAGGGGAGCCTGTGCCTCCCCAGGCCATCTGGTGCCACCAGGTGGGGTGTGAATGATGCCAGGCCTGCTGAGCTGAGCATCCTAGCCCTGGGTAGCTGCTGCTGCTGGGTGGGGCATGGCAGTGTGGCTTCCCTACTGGGTATCCGCGGATTCTGCCAGTGAGGGCAGTGTGTGCCACCTCTGGCTGCCTCGTGTGGTTGGGCTTTAGCAAGCTCTCTGCAGCGAGGGAGGAAAATGCTCCCCCAGGCCGCCTGGGGGACTCCCACTGAATCTCAGCCTGTGCTCCAGGAGGAAGAGGAAAGCATCCCCCCAGCTGTCTGAGGTTATGATGGGGGGACCCCAGTCTGTATAGTACCTGCTCAGTCTCTGCCGACACCACGGGGAGGGCAGTGCTATTGGACAGAAAAGGTCCATCCACCTGGCTCCAGCAGAGACAAACACTGAACACTGAGAACTGCAGTGGAGAAATGTTGACTATTTTATTATAAACTAGAGGCCCGATGCACGAAATTCATGCAACGGCCTCAACCCTTGCAGCCCCTCGCAGCCCCTCACAGTCCCTCGCAGGCCCGGCCAGCCCCGGCAGCCCCGGCTTCATCCAGAAGGTCGTCCGCACGGTCGTTCAGCTGTTCGGTCTAATTAGCAAATTAGCTCCTTATTACATAGGACAGTGCCACAGGAGAAGGGGAAGCTAGTGCTCAAAAGCCTAACGCCTTGATGGCGCGCAGGTTACAGATTATCCAGGGCAACACCACCAGGCCCCCTGGGTTGGGGGTTCTGGGTTGTGCTGGGAGCTGTTTGGTTGGAGGAGGGGGGGTGATAAATCCTGTGTGTCCTGAGGACAGCTCCCAGGTCTGTTCCTGCGTCCCCCTGTGAGGCCTCATGGGAAAGTAGCCAAGGGAGTCATTCCTCCCCAGGGCTCAGGAGCTGAACCATAACTCAGGTCAGGTCGAGATGTTATCTTTAGCCTGCCCGAGGTCCAGATCTTATGATCCTTAGTCAGCTCTGAGCTCTTGTCTTCTGCTGCCTTGGGGGCTGCTGATTATGGGGTTGGGGGAAGGAGAAATGAGAGAGAGAAAGAGAGAGAGAGAGAGAGAGAAAGAGAGAGAGAGAGAGAGAGAGAGAGAGAGAGAGAGAGAGAGAGAGAGAAAGAAATAATTTCTAGAGGTAGGATTTAAAGCTAAAGTCAATCAGAGTCATACGGACCCATGGTTTCAGGAGGGTGGGTGTCTTCAAAAGGTCACTCTCCTTTCTCTCCTACTGGACTGGGTTTCTCTCCTTTTAAGGTCATTTGGCCAGAAACAACAGGTTTTGCTTTGGTTTTGTTGGGTCTTGTCTGCCCTGATAGGAGATTATAGGTTGTAGACCTCTCTAGCCCGGAGTCTGGGATATGGAAAAACCAGGAGCTCACTGCCATGCTTCCCCCAGTCCTGAGGGCTGCAGCTCCCCACATTCCTCTTTCTGCCGCCAGAATCTCTTTATGATGGACTTTGGTATTATTTCCTGGGATTGTAGTTTTACCTAGCAGGAAGGATCAAGGAGAAATGAGTCTATGCTCTCTTGTCTGGAACTTGAAGCCATCTCATATTTTAAAAGAAATTAATGAGGTGATCAATGAAGAGATTTCTGTTTTGCTGTCAAAGAATTTGACATCAGGCCCTGACTGGTTTGGCTCAGTGGCTAAAGCATCGGCCTGCGGACTGAAGGGTCCCAGGTTCGATTCCGGTCAAGGGCATGTACCTTGGTTGCAGACACATCCCCAGTAGGTGGTGTACAGGAAGCAGCTGATCGATGATTCTCTCTCATTGATGTTTCTAGCTCTCTGTCCCTCTCCCTTCCTCTCTGTAACAAATTAATACAATATATTTTTTTAAAAAAAAGAGAATTTGACATCAGAAGTCACGACTTCAGTTTGCGTTTGAAAGCCAGAACTATTGTTTTCCTTTCTTTTGTTTGTATGTAAAATGGAACTGAAGATGCTTGGATTTCAGTGGAGAGATCCTTCCAGCAGGCCTAGGGGACTGTTTCTGTCTTTGTTGAATCACCCATTGATGAAACTGTATGCAAGACCTTGAAACTGCTTGTGCTATTGCAGACACTATGGTGGTGTATCTTGGCAGAAAAGGGCTCAGGGGATAAGGTCAAAGAAATAGAAAGAAATGTCCTAACTGGTTTGGCTCAGTGGATAGAGCATTGGTCTGCGGACTCAAGGGTCCCAGGTTCAATTCCGGTCAAGGGCATGTACCTTGGTTGCGGGCACATCCCCAGTAGAGGGTGTGCAGGAGGCAGCTGATTGGTGTTTCTATCTCTCTAGCTCCCTCCCTTCCTCTCTGTAAAAAGTCAATGAAATATAATTAAAAAAAAAAGAAATATAGAGAAATGAATGATCACTTTTGGCAAGATCTCACTTCTTTCTTCTCTTTCCTTTCCAATCTCTCCCTTACCCATCACACCAACATTTCACATGATTAAAAATAATGGGTCCCACTTCCCATAGAGAAGTAAAATAGCTAACTTTCCACGTAGGCAAGTTCATCTGTCAGTGCACTGTGATACATATGTAAATCCTCAGCCCAAAGGTCTGTAAGAATACAGACCAAACTGATAATGGTAGTCAGCAATGGGGAGTAGGGATCAAAGAGGATTTTAGATTTATCTTTGTTTTCGGGGGAAATAAAATTATTCCTGTAATGAACAGTTAGTAACGATGCAAAACAACTGGCGCATCTGTCAGGCCACGAGAGAGGTTGATAGTGAAGAGAATTTAAGATACGCTCCCTTTTCCCGCAGTCAAATTATGTCGAAGTTGTGAAATCTGGTGATACCCAACATTCCTCGCCGCTGACACACAGGAACATTTTTACATAAAATTTGGAAAATTGTTGACTTTTGGGACAAAAGGGCAGTTGTGAACGCCAGCAACGTTATCTGCATTAGTGGTTAAGATGATAACGTGCAAAAACGCACGTAAGTAAGCACAAAGGAAGCTACAGTGAGGGAGGACAGTCCATGTGATAAGTTCATGAGTCCTGGCAAACTCAGTTGATTCTTTGCTATACATGTATTTATAGCCAAAACAATGCCATCAAATAGAGACAATTTGCAAAAAGATTACACAGAACTTTATAAAATTATTTCTCCTTGTTTTATTTTTATTTAAAAAAAGATTTTATTGACTTTTTTTACAGAGAGGAAGGAAGAGATAGAAAGTTAGAAACACCAATCAGCTGCTTCCTGCACACTCGCTACTTGGGATGTGCCTACAACCAAGGTACATGTCCTTGACCAGAATTGAACCTGGGACCCTTGAATCTGCAGGCCGACGCTCTACCCACTGAGCCAAACCAGTTAGGGCATCATATGGTTTTATTTTTAAAATATTTATTATTTTTCTTTATTTTTTGTTTTTAATTTTTTTATTGTTTCAATTACAGTTTATATTCATTATTTTGTATTAGTTTCACGTGTAGTTGATAGACAATCATATACTTTACAAAGTGTCCCACCCCTTGGATTGTGATAATACCCATCTGGCACCACAAATAGTTATTGCAATGTTATTGACTACATTTCTTAGGCTGTACTTTACATCCCCATGACTATTTTGTAACTATAAATTTGTACTTCTTTAAAATCTATCTATCTATCTATCTATCTATCTATCTATCTATCTATCTATCTATATAATTGATTTTTTTACAGAGAGGAAGGGAGAGGGATGCACTGAAATTTCTGAGAGAGTTAGAAACATCGACCAGCTGCCTCCTGCACACCTCCTACTGGGGATGTGCCCGCAACCAAGGTACATGCCCTTGACCGGAATTGAACCTGGAATCCCTCAGTCCATGGGCTGACACTCTATCCACTGAGCCAAACCGGTCAGGGCTAAATTTGAACTTCTTAATCCTTCACCTCTTTCACCCAGTCCAACAACCCTCCTTTCCTCTGGCAACCACCAGTCTGCTCTCTATGTCTATGAGTCTATTTTTTCATTTTTGTTTATTTCGTTCTTTAAATTCCACATATATGGTAAATCATATGGTATTTGTCTTTCTCTGAGTGACTTATTTCACTTAGCATAATACCCTCTAGGTCCATCCATGCTATTGTAAATGGTAAAATTGCATTCCTTTTCATGGTCAAGTAATATTCCATTGCATATATGTACCACCACTTTTTGTCCACTCTTCTATTGATGAACAATTGGGTTGCTTCCATAGTGCTTTCGTGAACATGGGGTGCATATATTCTTTTGAATTAGTGTTTTAGATTTTTTTGGATAAATACCCAGAAGTGGAATTGCATTTTTAATTTTCTGAGCAACCTCCATACTGTTTTTCACAGTGGCTGCATCAATCTACATTCCCTTCAACAGTACATGAGGGTCCCCTCTTCTTCATATCTTTGCCAACACTTGTCCTTTGTGGATTTATTGATGATAGCCACTGTGACAGGTGTGAGGTGATATCTCATTGTGGTTTTAATTTGCATTTTTCTGACGATTAGAGATGTTGAGCATCTTTTCATATGTCTATTGGCCATCTATATGTCCATTTTGGAGAATTGTCACTCAGGTCCTCTGCCCATTTTTTAAACTGGATTATTCTTGTTTGTTTGTTGTTTTTGTGTTGAGTACAATGAGCTTCTTAAAAATAAGTTTTGGATATTAATCCCTCATCAGATGTGCCATTGGCAAATACTTCTTCCCATTCAATAGGGCTGTCTTTTTCTTTTGTTGATGGTTTCCTTTGCTATGCAAAACATTTTTAGTTTGATGTTTAATTTGTTTATTTGAACTTTTGTTTCTCTTGGCCAAGGAGATATATTAGAAAAATATTGCTAAGAGAAATGCCAGAGATTTTACTGCCTATGTTTTCTTCTAGCAGTTTTATAGTTTTGAGTATTACATTTAAATCTTTAATCCATTTTGAGTTTATTCTTGTATATGGTGTAAGAAGGTGGTCTAGTGTCATTTTTTTGCATAAATCTGTCCAATTTTCCCAGCACCATTTATTGAATGTGCTGTCTTTACCCTATAGTATATTCTTTTTCTTATTGTTTTATAGAGAGGAAGGGAGAGTTAGAAACATCTATGAGAGAAAAACATCAATCAGCTGCCTCCTACACACCTCCTACTGGGGATGTGCCTGAAACTAAGGTACATGCCATTGGCCAGAATCAAACCTGGGACTTTTCAGTCTGCAGGCTCTATCCACTGAACCAAACCGGTTAGAACCCGTTGTATATTCTTGCCTCCTTTGTCAAATATTAATTGACCATATGCATGGGTTTATTTCTGCGTTCTCTATTCTCTTCCATTGATTTCTGTGTCTGATTTTGTGCCTGTACCTGCTGGTATGTTTCTATAGCCTTGTAATATAGTTTGATATCAGGTACTGTGATTCTTCCAACTTTGCTCTTCTTTCTCAAGATTGTTGAAGCTTTTCAAGGTCTTTTGTGGTTTCATATAAATTTTTGGATTATTTTTTCTAGTTCTGTGAAATACGCCATTGGTATTTAATAGGAATTGCATTGAATCTATAGATTGCTTTGTGCAGTATGGACATTTTAATTATTTTAATTCTTCCTATCCATGAACACATTGGAGAGAACTTTTAATTTATGAGACTTCACTTGTGAAAACTATATTCATGGAAGGGGACAGAAAAATCCATATTCATGGAACTGTGTTTTAAGTGTTTAACTTATATTTTCTCATCAAATCCTATCTTTTGCCATATCATTAGTAGACAGTGAGTATGATTCAAAACAAAATGCTTTCTACTTTTTTTTTGTAGGTTTCAGTATTTATAAAGCATCCACCATTCTGAACCCAAGGGAGAGTGGAAATAGCCAACTAACCTAGCCCAGTACTCATTAAACATTTGTGGCACAGGGAGATAATTTGCAAATGAATAAATAAACCCTGTTTCTTTTTTTAAAATTTATACTAGTATTTTTTTCCCTTTAAATTTTTTTATTATTTTATTATTTAAGGTGCTACAAATAGTAGTACATATGTCTCCTTTTCTTACCACGTTGACCTCCCCCGGCCTCCCCTACCACCGCCCCCCACCGCACTTGCTCTTACCCCCAACCCCCAGTGTTTTGCAAACTACTGTGGGAAGGAAGGTGGGGGTTGGGGGGGTGAGATCAACAGAAGGACTTGTATGCATGCATATAAACACAACCAATGGACGTAAACACCTCTTTCTTGAAAGGTTTCCTTTCAAGTGTTAACTAATATTGAACTGGAGAAGTCAGTTTCTTACCAATAGACTGAAAACAGCTTAGTGCAGTGGTCAGCAAACCGCGGCTCGCGAGCCACATGTGGCTCTTTGGCCCCTTGAGTGTGGCTCTTCCACAAAATTCCACGGCCTGGGCGAGTATATTTTAAAGAAGTGGTGTAAGAAGAAGTTTAAGTTTAAGAAATTTGGCTCTCAAAAGAAATTTCAATCATACTGTTGATATTTGGCACTGTTGACTATGAGTTTGCCGACCACTGGCCTAGTGTAATCAGGCAATAGCTTACACCCAATGATGCGTTGTAAGCAATGAAGTTTCCTTTTATCAGATGGTTAATGACCTTCATAAACCATATACAGAGTGGGGCGAAAGTAGGTTTACATTTGTATGGAAAATAATACAGTAATTGAAAATAATAATGCAAGAATAAACTGTTTCATGTACTCACAACTGTAAGCGTACTTCTGCACCACGCTGTATGTATTAATGCTGATGAAAGTTTGATAATATTGACTCTCTCTCTTCTTGGAAGTCTGTCTGGGCTTGTGATTTATTTTCACGAGGAACAAAGTGTTCACTGATGGAAATTCAAAACAAAACACCAACCATTACTATAATAATCAGTTTTTGTGTGTGTGTGTGTCAGCATGGCTAGGCTATAGTCCCCAGTTATTTAATCAAACACTAACTTAAGCTAGAATGGTTTATAGAAGTGCTTCAAGTCTATAATTAGTTGACTTTAAGGGAGGAAGATTAGCTTAGTTAATCTCTGTGGGCCTGGTTTCATCAGTTGAAGGCTTTCAGAGCAGAAGTGATGGTACCATTAGGTTGATGAGTATGGACATGAGAAGAGAAGATGGAAAATAGAAACATTTCAACAGCAAGGCTAGTTAAGCCAAAACCGGTTTGGCTCAGTGGATAGAGTGTCGGCCTGCAGACTCAAGGTCCCAGGTTCGATTCCGGTCAAGGGCATGTGCCTTGGTTGCGGGCATATCCCCGGTGGGGGGTGTGCAGGAGGTGGTTGATCGATGTTTCTTTCTCGTTGATGTTTCTGACTTTCTATCCCTCTCCCTTCCTCTCTGTAAAAAATCTATAAAATATATTTTAAAAAATCTAGGAAATCTGAATTAAAAAAAAACACAAACAAACAAGGCTAGCTAAGTGCTGCCTAGTGGAGGTGAACAAAGAATAGTCTAAGACGACCCCAAAGGGTCAGTGGTACAACTGAGGTAACTGCATCTCATCAATGAGGATGTTTGAATGGGGAGGCCATCTGGGAAGAGGAATGCGATGAGTTCAGTTTAGTATATGGTGAGACCCGGGAAACAGTTATTTTAACTGTTCAAGTGAACGTATTTGGTAGATTGGAAGCTTGAGGAGGGGCGGGCAGATGAATGGCTGTGCTTGCTGGTTGGAGCTGTGAGAAAGGCTCATGCCTAGAAGAATTTAAAGAATATAGGGATGGAAGCAGAGGACTCGAGACCGAACCTTGTAACATGAGGACAGATGAGACAGAGGGAAAAGGAAGGGCAGAGAGAGGAAGCAATGAGCTAGCTGAAGAGACCAGGTCTCAAAGGAGCAGGAAAAATGGAGCAGTGCCCAGGAACTCACGATGGTGGGTACCTTCATTCATTGTCGCAGGAACCAAGGTGGGAGGCATTTTAAAGAACAAAGGAGCGATTATCAGTGAGAAAAATGCTACAGGGAACAAAGTGTGATAAAAAACACACCAAACCAATGGATCTTGACCAGAAGATGTAGATGTGCTCCTCTGGAGTGTCAGTGGGACTGACACTGAGAGCATTCTTATGAGCAGCTATCAGAGATGTGCCGGTGGCATGGCAGCTACCGGGTCCCCGTGCCTGTCAAGCAGTTCTTCCCGAACCCCCGCAGCCACACAGGAAGCGCCTTGCTCTCTGGAATCCGAGTCCAGCCTGTGGTATCCAGCCAAAGGTCATCTCTTTCCAGACATCTCTGAGCACTACATTTTTTGCGTTCCCTGAATTTCATCCCAAGTAGAAAAAAAAATCACCAATGAGTCTTTGGAAAAGAAGTGTCATGATTTTTTCCTTCTTTTCTTCTTTCTTTCTTTCTTTCTTTCTTTCTTTCTTTCTTTCTTTCTTTCTTTCTCTCTCTCTCTCTCTCTCTCTCTCTCTCTCTTCATGAAGCACTTTTTATTTTATTTTTAATTTAAAATAATTCTTTATTGTTGAAAGTATTACTTATGTCCCGCTTTCCCCCCATTGACCCCCTCCAGCCCCTGCCCTCTTACTCTTTACCACTTTTTTTTCGTGCTTCTTTAATACCAACTTATATATTTTTTATTTTTTTAAATCTATTTTATTGATTTTTTTTTACAGAGAGGAAGGGAGAGGGACAGAGAGTTAGAAACATCAATGAGAGAGAAACGTTGGTCAGCTGCCTCCTGCACACCTCCCACTGACGATGTGCCTGCAACCAAGGTACGTGCCCTTGACCGGAATTGAACCTGGGACCTCTCAGTCCACAGGCCAATGCTCTATCCACTGAACCAAATCAGTCAGGACAATACCAACTTTTATATAAAGAGATAATATGCTTACAAAGTTGAGAAATAAAAACTGTAAAAAGGTATACGTTTATTTAAAAAATATATTTCAGAGAGGAAAGGACGGGAAGAGATAGAAACATCAATGATGAGAATCACTGATTGGCTGTCTCCTGCACACCCCACACTGGGGATCAAGCCTTCAATCCTGGCATGTGCCCTGACCGGGAATCGAACCCATGATCTCCTGGTTCTTAGATCAACGTTCAACTACTGAGCCAAGCTGGCTGTGCTAAAAATGTATACATTTAGTTTTTTTTTTAAATATATATTTTATTGATATTTTACAGAGAGGAAGGGAGAGAGATAGAGAGCTAGAAACATCGATGAGAGAGAAACATCCATCAGCTGCCTTCTGCACACCCCCCACCAGGGATGTGCCCGCAACCAAGGTACATGCCCTACACCGGAATCGAACCCAGGACCTTTCAGTCCACAGACCGACGCTCTACCACTGAGCCAAACCGGTTTCAGCTAAAAATGTATACATTTAGACATATCTGTCAATAATTAAATCTAAACATCAAAATAAATGAACAAGGAATCTAATGAACAAAATAAACTGATGAATAAAATAGAACCAGAGGCATTGAAACATGAAAGATACTGAAGAATCTCAGAGAGAAGACAAGGGGGGAGGGATGGGGAGAGGTTGACCAAAGAACTTATATGAATACTATTGGCCCAGTGCATGAATTTGTGCACATTGAAAGAAAATTAGGAGAAATATTTTAGTATCACTATTTGCCCTTTCTCTATAATAGAAGTGTTAACCAAATCCGTGATCAACAATAGCAGATCAAAACACATTCATGCAATTGGCACCAGCGAGGGCTTTATATGTATCATGCATGCACAAGTCAACTTAGCCTTTTATAGATACAGAATAAAACTGCTTAATTAGACCTGCTTTCTGATTTCACTAAATATTTTCCAGCCCAGTGAACCACCCCAACTTTTCTTTCAGGTAATTGTCAGCAACACAGCAATAAATATCAATGCAAAGTAGATTATTATTGTAGATCACACAGGGAGAACAAAGGGTAAAATATTGAACTGCAGTGTTTGACTATATTCTGCACAGTGAGAAAACCTGAAGTCATTTTCAAGCTCCACCATTTCTTACTTCTTTTCAGTCAGGTCAAGTTTCTAAGCTTTCTAAATCTCCGTTTTCCTGCTAATGAAAATAGGATTCCACTGAGTCTTCTATCTACCTACTCCAGGACTTCTGTGAAGATCAAATGAGGCACGAGAAAATACTTCACAGCCATTTGGTTAAAGTGTGAAATGTTTGCACCTGGCTATAAAGCAAGTTGTGTTCCTAGGCTGGAGAAACTGCAAGGAGGCTAGTCATCCCTAGAAAGAGGAAGCTGGGCATTGCTAGGTGACGTCATTACTGGGCACCCACAGTGACAGTTTCCAGGTTGGGCTGGGCTGTGGGCTGCATTTTGCGCCATGGGGTCTCAGCAGCATTGGCTGTGATTTGGTGGGCTGTTCTTCTGGGGTGGTGGAAGGGCCCGTGCCCCACTTGGGGGAAGCTGTGTGTTGCTTTGTGGGTGCCAGTGTACATCATGGCAGCTCCTGCATTAAATGTCTGCCTCCTGGTGGTCAGTGCGCATCATAGCGACTGGTTGGTCAGACACTTAGCATATTAGCCTTTATATATATATATATATATATATATATGGAGAAATAGAGGGAGACATCTATAATACTCTCAACAATAACCATTGTTTCAAAAAAGGGATCTTATTCCCACTTCTGACCCCACACCCCTCATTTCCTCTTGCCTCCTATGGGTAGCTATTATTGGCTTCTTATTTTTCCTTTCAGTGGCCCTTTATACAAAATTAAGCATGCATACGCACACTTATTATCTCTCCTTTTTAAAAAATATATATTTTGATTTCACAGAAGAAGGGAGAGGGAGAGATAGAACATCAATGATGAGAGAGAATCATCGATGAGCTGCCTCCTGTATGCCCTCAAGCCTGCAACCCAGGCATGTGCCCTGATGGGGAATCAGACCATGACCTCCTGATTCATAGGTCGATGCTCAACCACTGAGCCACCGCGTCCAGGCTATCTCTCTTCACTTTTACATAAGATAACATTGTGGGTACACTGTTCTAGACCTTGGCGTTGCAACCTCAAAGTAACACTTCTCCTTACCAGAACATAGAGATCTTTGGTGCTTTGTTTTCACTCCATCCTATTTAGATGTTTCTCTGCCCATCTTTGATCCCCCCCTCATCTTTAAAAAAAAATACATTTTACTTATTTTTTACAGAGAGGAAGGGAGAGGAATAGAGAGCTAGAAACATTGATGAGAGAGAAGCATCGACCAGCTGCCTCCTGCACACCTCCCACTGGGGGTGTGCCCGCAACCAGTGTACATGCTCTTGACTGGAATCGAACCCAGGACCCTTCAGTCCGCAGGCCGACGCTCTATCTACTGAGCCACACCAGTTTTGGCTCCCCCCTCATCATTAGTAATTTGTGCAGTTTCCTGTGTAGGCTTTCTAACTGCCTGGAGGGCTATATGTATTTTGAAAAGCACCCACAATGAATATTGATATGCCCCTCCCTCTGGAATAGTGGTTAAGAGACAGATATCAGTTGAAACACAAGCTCTACCACTTACATGCTATGGAAATGCTAATCTGTAGGTGAAAGGAAGCTCAGGGGTAGTCTTCCTCCTCCGCTCCTCCCTCCACCCCTCCCCAGGAGTGCGGATCTGGATCGGGAAGACTCCAGGGCAGTAGGTTGAACCAGTGTCACAGTTGGAGGCACTTTCAGAGGAGTCTTTAAAGAGGTACGTGTTGCTTGCGGGCTCTCTGTATCTGTTGTTAGTGCCCCCTCACTCACCCTCTCTTCGCAGTCATGTTCTAGGGCCGTGGTTGGCAAACTGCGGTTCGCGAGCCACATGAGGCTCTTTGGCCCCTTGAGTGTGGCTCTTCCACAGAATACCACGGCCTGGGCGAGTCTATGCTGAAGAAGTGGCTTTAGAAGAAGTGTAAGTTTAAAAAATGTGGCTCTCCAAAGACATGTCAATCGTTGTCCTGTTGATATTTGGCTCAGTTGACTAATGAGATTGCCGACCATTGGTCTAGGGGCAGAGGCTCCCAGGCGTGGAGACAAATGGTATTTTCTTCCTTCTTGGAACCCTAGGGAGGGGGCTTTGTTACGTCAGTAAAGAAAGAGCCACGGCCGAAACCAGTTTGGCTCAGAGTGGATAGAGCATCGGCCTGCGGACTGAAGGGTCCCAGGTTCGATTCCAGTCAAGGGCATGTACCTTGGTTGCGGGCACATCCCCAGTGGGAGGTGTGCAGGAGGCAGCTGGTGGATATTTCTCTCTCATCCATGTTTCTAGCTCTCTATTCTTCTCCCTTCCTCTCTGTAAAAAAATCAATAAAATATATATATATATTTTTTTTAAAAAGAAAGAGCCACGCCTAGAATGTGGGCTTGGGGCCTCCAGCCTTTCTAGCACAGCAGTCTCAATCCCTGCAGTGGCACACTGGAATTTGGGGCCGAAGCTTCCGGTGATACCAGAGTCACTTAGCTTTGTTTTATTCCCCAGGCATAGATCTCCCTCGGAGGCCTCTGGAACCAAGTAATTGGGGCAAGATTCGGGTTCTGCTCTACTTTGGTGAAATACATCCTCAACCATATTGGTCTCACGCTTTGACAGACCCCTGCTTCCCAATCTCAAACGTGTCACCCCAAAAAATTAGGTGCCAGATGTAAGTTTCGGTTTCTTCGTCTGGCAAAATGGGAGCAGTGACACGGTCTTCATACATTTTTAAAAAATATATATATTTTATTGATTTTTTACAGAGAGGGAGAGAGATAGTTAGAAACATCGATGAGAGTCATCGATCAGCTGCCTCTTGCATGCCCCCTACTGGGGATGTGCCCGCAACCAAGGTACATGCCCTTGACCGGAATCGAACCCGGGACCCTTCAGTCCGCAGGCCGACGCTCTATCCACTGAGCCAAACCGGATTCGGCCGGACTTCATACATTTGATGTGAAGGTTAAATGGCTTGAAGTATGCAACGTATTTAATACAGTACCTGGCTATTATAGTAGGTGATCAGTAAACTGTTGCTATTATTTTTACTGTTGTTATTATTGCTGAGCAGCATCATGTAGTGGTTTAGAGTGTGGATTTTGGAATTAAACTGTTCTTTCTGGCTTTGGGTCCAGACTCTGCACATCGCATCTGTCTGACCATAGGCAAATAGGCTGACCTCTGTAAGCTCCGATTCCCTCAATCATAAAAATAGGGACAGCTGTAGTACCTCTCGCTCAGGGTTGCTGAGAGGATCAAATGAGATTGTATGCGGAAGGTGCTTAACACAGAGCCTGACATATAATAAGTAGCTGCTCTATGTAACAGCACTTAATAACCCAAATCCAAATACGCTTAAATGATTCCTGCCACATCAGATGAGTTGGGAGATACTTCTTTCGAGGAGAGACGAAGTATACAATACAGGTCTCAAATGCTGTCTACTGCCATAGGCTTTGGTCGTTCATTTGTTTTACAAGTACATGCCAGCACCAAAGGATAAAGATGTATAAAGCAGGTCAGCATTTTTTTTTTAATTTTAAGAAGCTGAGCTCAGGTTCAAGTCAGAAATGTCTGACTCTTAAAAGCCAAGTACCACATTTATGCACACGTTTTCCTTTTTTTCTGTTACGTTACCTTTAAAACAGTAATGGAAAGGGAGTGATCATATGACCCCTGAATCCTGGTTGAGTGCTACCGTTATTACTATTTGGAAGGCAAAGAAGTACCTTCTAAATAGGAAATTCCAATTAAGTCTCATAAGAAGACATCGATATATTTATACAGAGGAAACCGAAAGAAAATCCATTTAAAATAAATAAAGAGTATGTTGTACATTTAGGATTTTACTTTTTTAAAATATATATTTTTTTGTAATTGACTTCAGAGAGGAAGGGAGGAGAGACAGAAACATCAATGATGAGAACAATCAATTGGCTGTCTCCTGCACGCCCCCTACTGGGGATTGAGGCCACAACTGCAACCCGGGCATATGCCCTGACCAGGAGTCAAAATGAGACCTCCTGGGTTTATAGGCTGAAGCTCACCCACCTGCCAGGGTAGGATTTTACTTTTCTTTCACATTTTAGATTTACAATTAAGTCTTTGTTCTAGGGAAGAAAGAAAAGCCATTGTCAATGCACCCCACCCCCCAAATCTGGAGTACCATCGAATACTTTCCGGGACAATCCCGCACGTTTTATTGATGACGGCCAAGCTCAGCCCTGAACGCTAGAAGTGGGAAGACGCCAAGAGAGAAAGAGGGAGGGAAAGCAAGGAAAAACGCCTCATAGACACAGCCCACAGTGTGGTCATTACCAGAGACAGGAAAGGGGATGGGAGGAGGAAGGAGATGGTACAAGGGGGACACATGGTGAGGGGAGGAAACTTGGGGTGATGAACACACAGAACAATATACAGAGATATGTTATAGAATGGTACACCTGAAACCTATATAATTTTATTAACCAATGTCATCTCAATAAATTTAATATTATTTTTTTTAATCCTCACCTGAGGATATTTTTCCATCGATTTTTAGAGAGAGTGGAAGAGAAAGGGAAAGACAGAGAACAATATCAATGTGAGAGAAGCACATCGATTGGTTGTCTTTTGTGCTCGCCCTGACCAGGACCCGGGCCGGGGAGGAGCCTGCAACTGAGGTACGTGCCCTCCACCAGAATCGAACCTGGGACCATTCAGCCTACGGGCTGATAGTCTATCCATTGAGCTAAACTGGCTAGGCCTCAATAAAAATGTTTTCTTTTTTTAAAAAAAGAAGGAAGATAAGAGATCCAAGAGTGACTAAGTGACTAACTTCTCCCACAAGCCCAAAACAGGCGGTCGGCTGCTCTTTAATTGTAATCGGCCCCAGCATGAAGTCACAGAGCGCCGTGTGAGAGCCGAGTGACTGAGTCTCCTTTCCCAGGTGATGGCAGGGGGAAGTCAAGAGGTCTCACTGAAGTGCAGTGATTATGGTGTGAGATGGACAAGCCCCGGGGTCGGCAAACTGTGGCTCGAGAGCCACATGCGGCTCTTTGGCCCCTTGAGTGTGGCTCTTCCACAAAATACCACGGCCTGGGCGAGTCTGTGTTGAAGAAGTGGCGCTACAAGAAGTTGAAGTTTAAAAAACGTGGCTCTTAAAAGAAATTACAGTTGTCGTACTGTTGATAATTGGCTCTGTGGACTAATGAGTTTGCCCACCACTGGACAAGCCCATCTAAACTTTCTGACCCTCAGTTTTCCCGTTTGTAAAATGAAGGATTGAAAAGGTCCAGACCCTTCCAAGTCCTAAAGCTAGATGATCTCTAATGAGATAAAATTTAAAATCACTTAACATATGACCCGCTGAAGTTAGGGTGAAATAGGTTTTATCAATGGGCCTAACAAGCTGACCCACACTCGACCAAAGTACAGCAGGCGATAAGAAGACAGCGCTTAGCAGCTAATTGACTTCTTTTGTCCCATTCAGCTGCCTCTCCTAGGCAGTGTGTGGCTTCACACTGAATCACTTCAAAAGGACGCCACTCTCACTTGACTGGCTCAGTAATACTTAACATTCATAAAGTACCTCTCATCGTCAAGGCAATTTACAAACATCAGCGAATTACCTGTCACATCATTTGCAAGTGACTTTTCTCTTTTAAAAAAAACATAGTTTATTGATTTTTTTACAGAGAGGAAGGGAGAGGGATAGTTAGAAACATGGATGAGAGAGAAACATCGATCAGCTGCCTCCTGCACACCTCCTACTGGGGATGTGTCCACAACCAAGGTACATGGCCTTGACCGGAATCGAACCTGGGACCTTTCAGTCCGCAGGGCAATGCTCTAACCACTGAGAAACCCGTTTAGGGCACAAGTGGCTTTTCATTAGTCCCATTGCAGATGGGCCACATTTAACTGAAATGGGGAAGGCAGACGCCAGAGTGAGGGTGAGAGCAGAGGTGAGAATGTCTCTGCTACCTGTGCTTCTGTTCCTTCACCATCTATTTATAGGTGCGAACCCCCCCTCACCAGGAAAATACCAAAACCCTAGAAAAGTAAGAAACTAGCCCTAACCAGTTTGGCTCAGTGGATAGAGCATCGGCCTGTGGACTGAAGGGTCCCAGGTTCCATTCCGGTCAAGGGCATGTACCTTGGTGGCGGGCACATCCCCAGTAGGAGGTGTGCAGGAGGCAGCTGGTCGATGTTTCTCTCTCATCGATGTTTCTAACTCTACCTCTCTCCCTTCCTCTCTGTAAGAAAATAAAATATATTTAAAAGAAAAGTAAGAAACTGCTATTTCTGGTCATCTTGCTGGAGTGTGCCACCGAAAGCCAAAATGTCAAAGGAGAGAGATGAAGTTCAAGGCTTCTGGATATCTTCCCACGTGAGACTGACTCCCCCCCCCCCCCCAACACCCTACGGGCAGACCTCGCTTATTGTGCTTCACAGGTATTCTGGTTTTTACAAAATGAAAGCAAAACACTCCACCAGCAAAAAGACTACAACTCACTGATTGTGATACTCACTTTATTATAGTGGTCTGGAACCAAACCCGCAATATCCCCACGCATGCCTGTACTTACCAAAGAAAACCAAGTCAACAGTGAATGATTCCATTTTCACAAAAAAAGGTTTCCACTACTAAAATTCAAATGAAGTCTGGCTCATGTAGTGTTATGCTTCTGAAGGGTAAAGTCTTTTGTAGAACGAGCTTTGAAGGAGTAGTCACACCCTAATTACATTATCTTCTCTTCCTATAAAGAACAGAGTGAATGTTCCCCTTTTAAATAAGAATAGTAAATTTTAAGCTCAGCACAGCAAGAATTATCCGATAAATATGAAGTGTTTTTAGTTATTGTATTTACATTTCTGTTTTCCCCCAAATGTAGACGCTTTAGACAGAAATGATGATGATAAATGCCATTTTAAAACCAACCAATCTGCAGTCTCAGTGCTTCTGATTTATGAGCTAGGAAAGGGAGAAGTGTACAAACATCTGGTATTGGGTAGTGGTTTAAAAGTAAGGTCCGTTTGTATAGACCTGAGAAAAGTGTATCACCGGGAGGTAGAAGAGGGTACAGGGGGTAAGTGGGGATGGAAGGAGAGTTGACTTGGGGCGGTGAACACACAATACTTAAAAAAAAGAAAGTCATGTTAGAAACAATTTACTATTTTCTCAAATATAGAAAAGAAAGATGTCTAATCTTAGGGAGTATTCAATGATAACAAAATGTATCTTTTAACAAAGGAAGCCTTATATTGGAAATTCCTTAGATTAAAACAGGTTTTCTACTTCCTTTGCATTTTCCCAGAGTGCTTTGTGTGTACACATACATGGCATACAGCTCTCTTCTCATGAACATGAAACAGAGATTAAAATTTTTTATTCTACTTTTAACATTAAGAATTTGTGTCATGATCAAATTTTGGCACATATAGGAGTAAATGTTTGTGATAGAAGTGCTCTTAAAAATAAGTGTTTAGCCATTTTCATTTTAACAACATTTATTATAAATCAAATTTTATAAACAGTAGATAAACTACATATAAAAGCTACACATAAATATACAGAAGCAAAAAACAGTACTAAAACATAAGCAGTACTATCAACACAACAGAAGTAAGGTAATACAATGTTTACACATTTATAACTTAAAAAAGTACTAATTTTTCATAAATTCAAAAGCTATTCAGAAAGGAAATGTAATATACTCTAATTGCTATCAAAATGTAGAATTATAGAAACAACAACCATAGCACTACTTATTTTAAAAAATATTTTCAAATATTTGGAAGACAAATGACTGTCCTTAAAGACAAATTAGACTTGGGTAGAAGCTCTTCTTTAACTGAAGAATATAAAAATTTAGGCTTTGGTTAACAGATACTAAATTTAGTAGAAATTTAAAATCAACACCTTCCTTTTTTGTTATAGTCCTGAGTTTTGCCAAAATGTCATAGATAAAACAAAGAGCTTAATTTACAGCTTTGCATACCATTGTATTATATTTTTGAAAACAAAAAGTACTGTAAGTGTGAGTAATGGGGTTTAATAATGTAATCATGACTAGAAGGAACACGTTTATTTTAGCTTAACTATGGGAAAAATTAATGCCCTTTGACCCCTACTTGCAAATCTCATCTGTAAATTATGATAAAAATTATATTAAACCTGACACCAATTTTTATTTGCATCTTATGAAACTGTCCTGATTTAAAGGAGAGGTTGATTATGTAGTATATGTAGAATGCTATGTAAAAAGATTAAAAGGAGGAAGTGAAACTGTCATTATTCACAGATGACAAGACATTGTACATAGAAAACCCTAAAGACTCAACTAAAAAAAATCCTACTAGATTTAATAAATGAATCCTGCTAAGTAGCAGGATACAACATTAACATCCAGAAATTGATGGCATTTTTATACACCAATAATGAATACTCAAAAAGAGAAACTAAAAACACAATCCTATTTATCATTGTAACAAAAAAAAAAAACCACTGAGATACTTAGGAATAAACTTAACCAAGGAGGTAAAAGACCTGTACTCGGAAAACTACAGGACATTGGGAAAAGAAATAGAGGAAGATAAAAAAAATGGAATAATATAGCATGTTTATGAATTGGAAGAATTAACATCAATAAAATGGATAATAAAGAACATTATAAACTGATGAACAAAAGGATAGATACAGACAGTAAAAAAACCAGACTGTCAAATGACAGCGGGGAGGGTAGGGAGATCTGGGGGAGATAAGAGATCAACCGAAGGACTGGTATGCATGCCTATAAGCACAACCAATGGACGAAAAACTCTGGGGAGGGAGGGCGTGTATGGGAGCAGGGGTGGGGTGGGGATTGGTAAGGTATGTACACATATAATACCTTAATTTAAAAAAAAAGAGAAAAAAATGTCCATACTACTCAAAGCAATCTACAGATTCAATGCAATCCCTATTAAAATTCCAATGGCATATTTCACAGATCTAGAACAAATACTCCAAAAATTTATATGGAACAAAAAAGACCCCAAATAGCTGCAGCAATCTTGAGAGGGAAAAAAGTAGGTAGGATCACAATACTGGATATCAAATTATACTATAAAGCCATTGTAATCAAAACAGCCCGGCACTGCCATAATAACAGGCATATAAATCAATGGAACAGAACAGAGAACCCAGAAATTGACCCAAGCCATTATGCTCAGTCCATGTTTGACAAAGGAGGCAAGAGCGCACAATGGAGTCCAGACAGTCTCTTCCATAAATGGTGCTGGGATAACTGGACAGGTACATGCAAAAAAAAAAAAAATGAAACTAGGTCACCAACTTACACCATACACAAGAATAAACGAAAAATGGGTAAAAGACTTAAATTAACTCGTGAAAACATAAAAGTCCCAGAAGACATCATAGGCAGCAAAATCTCAGACACCTCTGGTAGCAATGTATTTGCTGATCTATCTCCTAGGGCAAGGGAACAAATGAGAAAATAAAGAAATGGGACTACATCAAAATAAAAAGCTTCTACACAGCAAAAGAAATCAACAAAACGAAAAGGAGAGCATGGGAGAACCTATTTGCCAGTGATACGTCCAATAAGGGCTTAATTTCCAAAACATATAAGGAACTCACACAACTTAACAAAGGAAGACAAACAATCCAATTCAAAAATGGGCAAAGGACCTAAACAGACACAACCATCAGAGAGATGCAAATTAAAACAACAATGAGGCATTGCCTCACACTCGCCAGAACGCTCTCATCAATAAACCCACACACAAGTGCTGGCCAAGATGTGGAGCAGAGAACCCTAGCGCGCTGCTGGTGGGAATGCAGACTGGGGCAGCCTCTATGGAAAACAGTAAGTAGTTTCCCAAAACATTGAAAATAGAACTGCATTTGACCCAGTGATCATGCTTCTATGAATATATCTTAAGAATCCCTAAACACCAATCAGAAGAATGTATGCATTCCTATGTTCATAGCAGCACAATTTACAATAGCTAAGATCTGGAAACAGCCCAAGTGCCCATCGGCAGATGACGGAAGGGTATTATGCTAAGTGAAATAAGCTAGCAAGACCAGTATCACTTGACCTCACTTATATGTGGAATATAATGAACAAAACAAACTGACAAACAAAACAGATACAGACAACTGGAGGCAGGAAGACTGATGAATCTCAGGGGGAAGTGGGGAGGGGTGGGTGAGTAGAGACTAACCAAAGAACTTATATACATATATGCATAACCCTCGGACACAGACAGTATTACTGTAGGCCTGGAGGGATTCAGGATGGGGGTAAAAGGGGACATTTGTAATACTTTCAAAAATAAAGATAAATTTAAGGAAAAGATTGAAATATTGCAATGCTAATGGTTAGCACAAGGCCAGGCCCAGGGTAAGTGCTCAATATTACTAATTTAAAGCGAAAAGCCTTTTAATGCATTATTTCTGGACATCGATACACAAGTCAATGTAATAGTTATAAATGAATATGAAAATATAAAAAAACCAGTTTAAACATGAAAATACATTTTCAGTAACAATAAGAGGCATTTTTAGAAGTGGCTATTTTCAGTTTTAGTTTTATCAAAATAGAATTAAATTTAAGGTTCTTTTGAAAAAATAGACCTATGAAAGCTTATTTCCTATTAGCTGCTATATGAAATGTGGATGGTTGGTTCAGTCACTCAATGCAAGATCAACCTCCCAACATCTCCTGCACTGATGGCCTCACATTACAATAAACCCCCGAAAACAGTCTCCCCTGGAGACTGAATCGGTGCATCCGGGAATTGGTTCCAACAATTGGACTTTTAAACAAGTATCCCCTGCCTCCTGGCAAATTATTATGGTGGGTTGATTTGGAGAATAATGCTTTAAAGCAACCAAGTAATTTTTATCATGCTTGAACATTACTTGTTATGAGTGGAATATTTAATGAAAATCAAATTTATCTAGCTTTTTAGTCTACATAGGTTATCATCATACCTAAGTATGTCTCTTTTTTTCAAATGCCTAAGTATGTCTTACCTGAATGTTACAAGGCTTTATTCCGATTCTACTAATATCTTACAAGAGCTAATAAAACAGTAATCATCGTTTTGAAAAGTGCTGGTGATTGGGCTTGTACAGTCTTAGTGTTGCATATATCTTTTCTTACCAGAAGGCAGAAGAGTCATCTAGCAGTCATAGTAAAAAACTGAACAGGGTAGAAATTATTCAAATAATCATACTACTCACAAAGTAGTCTTTAAAACAGCTTTACCAACATCAGTAGGTAGAGTTACTTGCAAAACCAGTTATCAAATACCTATTAATTTAAACATTCAATTTATGATTATGTCAACTCTGTATACAGACTCTCATTTGCCATATTAAGCAACTAGGAAGCAATTCTTTAACTGGATATGTCTACAAGAAAAAAAATGCACATAGGTTCATTCTAATTGATCAACTAATAACAAATCCCTCTACATTAAAAAAGAAAATAAGCAATGGAATGCATTCTCAAACAAATATCATGGAACGCTGAGGAAAGTTTAAATTATCTGAGATTTGAAAGAACATTTAACTAGGATTAAAACCATGAACTGTTAGCCACTTCTATTTTCTAATAACAGTATCACATACAGAGAATCAAAACTGCAAGTTTTAATGAAGTGGGTTAGTGGCTTACTTCATTTAAGCCCGGCCTGTGTGGCTCAGTGGTTGAGCATTGGTCTCCAAACCAGGAGAATACTGGTGGATTCCTGGTCAGGGCGCATGCCTGGGTTGTGGGCAACATCCTCAGTAGGGGGCGTGCCAACCCATGCTGCTATCTATCAACAACTTAGTTTAAATGGACTATTTTTGAACCTCAAGTAAACAATACAGTATTCAATAATTTAATGGTCATCTTTAACAATGGTAGCCTTAGTGAAAGCCGTTGGGAATATGCAAATTGAGAAGGGCTTTACTACCAAGTCCCTGGTTCCACGGTGCGCTCACACTCCCATCTGGATGTCAGCGAAGTTGTAGAAACCATCTATATCTCTAGATGCTGTCTCCTTGTGTTGTGACACAAACGCCTATTTTAAATATAAAAGAAACAAAAATAAATACTAGTGATCCCCCAATTCTAAAGCCCACATTCTCCACAGAACAAAGCCATAAGCTTGCTATTGGAAATAAGTTCAAGCACATCATTTTATCTCCATAATACGTAATGCGTACATTTTCTGTAGAATCCATGCAATATAGTTTCAGTAGCTATAATGTAAATTAAGCTCCTTTAAAAGCACTTATGATGTAATTAAGGTCTTTGCTTTCATAATACTTCACTTGGGATTTTACTGTTTTAAATATACAACATTCAATATTCTGAAAGCTACTGAATGGAGTTGTATTTAAAGAATTTTTAGTTTTTTCCCCCCATTTTCTATAAATAATTTCAATAGGCTGAGAAGCAAAACTTGAGATTATCTTTTTTAAAGCTGCTAAAGATACATTACCAATATAAAATAAACTACTTTCTGAACAACAATAAAGCAGTACTCAATAGGACCCTTTAAAAAAAGCTTTTACAAATGTCACCAGGAAACAGAAGAGACCTGAGTTCCGTTCTAGCTTTATAAACTAGCTGTACGACGTTGAAAATTTACTAAACCTCTCTGGCTCAGTTTCCACATCTGTAAAATGAGAAAGTTGGATGAGATCATCTTTAACTCATTTAGACCTAAAAACAAGTTATATAACCATTTTCTCTGTTTCCTTTTTTATTCAATCTCATTATTTTTGTCCCAACCTTAACAGTATGTGATGATAAAAGGAGGTAAAATATAAAATACTTTAAATTATGCAAATTCAAGGAACCATAAGCTAAATCAGCTACAAAACCCACAGATTTCTTCTCATCCCATATAATAAAAGCCTAATATGCTAACTGTCCAGTCGACCAGTCAGCCTTTCAACCAATCAAAATGTAATATGCTAATGATATGCTAAGGCCGCTCAATCCTCGCTATGATATGCACTGACCACCAGGGGCAGACATACTGATCTGTAGGTTAGTTTGCTGCTGGGATCGGGACTGAGTGACATGGCCAGACATGCCCTGGAGCTCTGTTGAGGTCCCTCCCTGGCTGGCCCACCTCCGGCACCTCTTCCCAGCCCCGATCATGCACCAGTGGGGTCCCGTGGCTGGCCTGCACCCTCTTGCAATCCAGGACCCCTTGGGGGATGTCAGAGGGTCGGTTTTGGCCCGATCCCGCAGGCCAGGCTGAGGGACTCCACTGGTCTATGAATTCATGCACTGGGCCTCTAGTATATTTATAAAAAAAAATCAGTTACATATATAATCATTTAATCCTTTTAGATGTTTGTTTTTTAAGTTACATTAAGTCTGAAGTTCTTAAATACACAACTTCATCAACATAGCTAGAAAATACCTATTTGTAATGATACCTAGATAAAGCTCCAGTTCAATTTTTGAGGCATCATTACTGAAACAGATAAAAATGAACACTGGGCAATGGGATCATCTGTCTAAAGCAGGGGTGGGGAACCGTTTACCTGCCAAGGGCCATTTGGATATTTATGACATCATTCTCGGGCCATACAAAATTATCATCTTAAAAATTAGCCTGCTGTATTTGGTCAAACATTTCATTAACTCACACCTAATGCCTTGGCAGGGCCAGGCCAAATGATTTCACGGGCCTTATATGGCCTGAAGGTCAGATGTTCCCCACTCCTGGTATAAAGTATATAATGTCAGAAATACAGATAAGGATAAGTTTCCCAGCCGGTGTGGCTCAGTAGTTGAGCATTGATCATGAATCAGAGGGCCTGGTTCCATTCCCCATCAGGGCACATGCCTGGGTTTCAGACTCAATCCCCAATAGGGGGTGCGCAGGAGGCAGCTGATCAATGATTCTCATCTTTGATGTTTCTATCTCTCCCTTTCCCTTCCTCTCTCTGAAATGAATAAAAACATTTTTTAAAAATGTGAGCAAAAAATGGTTATTGTATTTTTTAAAAATAGCATAAGTTGAAAATGCATTTAATCCACTTAACCTACCGAGCATCATAGCTTAGCCTACCTATCTTAAACGTGTTCAGAACGAGTACATTAGCCTACAGTTGGACAAAATAACCTAATGCAATGAATACACACTGTCGAGTATTGGTTGTTGGCCCCTGTGATGGCAGGCTGCCTGGGAGCTGTGACCCCCTGCAGCTGTCCAGCTTATGAGAGGAAGGTAAGCATATCTCTAGAAGTATGGTACCTACTGAATGCCTATCACTTAAAGTCTAAAAGTCACTAAGTCACACCATCTGCATAACATTTTTTCAATGTATCATTCACTATTTTTTTAAAAAGGACTTGAAGACGCTTTTGATGAGACTTTTCACTTTAGAAACTTAAGTACTATTGATGGCTTTTAATAAATAATTCTTATTTTATAAGTGCGTAAGCAATTAATATTTTCGTTAGGCAAGGGAAAACCAAAGCTTGGCTTCCAATTACTTATCGTAGTTTCTGAAAACCATGATCTGCTTTTTAAAAACTCCATGAAAAAGTGGGGTTAAAAAGTACTTTTGATTGTAAGGGAAAGGAAATGAAAAGGTCTGATTGAAATACAAATACTAGTCGGTCCCAGAGCCTGCGGCGGAGGTGGGGAAGTCACGTGTGCTGTAGTTGTCTGTAGCTCCAAGGCTTTGTGAAACGGGGAATTAGGAGGTAGGGGTGGTGTCGGGAGATACAAGTGTCTAGGGCTGATTCTGGGGGGGGTCTCCGTGGCTGGTGGAAAATTAAAGGGGACACCGGGAGTCCTATAAAATAATGATCCTAGGGCCCTGGAGGTATTTCCGGAGTACGGACATCTTTGGAGCCCTGGCGGTTCCTTACAGGTACAGTGGCCTCTAGATTACTAGGTTTTGCTTTGGGAGGTGAGGAGGTCCCAGATCACTGGGAAGCTTGGAAGACGGTGAGATATTTCTAGAACCTTGGGGATCTTGCTGGAAGATGGGTTGGAGGGGAGCGCTGGCGTTCCCCCAAAGGTGGGGGGATTTCTGTAGCCTTACCGTTCACAATGGAAGTCCCTGTTTTTCTGGAAACTTGCTGGGGGAGGTCTTTAGGCCCTTGAGGTGATTTTCAAGATTAAAAGGGCAGTTGTTCTAGAGTCCTGGGGTTCACCCCTAGGAGTGGGGGAGAGGGATGTTTCTAGAAGCCTTCTAGGGGCTTTTGTTAGAGGTAGGAGGCCTTAGAGAACCGTTGAGAAGGAGTCGTGAATGCCCGGAACACCTTGGGGCCGTCTCGGGACCGCTGTGTTTCCCGGAGAGGATGCTGGGAAAGGTGAGATGACACACACGAGCTTTGGGTTCTCCCTGAAGCCGAATTTCCTGGAGACTCTGAAAGCCTCTCTGAAGTTGTCCCCGCCTTGCCGGACACGTGCTCCTTTGAGGTCACAAAGAGAAGCCCTGGTTCTGGGATCCTGAGGATGGGATGTCTGCTTTTGATCAAAGTGCAGTTTTTAGAAGTGTGCTAGGTGCAGGCTGGGGCTCCTGAGGCGGAGCTGGCTCAGACAGGACACCTTCCAAGAGCACTGCTACTGAGGGGAAAGGACCGGAACCTGGCCCCGTGTGAGCGCCCCAGCGGAGGACCGGGGAGGTCAGGGCCTGCTGGCAGCAGAGCCACTCTAAGCAGCCCCGGCAGGATGCCCTCTCACCGGGGGATGCGGGCCTCGGCAAGTGTCTGGGGTCTTCAGGGGGTGTCAGGGCCAGTGGCCAGAAGAGCCGCAGTGCTGAGTCATGCTGAACTCAGCTCAGGGTGGGGCTAAAAAAGGAGAAATACAGTCAATGAAATCTTGTACCTTGGTGCTCTTGAATATCTCCTTGACAACATTCTGACAATCTTCTATAACACCATCTCCATTAAACTCCAAGGCAATAACAGGACCTATAAGCAAACCGAAGAAGTGTTGTCTTATCAAGAATACAAATCTATTCTAAAATTAATCTTTTTGTGCTTCCCTGGAGAATCTCTAGCTTCTTCTTTGGAAGTAAAAGAAATGGAAGGAGGAAGTAGAGAGATGGAATGTCACTTCAGTTACTTCTTCCTACTCTAATTATAGTACACATTAACACAGTCTCATCACATCATGGGTAGCTTCAGTGCTGCTATAGGACTATCACATTTTAAATTGATTTTGGAGAGAAGAAGGGAGGGAAGGAGGAAGGGAGAGAGAAAGGTGAGAAACACTGATCCACTGATTGGTTGCCTCCCCATGCGAGCGAGAGAGAGGGGGGTATTGATTGGTTGCCTCCCTATCCAAGCCAGACTTACAACTTGGATGTGTGCCCTGATCGGGAATCAAACCTGTAACCTTTTGGTTGGTGGGATGACGACGATGATCCAACCAACTGAGCCCCAGCGGCCAGGGTGGGCTGTCACACTTTAAGTGTGAATAGCCTGGCTTTTCTAGTTTTCATTCATCTATAAAAACCATGAAAAGCTCGCCCACTGAGCAGTACAAAAAGCAGTTGACAAATGACAAAAAAAGATCCAAAGCAATTCAAGCCAACGTAAGGAAGTGTTTGGCCAGGCAGCCGGCCTTGCTTCCAGCTCGCCTACTCACCGCCACGTGTGGGCCGCCATAGTGACGCTCAGCCACGGAGGCCCCGAAAGTAATGACTCTGGGAAATACTGTTTATTTCTTGAGTGAGCCTTAAAACTACATTCTGGATACAATGACCAAGCGTTCATTTTTTTAATTCTCTGAAATATTTATGCTTCCTCTCCCATACATTAATTTATATACTTTTAAACCACCTGTACTTTAATTTCTGGATTTAAATGTAGCATTGGCACTACCCAGTGTCAGACTGTTGGCAAACATGGCCACGAGTCTGCCAAGCAAAATATGCCCTTCAATTCAATTAATATGCATTCAGCTATCACTGTATTCTTAATAGATTTGCTTTTTATCTCCAATAATGGAGAAGTCCTGACCTCCATCAAATTACACATTTCATGAAAAAACAACAACAACACACACACCATTAAACAAATATAGAACAACAAAGAATGATGAAGTACTAAGTAATAAGATGTTATGGTGAGCATTTATGTGAATGTACCAGGGCAAGGTACATGAATGAGGAAAAATATCCCACTAAATAACTAAAATAACTGAGGGCCTGGGATTTAATATATGCAAAAATACAGAAAAGGTAGGCTACATCGGCAGTCAACTATACAATTAGATACAGAGAACAAATTAAAGCGTGGGTTTTCAGCATCACAGAGTGCAGATCAAGACAGGTTCTGAGTAAAGAAAAGGAGGTAACTCAGAAAAATGGACAATTCTGTGTCTAAGGCAAGAAATGGGTAAGATCAACCGGGAATATCTTGTTGAGCCAAAAAGCGATGACGCTATCAAAGGCCAATGGGGCTGTACCAAGCGGGCGCAGGAGCCAGCCTGAAGGAGCTCCAATGGCTGAAGGTGAGCGTCAGTGAGATCAGAAGCAATAATGACTGCAGTTTATGAAAACGTACTGAATATATACTGAATATTCACCAGCTACTAATGATATTAGAAAAGAGAGAAACAAAGAAAATTCATTGGATGCTACTATAGGTTGCTAGGGCGCCAAATTATTACTTTGAAAACTGATGCATAATTATGTTCCCTTTATTCATTCTGCTTTTCTGATGTGAAGCATGTTTCAAATTAACCACACAGTTCTGTTGTACAAGAAGTTCTGTTACCATCCATTATTAAATATAGAGGGAGTGACATGATTAGAAAATGATCATTTTGCAACTCCTAGTAAAGTAATTTAATCAGGCAACAATCATCAATGTTTTCTGCATCCCACAGGGAAGAGTGACAAGAAACTTCAATAGGAAGCTTGTCACCAGCTGAACTTAATCCATTGTAGTATCACTAAACATGCAATAATCAAGTTATGTGCCCTCTCATGTAATGCTATAGGAAACAGTACCACCTGTGAAATATTCTTGCCCAAAAGAACCCCTAAATGTGAGTATAAACAAGGCTTTGATCTAACTTATAGCCTACAAGAACTGTAGAGGAAAAAAGTCAACAAAGGCAGACACACTATAGGACAATTGACCAGGTTTCTTTTATTAAAAAAAAGGGGGGGGAGGGGAAGGGGGAAGACACCTGTTTCTTGTTAAGAGCGATCCAAAAAACTGACATAGTGGGACAAATTTAAATCTGGATCACATTAACCATAAAAATACATAAAGAACCCAGCAGACATGGCTCAGTGGCTGAGCGCTGACCTATGAACCAGGAGGTAACAGTTTGATTCTCTGTCATGGCACATGCCTGGGTTGGGGGCTTGATCCCCAGGAGGGGGTGTGCAGGAGACAGCTGATCAATGATTCTCTCTCATCATTGATGTTTCTCTCTCTCTCTCTCTCTCTGAAAGCAATAAAAGTATATTAAAGAATACGTAAATAATGTTTTTAGACAATTAGGGAAGTTTGGATATGGACTGGTTATTAGATGAGATTAAGGAATTGTTAATCATGATTGATGTCATAATATATTATGATTACTTAAGAAAACACCTGTTTTAAATTTTGTTTTGTTTAAGAAGACACAGACTAATATGTAGGGGTGAAATGACAAGACATTAAAATTTGATTAAAATCTTTTAGCAAAATAGGAGGATATAAATTATTTTTTCAAGAATGGCAAAAAGTTGAGCCCTGGCTGATTTCACTCAGTGGATAAAGCGTCGGCCTGTGGACTGGGGGCGGGGGTGTCCCAGGTTCAATTCCGGTCAAGGGCATGTGCCGTGGTTGTGGGCACATCCCCAGTGGGGGGCGTGCAGGAGGCAGCTGATCCATGTTTCTCTCTCTTCGGTGTTTCTGACTCTCTATCCCTCTCCCTTCCTCTCTGAAAAGAATCAATAAAATATATATTTTTAAAATAAGAATGGCAAAAAGTTGATAAAACGGGATGGGTTCACATGAGGCATTGTACTCTGTATTTCTGAAAAGACAGTACAACATAGTCCAGAATTCAGAAATCCAATTTTGGTAGAATTATCCAAGAGTAAAACTTGGTTGATATTTTTTGAATAGGATATTATGAGCTTCTGGAAAGCGACTTAATAATTTGTCAACAAACTCACTACCAAAAAAGGCAGACAAGTGCATCCATTTTGATGAACATGTATGGACAACCCTAAACTAAAAAACTACAACTCTGACAATGTGCTTTTTAAAAAAAAATGTATTTTATTGACTTATTACAGAGAAGAAGAGAGAGGGATAGAGAGTTAGAAACATCGATGAGAGAGAATCATTGACCAGCTGCCTCTTGCACACCCCCACTGGGGATGTGCCCGCAACCAATGTACATGCCCTTGACCGGAATCGAACCCGGGACCTTTTAGTCCGCAGACCGACGCTCTATCAACTGAGCCAAACCGGTTTCGGCATGACAATGTGCTTTTTAAGAAGTCCTATTTGTCTTTCTACCTGGTAATGATGACTACAATTACACTGTTTATTTCAAACTGAACTATGAGGCCAACAGGTATCATTAGTCATGCTGTTAGTGCTTTAATGTGAACGTCTTGTCAAATAGTTCGCAGAAGCTTGAAATCTAAATATTTGAACTGTCAAAAAGATTGTGCGACGTTGAAGTAAACAAAAAAGATTCCCGAAGGCCCGATCTAATAAACTCTTCTGTGTAATCTAACATGACCTTGGAACAAGCACTACCACGTCTCAATTAGATTACAGCAACAGCCTCCAGATGGCTCCCTGCTTCCTCCTTAGAGCAAGCAGAATGATAAACGTTACATTTTAAAGGGACCATGACATTCTTCTGCTCGAGAGCCTCCAAATATTATTTATATTTTTATTATTTTTAATTCATTTAAAAATAACTAACAGTTTAAATAACATTAACCGTGTATTAGATATTTGTAGCATATGCAACAGTAAGATATGTAATAATGATACAAGGATGGGAGGAAAGATTTGAGTATATAATGTTATTAGGACCTTATATATTATAGGTGAAGTGGTATAATATTACTATAAGGTGGACTCAAATATGTATATTGGAAAACCTAAGGCAACCATTATATAAAAGGTATAAACAGTAAGTCAGTATGGGAGATAAAATGGAATTATTAAAAAAATCCAATTAAACAAAAAGAGGTAAAAAGAAACAAAGAACAAATAGAACAGAAAGCAGCAAGTTGGTAGATGTCAATCCAACTATATAAATCCCTTTCAAGTTAAGAGATTGTCAGAAAGTATTAAAAAGCAAGAACCAACTATATGCTGTCTACAAAAAATTCACTTTGGGTATATAGACTTCAATAAGTTAAAAGAAAAAAGGTAGTCCTAGCTGGCTTGGCTCAGTGGATAGAGCATCAGCTTGTGGACTGAAGGGTCCCAGGTTCGATTCCGGCCAAGGGCACATGCCTGGGTTGCAGGCTTGATCCCCAGTAGGGGGTGTGCAGGAGGCAGCCTAATGGTGGTTCTCTATCATCATTGATGTTTCTGTATCTCTCCTTCTCCCTTCCTTTCTGAAATCAATAAAGAAAGAAATATATATATATATATATATATATATATATATATATATATAATTTTTTAAACAAGGGATAAAGATCCTATATAATAAAAGCCTAATATGCTAAGTGTCCAGTTGTCTGTTCAATCAATCAAAGCATAATATGCTAAGGCTGCTCAAATGCTTGCCATGACATACACTGACCACCAGGGGGCAGATGCTCCAACTGGTAGGTTAACTTGCTTCTGGGGTCTGGCCAATCAGGACTGAACAAGACAGGCTGAACTCACCCTGGAGCCTTCCTGTGGTCCCTCCCCAGCTGGCCAACCTCCTGCATCTCTCCCTGGCCCCAATCATGCACCAGTGGGGCCCCTCGGCCTGGCCTGTACCCTCTCGCAATCCAGGACCCCTCGGGGGATGTCAGAGAGCTGGTTTCAGCCTGATCCCTCAGGCCAGGCTGAGGGATCCCACTGATGCATGAATTCGTGCACCAAGCCTCTAGTATATGATGAAAGACTAACAACCAAACAAAAGCTGGAGTAGCTATATATCAGGCAAAGTTAATTTCAGAACAAGGAAGATTATCAGAGACAGAAAGGGACATTACATAATCATAAAGGACTCTCCAAGAAGACATAACAATCCTAAATGTGTATGCATCTAACAACAAAGTTTCAGAGCAAAACCTGATAGGATCTGAAAAGAGAAATGGACAAATCCACAATGATAGTTGGAGAGTTTTACACTCATCTCTCTTTAATTCATAGAACAAGTAAGCAGAAAGTCAGTAAGGATATACACTGAGTGGCCAGATTATTATGATCTCTGAACACATAATAATCTGGCCACTCAGTGTATACCCTATATAATAAAAGGCTAATATCCAAATTGTCCCCTCAACCAGGAGTTCAACCAGCAGGCAGGCTAGCCAACCGCCCATGTCCCCTCCCCATGGCCAGGCTGGCCGGACCCCACCCATGTGCAAATTCATGCACCAGGCCTTAAAACACACACACACACACACACACACACACACACACACACACACACACACACTGAGTGGCCAGACTATTGTGTTCAGAGATCATAATAATCTGGCCACTCAGTGTAGATGACCTGAATAGCACTATCCACCAAATTGACCCAGTGGGTCTCTATAGAACATTTTACCAAACAGAAACAGATTATGTATTCTTCTCATCATGTATATAGAATATTTGCCAAGATACATTATAATCTGTACCACAAAACAAACCTTAAGAAAATAGAAATTATACAATGTGCATTTTCAGACCATAATAACATTAATCTACAAATCTATTACAGAAACACATCTGGACAAATGTTTAGAAATTAAACAATATACTTCTAAATAATCCATGGATTAAGTGAAAAGTCTCAAGGGAAACTAAAAAATATACTGAACTACGGTACATTGGGGGAGGAGGGGTCAATATACTTTTCTATAAAGGATCAGGTAGGAAATCAACAAAACAATCCTATATAATAAAACCTTAATATGCAAATCGACTGAACAGTGAATGACTGGTTGCTATGATGTGAACTGCAGATGCTCAATGCAGGAGCTGCCCCCTGGTGGTCAGTTCAGCCAGAAGCTGGGCTCACAGCTGGCCCAAGCGCCTCTGGTGGCGGGAGCCTCTCTTGCTTCCATGGCAGTGAAGGATCCCCCCCGACTGTGAGAGGGCACAGGCCGGGCTGAGGGACCCCCCACCACCTCATGGGTGCATGAATTTCATACACCAGGCCTCTAGTAGATAAAATAATGAGTGTGGCTGTGCTCCAAATAAAACTTCATTTATGAAACATACAGGAGGCCATCTTTTGCCAATCCCTGAATTAAATGAAAATACATCCTATCAAAATTTGCAGAATGCTTAAAGCAGTGCTTAAAGGAAAATGTTTAACAGGAAATACATATGTAAATGATCCTCATTATTTGTGAATTCTTTATTTGTGAATCTGCTTACCTGGGAAAATTGATTTGTAACCCTAAAATCAATACTTATAGTTTTTTCATGGTCATTTATGGACACACACACAGTGGCAAAAAAAAAAAAAGTTGCCTGACGTGCATGGTCCCAGGTGAAAATGAACAAAGTGATGCTCTCTGCCTTCTTGTTTCAGCATCATTCTGTAAACAGTGTCCTTTTCATAGTCTATTCAGTGCCACATCTTCCACATTTTGTTGTGATTCGGCTATTTTAAATGGCCCACAAATAATCGTGCTGAAGTGCTGTATGATGTTCCTAAGCTTAGAAAGACTGTGTATGTCTTACAGACAAAATAGCTGTTAGGGAAGCTTCATTCAGGCCTGAGTTATAGCGCTGTTGGCTCTAAGTTCAATGCTAATGAATCAATAATACATACTAAAAAGGTCTTTAAACACACACATACAATAAGGTTATATATTGATTTGCTTTATCATATACTACACGTGCATGCGCGCACACACACTTCCATTTTGTTTTGCTGAGCCATTTGAAAATAGCAGATATCACAAGACACTAGCATGCATCGCCTAGATAACCACAATACCATTATCATGCTTAAGCAAACAATGTTCCCATCTCAAAGAAAAAGAGTTCTCTGTCCTCTTTCCTCCGAAATCAGCACACTTTCGATACATAGAGGCAGACAGCAACCTTCAGAAGGGCACACTAACTCTAGGTCCTCTGCGTGCGGACATATTTTCAGTAACTGAAATGTATTGGTAGCATTTGCTTGCTGGGGAAAACAATCCTATTTTTGCATGAGAAGTTAATCAATCATATCAACTACATAAAATACTATACCATTTTATTTCTATTTCTTACTTTCCATGTAGGGTCAAAGCACATTGAAGGCAGAATGAATCCTTACCAAGTGCTTTGTAGTTCTGGACAGTATAATAATAAAATAATAAAAAATAATAAAACACATAATGAATGTGATGTTCCAGAACTAAGGCAATAGAATAGGAAAACATTAATGTCTGATTTCTAATGATCATTTAGGGTTTTTTTTAATGATGTGAAATTTTGACATTTCTGAATAGTAGTAGGAAAAAACACAAAACAAGTGAGAAAGAGAGGGCAATGTAAGAGAAAAGCTAAAGGCCCGAGTAAACCAAATGAGCATCTCCACAGGATAAGCACAAAAGTGTCCCAATCAGCCAGAAGGTACCTTTGTCCAGAAGTTGGAGGAATTCAGACGCTCTTTCCCGAAAGACCCTCTGAGCATCCTCCGCTTTCATGGATATTTCCTTTGTCTGAATCAGGAAAAACCCTAATTGAACCATCTGTGGAAAAACAGAATTTCACTTAGATTTTAAAATGACCTTCTGAGATTAAAACCATATTTCCTAGTACAGTTCTGTATGAAACATGACACAGCATGCTGAGTTTTGTTTTAGGTATAACTCTAATTTGGGGTGTTTGCTGTAACAGGCTTTCACAGACAATATTCCTTCTTCCAGATGGCTGGTTCTGCTTAAGAACCGATACCCAACGCCTACTGCTAAGATTAAGGAGCAAACAAATGTGAATGATCCCTCAAATTTTAAATATAATTTAAAAAATTTGACTGAAATGAATAGATGGAAACTTTAGTTTAGTGACGATGAAAGGAGAATGGTTAAGTAAATTATGGTGTATTGACATGATAAAATACCATAGTTCATTAAACATAACAAATAATAAAATGGGAGAAAGCATATATAACAATGTTAAATTGTAAAGACATGATACCAATTTATAGAGTATAGCACAATAATGATAGATTATCTTTATGGAGTACTTACTCTGTACCAGGCATTTTATTCACTTTAGGTACTATTATTATCCTCATTTTACAGGTAAGAAAACTAAGGCACAGAGTGGTTAAGAAACCTGCCCAAGATCACACAACTATTAAGTAACAGAGTTATGATTAAAACACAATTATTTCTATTAATTGTGTGGCTCAGTGGTTGAGCACTGGCCCATAAACTAGAAAGCCAAGGTTCAATTCCTGGTCAGGGCACATGCCCAGGTTGCAGGCTCAATCCCCAGTAGTGGGCATGCAGAAGGCAGCCGATCAATGATTCTCTCTCACCATTGATGTTTCTCTCTCTCTCCCCCCTCCCTTCTTCTCTCTGAAATCAATAAAAACATATTTTTTAAAAAAATCCAATCACTCAAATACTATGCAGCTGTATAAAAGAAAGAATCTCTTATTCATTGCGACAGTATGGATGGACCCGGAGTTTATTGTGCTAAGTGAAATAAGCCATCAGAGAAAAACAAGTATCACACGATATCACTTATTTGTGGAATCTAATGAACAAAATAAATTGACCCACAAAATAAGTCCTGAGGCATGGAGGCATGGGCACATCTGGGGGAGTGGGGAGCGGGAAGAGGTTGAGCAAAGAACTTATGTACTTGTATGCAAAGTCCATGGACACAAATAACAGTGTGGTGAAGGCCTGGAGGGGGTTATATGGGCTGGTGGAGGGAGGTAAAGCAGGGGAAAATGTGGGACATCTGTAATATTGTCAACAATAAAATCACATATATATTTAAAAACCAATTAATCTGATTATAGACTAAATAAAAAATTATTCTTAGCCGAAACCGGTTTGGCTCAGTGGTAGAGCTTCGGCCTGCGGACTGAAGGGTCCCGGGTTCGATTCCGGTCAAGGGCATGTACCTGGGTTGCGGGCACATCCCCGGTGGGGGGTGTGCAAGAGGCGGCTGGTCGATGTTCCTCTCTCATCGACGTTTCTAGCTCTCTATCTCTCTCCCTTCCTCTCTGTAAAATATCAATAAAATATATTTAAAAAAAATTATTCTTAAAAAGACTATTCAAAGTACAGTACATGATGGCTTTTAAACTTATTTCTACTCTTCATTTCTATAGTTTTCTACAATGAGTACATATTAATTTTTAAAATAATTATTAGTTTTTAAAATGCAAAGTCATTCAACCACTTCAGTTTTTAGCAAAGTGTACTGGGTTTTTAATAGGCTCAATAAAGAACATTTGGAGAAAAATAGAAACATCAACCAAGATGCACACAAAAGATGTCACTGCCATATTGGCATACTTCCTTTTACCCTCCCAGTTTACTTTCCCCATTACAGAGATAATACACGTCCACTGCAAGATCCATAGAACTCCAAAAAAGAAAATGCCCTTTGCTTAATTCACTTCCTAAGAATAACAATAACTGTTAATGTTTTAGTATTTATAACTTTATTTATTTATTTATTTTTAAAATATATTTTATTGATTTTACACAGAGAGGAATTGAGAGGGATAGAGAGCCAGAAACATGGATGAGAGACAAACATCGACCAGCCGCCTCCTGCACACCCCCTACTGGGGATGTGCCCGCAACCCAGGTACATGCCCTTGACCAGAATTGAACTTGGGACCCTTCAGTCCACAGGCTGACGCTCTATCCACTGAGCCAAACCGGTTAGGGAAGTATCTATAACTTTTGAGACTTACCTACTTAAAATGGATCAGATACTTATGTAATCTACAACTTTTTCACATACTTAACTATGAAAATTTTCTAGCTATTCTATAAAATCAGTTTTAATGATTACTAGTATTTCATCCTATGACTACATCATTCCCATCCTATCAAATTGGACTCAAACTCAAATTATTTTTCACAGCCCTCAATGCTAACTCAGAAAAAAATATTAAAAAGTAGCAGAAAATTATACGGACATCACTGCCAGGTGATGACGGCAACCTTAAAATATTAGAAACAATCCTACATCTGTTTCTAATTTTCTAGACTGCTCGTTACCTCTCATTTTATAGTCAGACACATAAACTGACAAAAGTAAGATGACTAATTCAAAATACCATTACCTAAAAACAGATAATGAACTCTGAAAGGTGGTTTCACTGTAAATATTTGAAGAGACTCTTTTTCATGAATATTATTCTACTTTTAGAGACTTGAAAATAGTGGTAACTACCCAACTTGAATTATGCAACACTTCTCAACAATTCAAATTAGATTTATTCTAATTTATCCTGTGCATTATCTGTGATCTAAGTAATAGCCAGCAAAAATCTGATTTTTAGGTGAGAAAACCAAGGCTCAGTACTTCTCTTGACTCCCTATAGAAGGAGCTTTTTGCTTTACACAGATTTTCTGGACCCTCTCAAGTTTTATACTTCCTGTCTAAAAAACAAAAACAAAACAAAAAAACACACCAAAAAACCATTATGTCATGTTTAATTTGTAGAAATAAGTGAAACAAAATTATGTGATACTCCTAAGGCTTAACAAAACCAGAGTTAGCAATCACAGTTTTATTTTATTTTTCCCATCTCAGAATTAACTAGCTTCTACACATATTTTCCTAAGAACTTGAGCTTAAATTTAAAAAATGCAATCTCCATTCCCTTCCTCTCTGAAATCAATAAAAATATATTTTTTAAAAATGCAATCTCTCTCTTAAGTCACTGGTTTTCGGCACGTTTTGATACCCTTTTCACATGTACTTGGCATTTCCTTATCTTTGTTCTTATTCCTTAATTTTGTGGTTTCAGAATTAGGTAGGACAACCAGCCAAAAAAGTCCCAGGGTTTTCTTTCTAGGATGGATGACAGTATCTGTTTTGACTCCATGAACTTTTGGTCACATTCCCGCTCCACCAGGCACTTAGCAACTTTTCTTTACAACTGAGACGGCATAGTAGCGTCAGGCTTAAGGGATAAGATGCGGCCTCCAATGCCACATCGCCTGGACTTAAGTAATGGCGCTGCATTTGCCACATGAGTGACTTTTTTGCAAGTTACGTATCCTCTCTCTAGCTCATTTCCCTTATCTGTAAAAAGAGGAACCATGACACCCATTTCACAGGTTATTATTAATTAAGTGAGTTAACCCACTTACAACAGTGCCCAATATATAGTAAACACTATACATAAAAATGTTAGCTATTATCGTTATTAGATGTGTTTAAGTTATTTTGTGTTCCAGAAGAATATCTAAAGAGCCTCACTGGTCATATTGATGTGGGGGCACACAACACTGTCATTTTACACATCAGATACAAAGGTTAAGAACACCTGATGACTCATGAAGACAGTGTTTGTTTTGAGGGCTTTCTAAAATATCTATTTTTATGGATTTTAGAGAGAGGGAGGGGAGGGATGGAGAGCAAAACAGATTGACTGCCTCCTGCACGCTCCCCACTGGGGATGGCGCCCACAACCCAGGCATGCGCCCTGACTGGGAATCGAACTGTGACCTCCTGGTTCATGGGCTGACAATCACTGAGCAACACTGGCCAGGCTGGAAGGCTTTGTTATTTAAGCGTACTATATATATATGCCCAAGTGACCATTAAGACCAAACAACGGGAAGGACTGGAATAACCAGTTGCACTGACCACCGGGGACAGACACTCAGCACAGGAGCTGCCCCCTGATGGTCAGTGCATTCCCACTGCAGGAGTGCGGCTCAGCTGACTAACCCATCCTGGTAGCCCACCAGCCCACCAGCCCGGTGGCAGCCACTCATTCCCCTCAGTAGTCCTGCAGGTCCAACATCTGGAGAATGGGCCAGGCGCTGATGGACCAGCGCTGCAGGCACAATCCCGACAGTGCACTGGCCTCCTGGAAGTTGGCCTTGGGCACTACAGCCACTTCCCCTCCCCAGACACTCGGCAAGGAATAATATAAAAGTGGCCACCAGGTGGCTCCCGACAATTGGTGTGAATGCCATCGGGACATGTCCGATCCAGATCCCAGGATGGAAAAGGAGTCCCCCGTTTCGGGACCCCACCCATACATGAATTCACGCACGCATACATGGGCCTCTAGTTCTATATGTCCACTTATCATTACCTACCAAAAAGGACTTTAACCTGAATAATTACACCTTTTGAAAACTATATGTAGATTTAAAAACTTTGCTATATATTATAATGAAAAGATTTTCCTCTCAGATGTTGGATTAACATGTTATTAGCTAACTCAAAGGCTAGCAATATTTTTTCTATATCTTACCAGATTCATAGTACGTTTCCATCAGGTTGGTATAATAAAAAAATGAAATACCAAAGTCTTAAAATTATACTCTGGCTTTTGTTGTTTTGAAAACTAGACCTGATATACTTTGCAGATTTCAGATATGAATTTTCTACATTGTACACTGTATATCTACAAAAGGTAGTCATTTTTAGTGTTTCCCCCCCTAAAATTGTTCCTCTTAACATAACCGTTACAACTCTTTGAAAAGTCTAATCAAAAGAGATTTGTTGAGATTTCCATTCACTTCTCTATTCCTGGAAGTTTGACTTTTTAAATTCAAACAGACTCCTCCTGAAGAATGTCTGATGAATGGATGGTCAGATATACTGCTGCCTCCCTACGGAGCACCTCTCAACACGGGAACTGCTGCTTCTGGAGCCCCTAACCCAGGGGTGGGCAAACTTTGTGACTCAAGGGCCACCATGGGTTCTTACACTGGACCGGAGGGCCGGAACAAAAGCAACCTGACCATGCTGGCACTCTCATCTTGGGCTGCTGGTGAGGGAGCGGAGGGGAGAGCAAGAGAACCCTCCGCTCTTTCGGCTCCGCAGGCCGGAGAGAACAGCCGAATGGGCCGGATCCGGCCCGCGGGCCGTAGTTTGCCCACGGCTGCCCTAACCTCTACAGCCCCAGTTATATTTCAAGTGGAAGCTGCTACCCAAAGAACCTTTCTCTATCCACAAACTCACCAACAGCCCCTGTCCATGAGCCCATGACCTCTGCCATGCCAGCTCCCACCTCCTTCTTCTGCACCAATCTCTCCTTCACGGCAATAGGGCAGAGGACACAAAGGAAAGTAATGTAAAGGTTGCTCTCACGGCCACAACAGGCTCCAAAAGTTATATTCCTAAATGTCTTTCCCACTTCCTGACCAATTAAAACTCCAAGTAAATGTCCCCACTAAATAATGATGAAAGGTCAAGCTTTACTATGCAATATGCACTTTGTGAACTTCCGTGGAAATCATTTATTATAAAGAACGGAAGTTCTTTGAGGGCAGAGGATTTTATCAATGCATCTCCAACCCCAGCCTGTACTATATTTCAACGGCTCTAAGTTGCCATCAATTGTAAGATGCGTTTCCGAAAACAAAAAAGTACAAAAACAAATGGGCATCCTGTAATCAAAGAAATGCATTCAACTGAATGATTAACAGAGTAACTCGCATGTAATAAGTGCTCAATATATGCTTACTGAATGGACTTCTATTTTTAAAATTTTTCTTTGGGAAAGTATTTTGAGGCCTAAACATTCCGCTTACAGATAAATCTGTAGGGGACGAGAGACTATAATGTAAGGATTATCTGGATTTCTAATAGCCAAAAAGAACGCCAAGTTCTCTGGAAAGTGGTGTGTTGCTAACGGGGTGTATGTTCATCTTTCTTCTCTCTCTCCTTACCTCATCAATTAGTTTCATGGCATTTGCGACAGTATAATCTCCAGCAAATAAGACCACGAGGCATGATTCATCGCTCTTCTTCTGCCTCTGCCCCCAGGTCACAGGAACGATGCTTCTATTGGCTTCTGTGGAGACGCGCACAGCTTGGAGCTCACTGGTCGTGGGCGGGGGGATGAAGTCGTGAATGACAGCGCTCTCTGGAAGGAGGCTCCAGTTGACCTCTCCGGACACGGGCGTGAAGTCATGGATGTTACTCCAGTTATTATTGAAGATACTCAGCCCTGCGTCTTTGAACTGGAAGGCTAACTCAGGGTAGTACCACTGAAAACAGCCGAACTTGATGCCCGTGGAGGACTCGATAATGGGCTGGGTGGCACAGCACAGAAAGACGTCCAGCTTCCTGCAGTCCCGCACCCGGAACTGTTGGCAGGCGAGGGCGCACTTGCAATCTCGGCAGTTGCGGAAGAACACGCTGCCTTTCACGGGCCCCAGAAAAATGACGCAGTTAGTGCAGTCATCGATGGTGATGGTGGCGGAGTGATCAAAAATGTAGATGCTACAGCTCTCACAGTCTTGAATGAGAAACTGTTGCCCTGCCACCTTCCCAGGTAAGCGACCCACTGCTTCATTCTTCAGGCCGCTGAACATGTAGTCTTTTGGATCAACCTGCGGGGACAAAACACAGACCTTGAGTATTATTAGCATTGTTCGATAAACTAGAGGCCCGGGGCATGAAGTTCAGGGTTGGTTTCGGGTGAGGACTTTCTTCCTGGCTTGAAGATGACGGCCTTCCTCCCATACCCGCACATGGCCTTTCCTCCGTGGGTACAGGGCCAGCTCTCTAATGTCTCTTCTTAAAAGGACACTAATCCTATCAGGTCAGGACCCCACCCTTAGGACCTCATTTAACCTTAATTACCGTATTTGCCGGCGTATAAGACGATTTTTTGGCCCTGAAAAATACCGTATTTGCCGGCGTATAAGACGACTGGGCGTATAAGACGACCCCCTAACATTTCCACTAAAAATACAGAGTTTGTTATATACTCGCCGTATAAGACTACCCCCCACTTGGAGGCATATTTTTCAGGGCCAAAAAGTCGTCTTATACGCCGGCAAATACGGTACTTCCTCATCTCCAAATGCAGCCACACTGGAAATTAGGGTTTCTACATGTGGATTTGGAGGGGGGGGGGGGGGCAGAAACATACAGACCATAAAACATCCAGTCCAATGCTGAGGAGTTTAATGTAATTTACTGTTCTTCTAAGAATTTTCTTTGGACACCTCAGTTCTCCTTGTTCATGGAGAGAAATTAATCCTATAGCTAAAGAATTCTATAGTATAAAATTATCTGGACTCTCGATTTGGTCTATAAAGAAGAAATTTAGGGCTTACATTGCTGTACTTTTTGAACAATTATTCAAAGTTCTTTAGAATAAAAGTAATAAACAACCTTAATCTACAGGGGGAGTAGCATAGTAATGTTTCAAAAGTTACTAGTTCCCAAATAAAGTGCCTAAAATCACAAACATGGAGAGACCATGCTTTAAACTACCTTTTTCAGAAGAGTCACTTATGAAGTAGGTTAGTTTAGGCTGTATTTCTTACCATGATGTGTAAAAGGTGATGGATATACTTTCAAAATCAGAGAAATGTTTCAGGAGTTGGGATTCACCTGATACAGCTACTAAACTAAGTTAAACATTATTTCCCTAACAGAAGACAAAAGTGAACATTTTAATCTTTTACTGAGTAGTGATATAAAATTTTCATTGAAATTCATCTCACAGTCAAACTTCCATACTGATGATCTGAGATAAAATAATGGAATTTGTTAACTTCAATGGAAATCCAGTCAGGATTGAAGTTCAAAATAAGACCCAGGTGTATAAGAAACACTATATAGGTTCCAGCCAGCATTCTGAGTGCTTTGTAATTCACTCAATCCTCATAAAATCCCTATGAGGGTTGTGTAGTATAATTATCTCTGTTTTATAGATGAGAAAATTGAGGCCTCCAGAGGCTAAATAACTTGCCCAAGGTCATGGGGTAAATGCCTGAGTTCAGTCTCAGACCTGGGCAGCCGGACTCCTAAGTACACAACCATATGCAAACAGAAACCAATATTTACTAGGTAAATAATTAATGGTACAGAATAGACAGTTCAAAGATACATATTTATTGACAAAGGTGATATGGCAATTCAACAGAGAAAGAATAGTCTTTTAACAATTGGTGCTGAACAACTGGACATCTATATGTAAAAAATAAAAAGTATCTCCCATATCTTGTACCAAATATAACAATTAATTCAGAATGGATCATAGGACCTACATATAAAACCAAAAACTGTAAAATTTCTAGCAGGAAACAGAGGTGAGGAATTTTTTGTAAAGATTTCCTAGATGTGAAACCAAAAACACAATCCAGAAAGGAAAAAAATTATAATTGGACTTTTATCAAATTGAAAACTTATGTTCTTCAAAAGACACTGCTAAGAGAAGACAAATCACTAACTTGGAAAATTTTTGCAAATTTTTATATGACAAGGGACTTGTATCTAGGATATATATATATATATATATTTTTAAATCTCAAAACTCAACAAAAAGAGAACAAATAACCCAGTAAAAATGGTAAAGATTTTAATAAACACTTCACCAAAGGAAATATATGCATGGCAAACAAGTACATAGAAAAATGCTCAAGATCACTAGTCATTGGGAAATGCAAATTAAACCACAAAGGCAAATTAAACTAGATTCCTATTAAAATGGCTAAAAGTTTTTTTTTTTTTTTAAAAAAAACAGAACATACCAAGTGCAAATGAGGAAAAGCAACTGCATCTCCCATACATTGCTGATGGGAATGCAAAATGGCACAGCCACTTCTGAAACTAGTTTGGCAGTTTCTAATAAAAGTTTAATATACAATTCCCATATGACTCAGCAATCAATCCCACTTCTAGGTATTCACCCAAGTGAAATGAAAACTTATGTTCACTCAGAAACCTGTAGGCAAAGGTTTATGGTAGCTTTGTTTATAGGTTTTAAAATTGGAAACAACCCAATTGTCCTTCAATTGGTGAATGGATAAACAAATGTGGTACCATCCACACAGTGAAATACGGTACTACCTTCGCTCTGGTGGGAGCTGCCTTGTCACTCCAGCCCAGAGCTGCTTTTGCGCCTTCCCACACTGCCCAGAGGCCCGGAGTGGCTGGGGGTGGTGCGGAATCACCTTGGCCCACCCAGCCCCCAGCCACTCAGCACCTGTGTGTGCGCAAATTAACTGCCATCTTGATTGGGTTAATTTGCATACTCAGTTCTGATTGGCTGGTGGGTGTCATGAAGGTATGGCCAATTAGCATGTTACTCTTTTATTAGTGTAGATTAGCTCACATGTTACTAAACACAAAACAGAATTATAAAATTTTAGAATTGGAAAGCATTCTCCACTATCAACTAATCTCATCTTAATTTAATTTTATATCTTATCACATTTCCTTTGTTCGCCCAGATTTGCCTGAATGCTTCTTGTAATGCTTACCTCCCCTCATGAGATACTCAAAGAATTAGAGAACTGAAAGGAATCTTGGGAAAATGGGGGCTAAGAAAAGCTAAATTCCTTTATCAGTAAAGTGAAGTGTAGTGCAGAATACAAGTTCCACACACTCCACTCCCTGTGCTTTTCCCCTTTATCAAAATTTTATATGAGTGAAATTATAATGCTGCTGGTGGAAATGTGAAATCATACAGACACTTTGCAAAACAGTTTGGCCGAGCTGGAGCGGCTCAGTTGATTGAGCGCTGTCCTGTGCACCGAAGAGCCATGGGTTTGATTTCCAGTCAAGGGCACATACCTGAGCTTCGGATTCCATCCCCAACCCTTGTTGGGGCATGTTGGGGAGGCAACCTATTGATGTGTCTCTCTCACATTGATGTTTCTCTCTTCCTCTCTCTCCCTCCCTCCTTCCACTCTTTTTTAAAATCAATGGAAAAAACATCCTTGGATGAGGACTAACAACAAAAACAAAATAAGATAAAAAGGTAGAAACAACCTGAATGCCTATCAACTGATCCATGGTTAAATGCATAAACTACCGTATTTGCCGGCGTATAAGACGATTTTTTGGCCCTGAAAAATATGCCTCCAAGTGGGGGGTAGTCTTATATGGCGAGTATATAACAAACTCTGTATTTTGGGTGGAAATGTTAGTGGGTCGTCTTATACGCCCATTTTCTTATACGCCGGCAAATACGGTATTTTTCAGGGCCAAAAAATCGTCTTATACGCCGGCAAATACGGTATTCTATAGAATGCTATTCAGCAAGAAAAAGGGATAAAGTACTAATACATGCTACAATATGATGATCTCAAAGACATGCTAATTGAAAGAAGCCAGTGTCAAAATACCACACATTGTATTATTCCATTTATAAATGTTCAAAGCAGGCAAAGCCACAGAGATCAAAAGTAAGAGTGTGGTTTACAGAGGCTGGAGAGAAGGGGAGTGGGCATGGGTTTCTTTGGGGAGGGATAAAATTGTTCTAAAATTAGATCACAGTGATGCTAACATAACCCTGTGAACTTATTAACACAATGAATTTTAATACACTTTAAATGAATGAAATGTATGGCATATGAGCTACATATCTCTCAAGAAAGCTATTTTTAAATGAATAAACAAAGAATTATCTATTTCCTTAAAAAAACACAACTTTATGTAAGGATTTAAGTAGTTAACAGATTCTCTGACACTCCTCCCATCAAGAGGTCCTCTTGCCTTGGATGTGGGTGGCCATTCATGGCGGAAAGCGCGTCACTGAAGAGGCCGGGCAGAAGCAGCCACGCAGCTCCCCCCAGGTTCTCTTAGGACACTTGGCCCTGAAGCCCAGCCGTCAGGGTGTGTGGAAGCCTGGGGAACCGAGGAGCCCCTGGCCCTCAGCCCCAGCTGAGCTCCCAGCGGAGGGCCAGCAGCACCTTGCTAGCCAGCTCTGTGATTAGCCATACTGAGAGCACATCTTCCAGCCCCCAGTCAAGCTGCCCCAGCTGATGCCACACAGAGCAGAGAGCAACCCTCATAAGCCCTACACAAACCGCAGAGCTGTGAAAAATAAGCACTTGCCATTATTCTAAGCCAGTGTTTCCCAAACCTTTGACACATGTGCACCCCTTCTATAATTTTCGTAACGTTGAGTACCCCTTGTCAAAAAAAAGGATGTATTTTAATAACAATCAAAATATATTTTTTATTTTTTGGTACATGCACAAAATAATAATAAACGAAAAATACAATTATTCATAATAAAATATAAATAAAAGTTATATTATAAATAACATTTATGTGCACACCGGACCATCTCACGCCTCACAAGACTGTCTTGACTTGACTCATGAGAACGTAGAATTAGGCGCAGCTAAGCACAGTGCAGTGCATGTCCCCACCAAACTCCGGTGCAACGTGCACCCCCACCCAACTCTCCCCGTCCCCCTGGGGGCACGCGTACCACGCTTTGGGAAACACTGTCTAAGCCATTAACTTTCGAGTGGTTTGGTACACAGCAGTGGATAACCAGAATACCTTATGCACTTAAAAGGCTAAAAACAGCATCTAGCCCCCCACTCAATGCAGTCACTTCTTTCTGATCTGAATGTTTCACTAACCTTGAGGTCAGTTCCTCAAAAAGCCACACTTGCACTGATGAACAACTCAGGGATTTGTGAATTGCCTTATGCTAAGACCAATACTGTCCTCCCCACCTCTGGTCTATTTCTGCCTTCAGGGGTAACCATTACTGCCTAATCCCTCTTCCTAAGGACAGGTCTTTATTACATAGAGAAATCTTTAGCACTGTCCCATGTGATAGCCGAGGAACAGGAAATGCACAAATCGGCCGCTTTATCCAAAGTTCCATAACAGACACTGAATAAAAATGCAGTTACTTGAATCTCTGGTATAAGGTTTTTGTTTAGTATTATCCTATCCCATATAATGAAAGGCCAATATGCAAATCGACCGAATGGCAGAACAACCGGTCACTATGATGCACACTGACCACCAGGGGGCAGAAGGTCAATGCAGGAGCTGCCCCCTGGTGGTCAGTGCGCTCCCACAGGGGGAGTGCCGCTCAGCCGGAAGCCCTGAGCTGGGGAGCAGGCCTAAACCACCAGACACCCCTCCAGGGCTCCTGGACTGCAAGAGGGCGCAGGCCAGCTGAAACCAGTTTGGCTCAGTGGAGAGAGCATCAGCCTGTGGACTGAAGGGTCCCAGGTTCAATTCCGGTCAAGGGCATGTACCTTGGTTGCGGGCACATCCCCAGTAGGGGGCATGCAAGAGGCAGCTGATTGATGATTCTCTCTCATTGATATTTCTAACTCTCTATCCCTCTCTCTTCCTCAATATAAAATCAATAAAATGCATTTTTTTAAAAAAAGAGGCTGCAGGCCAGGATGAGGGACCCCCCCCCCCCACACACACACAGCACGAGTGCACTAATTTCATACACCGGGCCTCAAGTTCCTAAAGAATATGAGACAGATGTAAAGGATACAAGATGTGTTGTCCATACTAAAAATCACAATTTTTCATATCTATGCCATCATTTCTATCATCTAGGCCAGTGGTCGGCAAGCTCCTTAGGCAACAGAGCCAAACATCAACAGGACAACGATTGGAATTTCTTTTAAGAGTCACATTTTTTTAAACTTCAACTTCTTCTAATGCCACTTCTTCAAAACAGACTCACCCAGGCGTGGTATTTATGGAAGAGCCACACTCAAGGGGCCAAAGACCCGCATGTGGCTTTCAAGCCGCAGTTTGCCGACCACGGATCTAGGAGGAGTATTGCTATGACTAACTGGAAAACGAAGACTACTTTTCTGTACCACTCCGCTCCTCTTCCCTCTGGTTGTACTAAAATATTTCAACTCAACAAAGCTAGTCAGCTCTTCAAGGGCGGGAGTAATTCTTCTAATTTTGACTCTTCCTTGGCATTTGAGTACATATACATGTTGAATAATTTCTGTCGCTATGGGAGGCAGCATCCAGATAACAAGGATAAAAGCATTTCTTTCCTAAAGATTTAAACACACCTTACGATCCCAAAGTATTTCTCACTGTGTCTAGTAACTGTACGGTTTTCCCCCCGAAGTCAGCAGCAACAGAAAACGAACTTCTTGCACGCTTGATTACAGTATCAGTCACCATGACAACACTGAGTCCACAAACATTCTTTCTAATTGAGACCATTTCTCCTAGCTCCGGTCCCCGAAGACTGGCCCAATTACACAGCTCAAACCCGAAGCGCAGAGGGCGCCTCCCAGCTCCCAGGGCGGATGCTCTGATCGCACAGCTCGGGAAAATGGTGAGCCTGCTTTTCCAAGTTGGGGGGGAACTTTCCAGGTGCCACATGTTGTTTGGACACCTAAAGTCTTGCCAGCTGAACAGTAACTGTCTGATATAATTTTAAAACTGCAGATGCTCTACTCCGCGGCCACATTATACAAACAATTCTGTTAATACCCGTGCAGCGTCTCGTTTATGTTCTCTGGGCTGTACTTGCATTCGATTGCTTTTAAGGTACAGTTAAAATCTTCCGAGAGCAAGAAAAAGAACGTTAGCCTCAGTGAAAGCACATTAGACTAATACAGAACACCTGCACGCTAGCCCACACGGGCCTCGTGAGTGGTAAGGAACTAGAAAAAAATCTTTACATCACATCAAATGGAGCAGGCTATTATAAGTGATGGAAAATGGTGGTGTCTCCATCATCTTGAAATGTAAGTTAGTAATTCTCTGTCTCTGATAGTCCAAAAGATTTTAAAACTGGGCTGGGTTGCAGAATGGAAGGCACATTTAAAAAATTGTGATGAGCCGAAACCGGTGTGGCTCAGTGGATAGAGCGTCAGCCTGCGGACTGAAGGGTCCCAGGTTCGATTCCGGTCAAGGGCATGTGCCTTGGTTGCGGGCACATCCCCAGTGGGGGGTGTGCAGGAGGCAGCTGGTCGATGATTCTCTCTCATGGATGTTTCCAACTCTCTATCCCTCTCTCTTCCTCTCTGTAAAAAAAAAATCAATAAAATATATTTTTTAAAAATTGTGATTGAGTTGATCAAGATTTTAACTTTTACCATAAACATACCCAGAAGCATGAGCTTATGTTCCATCACGAGTAACATCTCTACAACTAAGACACCTACTGCGTTTCCCCGAAAATAAGACATCCTCCGAAAATAAGACCCACTTCATGGAAACATAAGACATCCCCTGAAAATAAGACCTAGCGCATCTTTGGGAGCAAAAATTAATATAAGACACTGTCTTATTTTTGGGGAAACAGGGTAGTAGTGGTCCAAAGAATGTCCCCTGTGAACTCAAAATAAGATCTACAACCGGAAGTTTACTATCTGCTCATTTTTTAGGGAAAAGCTCAGAGGTCGGCATCCCCTCTTCTATTCCCAATGAGTTTGCTTACTTAGTCAAAGAGCAAAAAACAAACAAACAAACAAACAAAAAACACCCCACAGAACACACCCATTTACCTGAAAGGAGCAAGATTAACTAAAAAGTGCGATTCCAAGTAACCCGAACATCATGTTAATGAAGTTTAATTGTAAGACAATTTGTTATGAAGTAATGACTCAAAGGGCAACCAAGATAATTCTAAATAAAAAACAAAAGCACTTTAGTTTAGTTTTGGCCTATGCCAGTGGTCGGCAAACTCATGAGTCCGCAGAGCCAAATCTCAACAGTCCAACGATTGACATTTCTTTGGAGAGCCACATTTTTTAAACTTCAACTTCTTCTAACGCCACTTCTTCAACACAGACTCGCCCAGGCCGTGGTATTCTGTGGAAGAGCCACACTCCAGGGGCCAAAGAGCCGCATGTGGCTCGAGAGCCGCGGTTTGCCGACCACTGGCCTATGATTTCAAAACAAAAAAGCTACAATAAAAACAAATACCCAGCCTTCTCTATGGTAGACAGCTGAAGCTTTAACAGCATTGTTAGAAAAATGCAAAGGCTGAGGAAATGAGCCTTTAAAAATGCCCACCGATAATTTTAAGTATATTTTATTGATTTTTTACAGAGAGGAAGGGAGAGGAGAGGGATAGAGTTAGAAACACCGATGAGAGAGAGACATCGACCAGCTGCCTCCTGCACACCCCACACCAGGGATGTGCCACAACCAATGTACATGCCCTTGACCGGAATCGAACCGGGGACCTTGCAGTCTGCAGACCAACGCTCTATCCACTGAGCCACACCGGTATCGGCTGCACACTGATCATTTTAAACCGGAGGTACCACCTTCTAGCACGACAAGAAGCACATGACTTTCCGAGCCTCTGTTATAAAACGCGGCTATGATTAAGGATAAGAGAGAATAAGGATGCCATGAAAGCCAGGAGCCACCTGACAGACGGGAGCAGAAACATGGGGCCCAGCAGCCTGCAAAGAGCATCCACTTCCTCAAACCTGGCGCCTGGAGCCCCGGGGTCACATGAACACATTCTCCTGGGGACGGAAATCCACAGGCAGGTCTACGAAATCAAAGCATCGACAAGAAATTGACTATGAAGCATTTGCGGATCAAGATAAGCCACATCGCCAAAACCGGTGTGGCCCAGTGGATAGAGCGTCAGACTTCGGACTGAAAGGTCCCGGGTTCGATTCTGGTCAAGGGCATGTACCTTGGTTGTGGGCACATCCCCAGGGGGGGTGGGGTGTGCAGGAGGCAGCTGGTCCATGTTTCTCTCTCATCCATGTTTCTGGCTCTCTATCTCTCTCTCTTCCTCTCTGTAAAAAATCAATAAAATATATTTTTTAAAAATCTCTCATTTTGTTTGGAAGGAAAAAAACAGGCAAGTCCATTAACGTATTTTCCTGAACACAAAAGGAGAACTGTGTGGAAAGAGGAAGCGTTATGAAACGTATGACTAAGTGTGTTTTGTGCAAGAGTGGGCATTTGCTAAGTTTTTACAAACTTTCTGCCTCTTTATTGGGATGGAAAGGGGAACGTTTTCATTCATTCCCAGCAGCAGCCATTCTGCCCGGTGCCTGCTGGCCAGACAGTCCTGACACACATTCCCCAAGCCCGTGGTCGGCAAACCGCGGCTCGCGAGCCCCAGGCGGCTCTTTGGCCCCTGGAGCGTGGCTCTCCCACAGAACACCACGGCCCGGGCGAGTCTGTGCAGAAGAAGCGGCGTTCGGAGAAGTTTACGTTTTAAAAACGTGGCTCTCCAAAGACATGTCCATCGCTGGACTGTTGGTATTAGTTCACCTGCATCTTCCGGGCCAACGGCTCGGCCCGTAGCGGCCCCCCCCCCCCCGAAGTCATTCACCCCGACTTCAAACACCCCAGGGGGCGGGCGGGAGGGAGGGAGGGGGAGGCAGCCAGCCGGTCGGTCGCCCCCCCAGCCCTCACCGGACCCCGGGACCCATGCGGGGGAGACCCCCGGTACCTTCTCGCGCTGGTCCCAGCTGTACTGCTTCGGCGGCGGCTCCTCCGCGCCCTTGGGCGGCGACTCTTTCTGGGCACTGCGCCTCTTGGAGAAGAAGCAGCCCATGGCCCCGGCCGGGCCGCCCGCTCAGGCGCCCCCGGGGCGTGGCGTGGAGCCCGCGCGCCCGGGCCCTCCGCGCTCCGTCCCGCGTCGCGACGCGCCCGGCAGCCCAGGATGCCCGCGCGGCCTACCGCCCCGCTCCTGGCCCTCCGTCTCCCCGGCGACCCGCCACGGGCTATGTCCGCTCGGCGCCGCGCGAGCCAATCAGCGCCCGGCGAGCAGCCCCGCCGGCAGACAGCCAATCAGCGCCGTACGCCGGCGCCAGCCCCTGGGGGCGGGCCCGGCCGTTGGGCCGCACGCACTGCTGGCCCCGCCCCGCCCGGCTTTTCGCCCTCAGTTCTCAGCTCCCGAGTTGGAAGTGCGGGAGGGATGCCTAGTCTAACGTTTTTTTTTGTGGGGGAACCCGGATTGCTGCTGACACAGGAAGGGGCTCCGAAATTCGTCTTCCTCACTCCTCGTCTCCGCTCATCCCCAGCCTCTGCCCCCACTTGGTCTGCCCAGGGTCCCCTCCCCCAGGAAACTTTCCCCAACAACCGCCCCGCTCTCTTTGCTTTCCCTTCTGTGCTTTCTTAACACTGGTGCGCATCACGCTAAAATCGCGCGAGTACTTAAAGACGTAATTATTCGTGTATCAGACGTGTGAATTTCTTGAGAAAGAAACCGTCTAAAGGGCATGCACCTTTGAATTCCCCAGACCTTGCTCAGTTCCGTACTTGGTGCTCAATAAAATGGTTGTTAAATGAATGTATGATGAATGCTTGCATGCTAGTGAAGGAAGCATTTATAACCTTTCCCATATTCCAAAGAAAGTGACTGAAATGGGGGGGGGGCAGTAGAGTTATGCTAAAGGGGTTCTCCTCATGGAGTTTATAGCCTACTTGAGGACATACGCATTGTGACAAAGACAATATTATATATATATATGTATATATATATATATATATATACACACACATATATAATATTAACATTATTTGTACTTGGGCCAAATTTATGATAATACACGTATATTGCTTATGTAATAGAAAAGGTGGTTGCTGGTTTAATTCTCTGAGGACAGTATTTTCACATCTCAGTAGGACATTAAATGCAGATCAGTCCAGGTTCAAATTTGGTGATCATTTTACTTTCCCACATTTATTCTCCTCTAATGTGTATCTTAAATGAGTCTCAGGCTTAACGTGAGCATGAAGAATGTTCCCCTTTTCACTTCCTGTCCCTTATTGCGGAATCAGGAAGAAAAGTGCGCGTGCTCAAGTATTAGAAATTACTGCAAATTTAAGTTCCAGATCTTAGGCAATAAGATCTTTACCCAATGCATACCAATTCTCCTTCAGAATGAGATGAAAGTCTATGTGAGGATGTTGTGGCTATATTCCTTAGATATTTTATACCCATAGGCTGTTAAAATTGTGATCACCATCTAGTACAGTGGAGGAAAGAGAGGTTCCAGCAGTGATCTCTTCAGGGACCCTTAACCAAAAGTGAACATAAATCCTCTTTCTGTTAAATGTCATTTCACCATCACCCCCACCTGACAAAAAGAAAAAAGAAAGAAAAAAAAAGAAAAATTATGTTGCAATAAATTAAAAAAAAAGAAAAAAAGAAAGAAAAAAAGGAAAATTATGTTTCAAAATACATTTTGGTGTCCCAAAAATGTATACACACCAGGAATAATTATAAAAGGCAGTGTTTATTAAAATACATTTCTTGCCGAGGCCGGTTTGGCTCAGTGGATAGAGCGGCAGCCTGCGAACTCTAAGGTCTTGGGTTTGGTTCCAGTCAAGGGCATGCGCCTTGGTTGCGGGCACATCCCCAGTGGGGGGTGTGCAGGAGGCAGCTGGTCGATTCTCTCTCATTGATGTTTCTAGCTCTCTGTCCCTCTCTCTTCCTCTGTAAAAAATCAATAAAAATATTTTTAAAAAATATTTTAATTTAAAAATGTAATAGAATCTACAGACATTGTGCATATATAATTTTGGGGCCACCTTGTATTAAAACTGGGAGCTAGAAAGCCAATGAACAGAGCTAGTGCTAGAACTCTCTCATGCTCTTTCTTTCTCTTTCTTACTCTTTCCTTCTTTTCTCCTCCTCTCTCCCTAATGGATTCTCACCACCACTCGTTTTTCTGCAAACTAGCTCTTTTTAAAATTTTCTTTATTAATTAAGGTATTACATATGTGTCCTTATCCTCCCATTATCCTCCCAACCCCCTCATCCTCTAGGGGTCCTGGACTGCGAGAGGGTGCAGGCTGGGCTGAGGGACCCCACCCTCAGTGCACAAATGCTGCCCACTGGGGTCTAGTCAGGTTATAACACTATTAGTGACCCAGCGCAAGAAATCCGTGCACATGAAAAGCGGATTAATTAGAGGAAATAATTTGCTATTGCTATTTGCCCTTTCTCTATAATAGAAGTGTCAGAGATGAAAGAAAATTAGTAAAGTGTATATGAAAACTTTCCTCTTGTCAGAGTCTGGGGTGCACCACGAGACACAAGGTCAAGTCCCCACCCACCCACATGCGCCTCAAAATCTTGTGAGACCCAGACCTGGCCGGCCCCCCATCGGGCTAGATTCAGACATGGCCAGTCCCACCCTTCCCTGATGGGCAGGGGGCATAGCCTCAGGAGGTCCCCTGGCCTGGTGCCAGGACAGGGAGCAGGGCCTGAGATTCCCCCAACCCAGACTGGGGCAGGGAGAATGCCCTGAGGTCCTCCTTCAAGCCCCACCACATGGGGGACACGGCCTGAGGCCCCCTGTCAAGCTCCATGGGGGCGGGGGCAGGGGTGGGGGAGGGCGTAGCCTCAGTTCTCTGCTGATTGCTTGTTAAGGCTCCTGATGAGAACTTGGCCTCAGCTGTGGTTGCAGCCATCTTTGTAATGAAGTGATGGTCAATTAGCATATTCCCTCTTTATTAGATAGGCTATTTTCCCACTGCTTTTAGCTTAGGTTATCTTATTTATTGTTGTTGGTAAAATTCTTAATGTAAGCCAAGTAAAACTATTTGCAAGTTACTACAGAAGAGAAATACTAGGGGAAACAGACTTCTAACTCAGATGAAGTCAAGAAAGGCTTCTCATAAGTAAATGGTTTTAGCAGCAAAAATTTTAAAAAATAGTTCCAGTAACTTTTTTACAGGAAAGCAGTTCCAATGGAAACTATTTTTAAAAAAATACTTTCTGGACTAAAAAAATCTTTTCCTAGTGGAATTTCCATCTTCCAAATATTCATTTCAATACTTTTCAGGAAAGGGACAATCTGTGATAAAACTAAAGCCACAGACCTAATCAGAATGTGTTTGTTTATAAAATTGTTTTTATCCTTGGGATTTATTAATAAAAGAGAGCTACTTCCTTTTCACCAACTTAGATGAGAGATTGTATTTCCTAGTTTCTTCTACGAATGCAGACCAAAAATAAACTCTCAATCTGACATTGAGAAGATTCCCAACCCACATAATTGTTACTTGTCAACATTTGCATGTCATACAATTCCAAAATAGTGAAAAGGAAGATTTGAGTAAGATAACTGATCCACATGACAAAAGCTTTAGTAAAAGATATTTAATGACATTTCCTAAATCATACACAAGAAAATGCTTAATATCATAGAGATGGCAAACACCTAAGTAGGCCTGACAGTCCCTGGGACTTTTAAGAGCAGGATTTCTTCCCCACTCTCCCCTTTCTTCATCCCCACCCCCACCCCATTCTTGACAAAGGTAAACAAAAGTCAGGGCTCGTTCTAAACCAGTGGTTCCCAACCTTTTTTTGGCCATTCCCCACCTAAGCATCTCTAAAATCTTGATGCCCCTCCCCCCATGACATATAATTCTTATTATTCAAAAAGTGAACTCCTATTCACGTGTAAGAAGCCTAAATGCCATTAACTTGGTTTAAACAAGCTTCCAAAGAACATGGCATCTATGAAAGAGAAAAAATACACTGAATGGCCTGATTATTATGATCTGTGAACGCATAATAATCTGGCCACTCAGTATAACTAGAGGCCAGGTGCATGAATTCGTGCATGGCCGAACTCCTGGTTGAGGGGGCAATTTGCATACTAGCCTTTTATTATATAGGACATACACTGAGTGGCCAGATTATTGTGAGCTCAGAGATCATAATAATCTGGCCACTCAGTGTAAAAGAATGAAAGGACAGTTGAAATACTGAGGAAGAAATTACTAAGAAATTGTTTAAAAAAAAAGTAAGAATACAAAGTGATATAAAAAAATAGCAAGGTTTCAAACCAATAATAAAGAACTAAAATGCAAAAATATGTCACAATAAATATTTATATACTGTATATGAGGCCCCTAGAACCATAAAAAATACAAAAATTCACTGTTAATAATTCACTGTTAATACAAAAATTCACTGTTAAGGGGGACATTCTTGAATTGTCCCCCTTACAAATCAAACTGCCCCCCTGTGGAGCATGTGCCCTACATTGGGAACCCCTGGTGTAGACAAAATATTCCCTAAGAGCTGCTCTCCTGGGTTTTGAACAATACCCTCCTCCTCACCTCCCACCACAAACGCCCAGCTGCACAGGGCACAAGTATGTGAATCTGAGAGGAAAACATCTCTTTAGCACTTTTTTCCTGCATTCACTAATTCTCGTGGTGCTAAGAATGGCATCTAATAATCCATGGAGAAATCTGGGATCTGTAGGTTTTATAGTATATACAATTTGCGTTGGCTCCTTTTAAAGGAAAATAATCCAAATTATGAATACAAAATTGTTAGGGCCCCTTCTGGAGTGTGTACAGGACCTGTGCAAGTGAGGGACCCTACAGTTTATGTTTCATTAACTATACTATAGCTTGTTAATAGGTATTAGGGATTATTTCTTAGGGAGTAAGGATCTAAATTTACACATACTACATTTTTTAATATACTAATTGGCTTCAGAATGTATACATGACAGCATACTATATAAACAAAGGTCTAAGAACACCATATTTTTCCTGACCATGTTGCCAGTATGCCACAATTTATGGAAAAACCTCCTTGAGAACAGAGAAACCTATAGGTGCAGGCTGATGAAAACCAATAAAAGAATAAACTGCTAGAGTCACCCATGGAAAGAACAAATTACCAATGCAAATTTACTGGCCTGTTAACACTCCGCACAGACAACTATGGAATCAGACATTCAGAGGACCAGAGGTAGAAATTTTATCAAACTCTTAAAAACTTTCCAATGAGAAAGGTAAGTTAGAATTTTGAAATTTATATGCAGGCCCATATAACTACAAATTTTTCTTTTTCTCAAGTTGTTTATAAGACTCTTGGTTATACTTCCTGTTGATACAGGGTGAGCTCTTATCAAACCTGCCATCTTGCTAGCAGAAACAAACTCAGTTCCCACATTTTCCGTCCAGCTTTTTATTTTTAACAACTAGAGGCCTAGTGCACAAAATTCATGCATGGGAGGGGGGGTGTGTCCCTCAGCCTGGCCTGCACTGTCTCCAATCTGGGATCCCTCGGGGGATGTCTGACTGATGGCACAGGGACATTCCTCTCACAATCCGCTGGCTCCTAACTGCTTGCCTGCCTGCCTGCCTGCCTACCTGCCTGATTGCCTCTAACCACTTCTACCTGCCAGCCTGATCATCCCCAACCACTCCCCTGCCAGCCTGATTGACACTTAACTGTTCCTCTGCCAGCCCAATCGCCCCCAACTGCCCTCCCCTGCTGGCCCGATTGACCCCAGCTAGCGGCCATCTTTGTGGCAGCCATCTTGTGATGACCTTGTGGCACTTGAGGACCACCTAGGCTTTTATTAACATTCTATTTTTGTTGTTGTTGTTAATCCTCACCCAAGGATATTTTTCCATTGATTTTTAGGGAGAGTGGAAGAGAGAGGGAAAGACAGACAGAAACATTGATGTGAGTGAAACACATGGATTGGTTGCCTCCTGCATGAGCCCTGACTAGGGCCTGAGCTGGGGAGAAGCCTGCAATCAAGGTACGTGCCCTTGACTGGAATTAAACTGGAAACCCTTTGTTCTGCAGGCTGATTCTCTATCCACTGACCAAACCAGCTAGGCCACCAAAGTATAATTTTCAAAATATTAAGAGAAAAATTCGTATACACAGTGACAGTGAACCAGTATCAAAAATTGATTTAATTCATTAAGGAGGAAGTTAAAGAACTACAAGCTGTTTCAAAAAGGATGTGAGAAGTGGGACTTTATAGTCAGTGAAGAAAAAGGCATTTTGAAATACGATTGCTACCATGGATACAGAACTGGTTAATGTCCAAAGCACAACAAAACCATAAGCTTTGGGATCTTTTCTACTGGGCTGAAAAGAAAATCATCACACTTTACCAGTTTTCTATAAGTTTACCTCTCTCTTTACAGATTTATAAAAAGGTCTGAGTCCTAATCAATAGTAAATTGTATGGCAAAAAAGTCACAGTCCCTTAGAGAGTTAGCTGAACCTTAGTTGGGTTTGCTGGACAGTGCTCCAGAATTGAAAGACTATGAAATCATCTACGGTAATTTTCAAATTTGTCTCATTTTTCTTAATATTATTCCTGGGCAGTGCTATTGCTGCTACTTCCCAGTAATCTACAGCTAAAATAATAAATTTGAACGTTGGCATTAATGTGCCCCTCAAGAATTTTGGTTTGGAGTTTGAAGACCAAACATGGTGGCTCTCTTCTTGGGGTTTCAGAGTTGCCAAAAATGTGTTCTTTCCTGATTTGTTCTTCTAACATCTTGCTCTAAGAGTATACTGCCAAGTTAGCCAAACTGAGCAACTGGTGATAGAACAAGCAGGAATATCAGTCTGTGTTATGGGGAAATTGTGTCCTCTTAAAACTCAGAAGTCGGTATCAACTTTCTGGAAAGCAAATTGGCAATGTGTAACAACAGCTTTAAAAATGTGTATAACCTACACATATGAAAAGATGCTCAATGTCACTGTCATCAGAGAAAGGCAAATTAAAGCCACAATGTGATGTCACCTTATATCTTTCAGAATGGCTGTCATCAACAAATCAGCAAACAACAAGTGTTGGCAAGGATGTGGAGCAAAGGAAACCCTAGTTCACTGCTGGTGGGAATGCAGACTGGTGCAGCCACTGTGTAGAACAGTATAAAGGTTCCTCAAAAAACTGAAAATGGAAGTGCCTTATGACCCAGCAATTCCACTTTTGGGTATATATAAAAAAACCCAGCGGAAACCGGTTTTGCTCAGTGGATAGAGCGTCGGTCTGTGGACTGAAAGGTCCCAGGTTCGATTCCGGTCAAGGGCATGTACCTTGGCTGCGGGCACATCCCCAGTAGGGGGTGTGCAAGAGGCAGCTGGTCGATGTTTCTCTCTCATCGACTTTTCTAGCTCTCTATCTCTCTCCCTTTGTCTCTGTAAAATATCAATAAAAATATTTAAAAACAAACAAACCAAAACACTAATTTGAAAGAATATATGCATCCCTATGTTCATTGCAGTATTTTCAATAGCTAAGACATGGAAGCTATCAATAGACGGATGAATAAAACAGTTGTAGTACACATATACAATGGAATGTACTAGACCATGAAAAGAATAAAATCTTACCATTTGCAACAGCATGGATGGACCTAGAGGGTATTATGCTAAGTGAAATAAGTTAAAGACAAATACCATATGATTTTACTTATATGTGGAATCTAAAACTCATACAGAGAACAGACTGATGCTGCCAGCGGGGAGAAGGGGTTAAGGGTCTGGGTGAAAAGGTGGAGGGATTAAGAAGTACAAGTTGCGCCGAAACCGGTTTGGCTCAGTGGATAGAGCGTCGGTCTGCGGACTGAAGGGTCCTGGGTTCGATTCCGGTCAAGGGCATGTACCTTGGTTGCGGGCACATCCCCGGTAGGGGGTGTGCAAGAGGCAGCTGGTCGATGTTTCTCTCTCATCGACGTTTCTAGCTCTCTATCCCCCTCTCCTTCCTCTCTGTAAAATATCAATAAAATATATTTTTAAAAAAAAAGAAGTACAAGTTGGTATGCACAAAACAGTCCCGGGGACATAAATTATAGCGTAGCAAATATGGTCAGTAATACTGTAAGAACTATGTAAGGTGCCAGGTGAATAAATAAAATGGTTGTTGCTTTAAGGCACGACATTTTGAGTATGGTTTGTGACATAGTAGATAACTGGATCATATGCTCAGGAGAAAAATAAATAAGGACCTAGAGACAGGGGGATGCAAGGGTATTAAGTTAGAGAGGGTGGTCAAGGGAGACATTTGATAAGGAGACATTTGAGCAGAAAGCTGATGGCAGTGAGGGACCAGACCATTTGGCTATCTGAAACAAGTGCATCCCAAGCAAATTCTTGTACGAAAGGGCAGGAAATGTTAGGCCTGTTCTAAGAACAGCGTAAAGGCCAGTGTGAGTAGAGCATGGTGAGCAAGAAGGGGATTGACAGGAAATCTAGAGAGAACGGAAGAAATATGCGGTCAGGAAGATATATGATAAGGACGCGGAATAGAAGCAGGGCCACCAATGAGAAGCCTGTTCCATTAATCCAGTAAGAGATGATATGGGGTTGAACCAGGAAAGTAGCCATGGAAATGATGAGTTGGATTCTGGTTTTATTCTGAAGGGAGAGCCAACAAGATGTAGTAATGGATTGGACTGGGGTAGAGAAAAAGAGAGGAGTCAAAGATGATCTAAGCATCTGGCAGAATGAAGTTGCCATTTACTGAGATGGGGAAGAATGAAAAAGGAGCTAGTTCCGACAGAAAAGGCATGAATTTGGTTCTGGAAGTATCTAGTTTGAGGTGTCTGTTAGACATCTGTGAATGTGTGAGTCTCGAGATTCAGGCAAGGGCCCATGGCTTAAGATATTTATTGAGAGCTATTTGTGATGGTAATTAAAGTAGCAGATTTGTTGATATTACCTAAGCACGAATGTATCTAGAAAAGAATAGGGATTTGAAGAGGGAACCCTGAATGCTTCTCCACTGCCAGTGACCAAGACTTGGCTCGCTTCTATCTGTAAGCTCTCACCTCTGTGTACAACCTGCATGTAACTTTGTTGGCTTATTGGGGAGGTCTCCCCTAATAAATCTGGCATTGTGGAAAGATACAAATGTGTGTGAGTGGCTCCTTTTGGGGATGCTGATTTGCTCAAGACACCATCCATGAAACTGATCAGAAACAACACAACGAAAAGTTTCAGAACTCAATGTTGGTCTGGAATACCTCCCAGGTTTTAGATTGACCTCTGGGTAGCACACACATGAACAGACCATAACAGTACTGAAAAGGCTTTAAAACTAAATGAATTTTTGTATTACAGTCCACAAAGTGGGCCAAGGTATGTGTTCTTAACCGAAACAAGTTTACTGCTTGCTACAACAGAAGATTTGAATCGGAACAAGAATCTCATAAAAAATAGTACTAAAAATGTCTAGGATACAATAAAAATTACTCATCATACCAAAGACTACAAAAATCTCTACTTGAATGAGAAAACACAATCAAAGTTGCTGACGTTGAAATAACACAGATGTTAGAATTATTTGAAAACAGTTTTAAGCAGTTATCATAAAAGTACTCTAACAAGCAATCATGAACATTTTAAAACAAATAAAAATAGAAAGTCTCAACAAAAAACAAAACAAAACAAACAAAACACAAAAACCCCCACAACAGCTATAAAAATGAATCTAGTGGAAAGTTTAGAACTGTAAAGTGCAGTAACTGAATTAAAAAAAAATCATCTTGATGGGCAAAATAGCATAATGAAAATGCCAGAGCAATGAACCAGTGACTTTAAAGACAGTTTAAAGGAAATTACCCAATATGAACAAAAGAGAGAGAAAATAGAAAAATAATGAACAGAGCCTTGGGGACCTGTAGTATAATAACAAAACTTAGTAAAGTACCTAAATTTAAAAATTCAACTTGCTGAATAAATCCTAACAGGAGAACCCCCTCTCACCCCCCCCAAAAAATCCACGATTAGATGCATCATAATCAAATTTCTAAAAGCCATAAGAGAAAGAAAAAAAATATTGAAAGTAGCCAGAGAGAAATGATGCATTACCTATAGGTAATGTTCATAGCAGCTTTATCTGTAACTAGAGGCCCAGTTCACAGAAATCATGCATGAGGGAGGAGGGTCCCTCAGCCTAGCCTGCACCCTCTCCAATACAGGACCCCTTGGGGGATGTCTGACTGTCTTTCCCAATCGGGGACCGCTGGCTCCTAACCACTTGCCTGCTTGCCTGCCTGCCTGATTGCCCCTAGCCACCTCTGCCTCACCCCACACCGGGGACCCAGGCTTCCCTCCCTCTGGCTGGCTGCAGGCACCCAGGACCAGGGCCAGCTTCAACCAGCTGGCCACAGCTGCAGGGGACCATGGGCAAGCGGCTTCGTCCGGGCCGCAGCCATAGGCGCTGGTGCCCAGGACCACGGGGCGGGCGGCTTGTCCCTCTCCTGGACCATGGCCTGGCTAGTCCCCGTTCCTCTCTCATGAGCTCATTTGTGCCTGACTGGTCCCCGTTCCTCTTTTGTGAACTTATTTGTGCCTGGCTAGTCCCCATTCATCTCTCCCCAGTGTTGAATGTCTGAGCCTTTATGGGGTGACTGCATGACAGTGTGAGGGCATGATGACCATTTGCATGTTAACTCTTTATTATATAGGATCGCCTAAAACTCTAAATAGGCCAAATGTCTTTTAATGAGCAAATAGATAAACAAAGGAGCTCATCCATACAATGGAATACTACACAGCCAGGAGTATACTCTTCTTTAAAAATATTTTTAATTGATTTTGGAGAGGAAGGAAGAGGGAGAGAGAGATAGAAACATCGATGATGAGAGATAATCATGGATTAGCTTCCTCCTGCACACCCCACACTAGGGATGGAGCCTGCAACCCAGGCATGTGCCCTGACTGGGAATAAAAAACTGACCTCCTGGTTCATAGGTCGATGCTCAACCACTGAGCCATGCCAGACAGGCAGGAGTATACTCTTTTTTTAAAATATATATATTTTATTGATTTTTCACAGAGAGGAAGTGAGAGGGATAGAGAGCTAGAAACATCGATGAGAGAGATACAACGACTAGTTGCCTCCTGCACACCTCCCACTAGGGATGTGCCCACAACCAAGGTACATGCCCTTGACCGGAATCAAACCCGGGACCCTTCAGTCTGTAGACTGACGCTCTATCCACTGAGCCAAACCGGTTTCGGCAAGGAGTATACTCTTGCTATACATAATTTGAATTGTTTTTCTTTCTCTCATGTTATAAGGATATTATACTGAGTGGGGGGAAAACCACCAACCTCAAAAGATTCCATTTATAAAATACTCTTAAGATGGCAAAATGTGCCAAAACCGGTTTGGCTCAGTGGTAGAGCGTCGGTCTGCGGACTGAAGGGTCCCGGGTTCGATTCTGGTCAAGGGCATGTACACTGGTTGCGGGCACATCCCTGGTCGGGTGGTGTGCAGGAGGCGGCTGGTCGATGTTTCTCTCTCATTGACGTTTCTAGCTCTCTATCTCTCTCCCTTCCTCTCTGTAAAATATCAATAAAATATATTTTAAAAATGGCAAAACGTTAGTGATGAGAACAGATTAATGGCTGCCAGGGGCTAAGGATAAGCTATGACTACAAGGGGAGAGTTTCTCTGTGGGGATGAAACAGTTGTATGTCCTGGATGTGGTGGTGGCTACACGATCTCTACTATACCCCCCACCCCCACCCCAAATAACCACATGTAAAACTGATGAAATCCAGGTAAAGACTATAGTTTCATTGTACCCATATCAGTTTCTTGGTTTTGATGATATATTATGGTTATGTTAGATGCCATCTTTGGGGAAAGCTGGGTGAAGGGTACAGGGAGTACTTTTCCAACTTCTTGTGAATCCTTAATTATTTCAAACTAATTAAATAAATAAAAACTAATAAGGAATAACCAGTGAGGTAGGAGAAGAATCCAGAAGCCAAAGGAAGAAAATCTTTCATGTAGAACAATGTGACTTCAATATTTGGTTATATGGAGGCCACTAGGGACTTAGACAAGAAAGGTTTTGGTATAGAAGTAGGCACAGAAGCCTGACTGGAGAATGTTCAAGAGAGATTGGAGGGAGAGGAAGTGGGAAGGGAACGATGTTAAGATTCTTTTTGTAAAAAAAAAAAAAAAAAAAAAAGGACTCATTAATTTCTATTTCATAGGATTTAAAAAATATTTTATAATAAGTTATAAGTCATCATTAACTTGTCATAAAACACCTGGTTACTTAACTTTATCAGCGAGCTCTGGTGTTATAAAATATATATGACATTTTCCTGCCTTGTTTTGTAATTCTGTTTTTGAAAGTACAATTGTGTCACTCTGAGCGCCTCTGGGGGATAAATTATCCTACTTGTTAATAACCAGGGGAGCAAGGGACTGCCCATGTAGAGAGGATGGAAAAATAATGCAGCCAGCAGATTAATTAATAATGTGACACATCTGAATGTTTTCAGCCCTCAGACTGCAGTAATGATCATCCCATCTCCTTGACTACCAGCAATTGTTCATGCTTGTCATAAAACAAAAACAAAAGTGAAGAACCTTGGAGAAGCTTAAAGTGGAAATGGAAAACAGGAAATTGCCTTTCCTCTGCAAAAAGCAAACAAAAAAACACCCCTCCAAAATGCCTGTCCTTCAATCAAAACAATTGAATTTATTGTCAACAGATAAATGATACATGTTAAAAACAAAGCTCTTACAAATAGAATTAAGAGACTTATGTAGTCCTTTCAGAGGAAAAACTGATATTCCCAACTATAGCATGTATGTTGGAAGAAAAATGTCAAAACAAGAACAAAAAACAATCAAAGAATCAGGTTCAGCTGAAACCGGTTTGGCTCAGTGGATAGAGCGTAGGCCTGCAGACTGAAAGTTCCCGGGTTCAACTCCAGTCAAGGGCATGTACCCTAGTTGCAGGCACATCCCAGTAGGGGGTGTGCAAGAGGCAGCTGATCGATGTTTCTCTCTGCCAAAGGTTAAAGACAAAGATAGGATCTTTTTAAATTAAGTTTTTTATTCATAGTTTACATTCAATATTGTTTTGGATTAGTTTCAGGTGTACAGCACAGTGGCTAGACAATCATACACCTTACAAAGTGTTGTCCTCTATATCTCAAGTATCCACCTGACACCACACATAGCCATTACAATAAATACTATTGACTATATTTCCAAAGCTGCAGCCCACCTCCCTGTGACTATTTTGTAACTACCATTTTGTACTTCAAAATCCATTTGTACTTCAAAATCCTTTTGTCTTTTTCACCAAGTCCCCCTGCCCTTCCCCTCTGGCTAGCATCAGTCTGTTCTATCTATGATTCTGTTTCAATTTAGTTTACTCTGTTTTTTTAGATTACACACATAAGTGAAATAATATGGTATTTGTCTTTCTCTGTCTGACTTATTTCACTTAGTATAATATTCTTTTGGTCCATCAATGCTATTGCAAATGGTAAGATTTCATTCAAGATAAAGAGAGAATCTTAAAAACAGCAAGAGAAAAGCAGTTAGTTACCTACAACATTAGTTTATCAGATGATTTCTCAACAAAAACTTTGCAGGCCAGCAGAGATTGGCACAAAATATTCAAAGTGATGAATAGTAAGGACCTACAACCAAGATTACTCTACCCAGCAAAGCTATCATTTAGAATCAAAAGAAAGATAAAGAGTTTCCCAGACAAGAAAAAGCTAAAGGAGTTTATCACTACCAAACCAGTATTACATGAAATGATGAAGGGTTTTCTAGAAGAATAAGGAGGAGGAAGAATAGAAAATCAGAAAAAAATGGTAATAAATACATATCTATCAATAAATACTTTAAATGCATATAGATTAAATGCTCCAGTCAAAAGACACAGGATAGCTGGATGTATAAGAAAACAAGACCCTTACATATGTTGTATACAAGAGACTCTAGACCGAAAAGGCACACACAGACTGAAAGAAAAAGGGATGAAAAAGTATTTCATGAAAATGGGTGAAAAAACCCTGGGGTAGCAATACTTATATCAGACAATATAGACTTTAAAACAAAAAACTTCACAAGAGAGAAAGGACCCAGCAATTCTACTCCTGGGTATTCATCTGAAGAAAATCAAAACACTCATTCAAAAAGACATATGCATCTATATATTCATTGTATCGTTGTGTTTTTTTTTAAAGATTTTTAAAAAATATATATTTTATTGATATTTCACAGAGAGGAAGGGAGAGAGATAGAGAGCTAGAAACATCGATGAGAAAGAAACATCGACCAGCTGCCTCTTGCACACCCCCTACCGGAGAATGTGCACGCAACCAATGTACATGCCCTTGACCGGAATCGAACCCGGGACCCTTCAGTCCGCAGACCGACGCTCTACCACTGAGCCAAACCGGTTTCGGCTGTATCGTTGTTTTAAATAGCCAAGATATAGAAGCAACCTAAGAGCCCATCAATAGACGAATGGATAAAGAAGTGGTACATAGTATATACAATGGCATATTTATGGGACATACAAAATAATAGAATAATACAAGGACATGGATAGACCTAGAGGATATAGTACTGAGTGAAATAAGTCACAGAAAGACAAATACCATATCATTTCACTAATATGTTGAATCTAAAGAACAAAATAAATGAACAAACAAAACAGAAACAGCCTCCCAGATACAGAGAACATACTGATAGTTGCCAGAGGAGAAGGGAGTTGTGGGGGTTCATTTAAAAGGTGAAGGGATTAAGAAGCACTAATTGGTAGTTACAAAACAGCCCTGGGGGTGTAAAGTATAGCAGATGGAATATAATCAATAATATTTTAATAACCATGTATGGTGTCAGATGGGTATTAGATTTTCAGGGTGCTCACTTTGTAAATTATATAAATGTATAATCACTATGCTGTACACCTGAAACTAATGTACTATTGCATGCCAATTCTAAGTGAAAAAAAAATATTAAAAAAAAGAGACAGTCCCATAGAAGCATTGATGACAATAGCCAGAAGGTGGCGGCAGGGAACCACATGAGGAGAATTTACTGTCTTGGAAAGGCCCTAGATGGACCTTGGGCCTAAGGACCAGCATCTGCCAGAAGTTGGTAGAGGATATGATGTGTTTCCCAGGAGAAGAAGAAATAGTGACAAGGTTTTCCAGAAGCCCAGGGTTAGTATCTACTGTGTAAAATGAAGGGCCTACATAGCAGTGATTATAAACTTCAAAGTTGCTAAGACACTAGATTTTAATTTTTTTTAAAAAAATATTTTTATTTATTTCAGAGAGGAAGGGAGAGGGAGAGAGAGAGAGAAACAACGATGAGAAAAAAAATCATTGATGGCTGCCTCCTGCACATCCCACACTGGGGACTGAGCCCACAACCCAGGCATGTGCCCTGACTAGGAACTGAACCGTGACCTCCTGGTTCATAGGTTGACCACTGAACCACATTAACCAGGCTGCATGCATTCTTAAAAACAATCTGAACAACCAGACACACCTGCTAAGTGACTGCTACATGCGAGGTGCAGTGAGAAAAGCAGACATGATTGCTGACCTCAAAGATGTTACATTCAAGTGGGAACAACTTACATTTCAGAGGTGAATGACCTATACAGCAGCAACCGGGAAATAACAGCATTTAGAAATATGGACACACAATTGACATGTGAACTTAGTCCCATGGCTATACCTTGCTGCAAGGGAGGCTAGGAAATACAGGTTTTGTTTTTGCTTTCTAGCTGGGTACATTGACTAGGTTTCAGTTACTAAAGAAAAAAAGGATAGAAGAAGGTGGTATTAGAGAATGACTAGTTATCTCCACTTCAGTTGAAAATAAGTGGCTCTTATTAAAATTACTACTGCCAAGATGGATTTGTAGGACTTGAAGAACAAATGATGTACAGAGATTATTTGCATAAGGCTTCTCTTCATTGTTTCAGAAGGCAAGAGAAAGTCACAAACATAAAATTAACATTTACAAAAATTCTCTCTTGAAGATACATTTTTCATTGATTCTAGAGAAGAAGGCAGAGGGAAAGAGAATGAGAGAAACATTGTACCTGCCCCAACTGGGGATTGAACCCACATCCTGGGTATGTGCCTGACCAGGAACTGAACCCACAACCCTTCGTTGCACAGGACAATGCTCCAACAAACTGAGCAACACCAGCTGGGGCAAAACTAACCATTTTAAAGTGAGTAATTCATTGGTATTTAGTACATTCACCATGTTGTCAACCATCACCTCTATCTAGTTCCAAAACATTTTCCTCATCCAAAAAGGAATCCCCAAGACCCTGGTAACCATCTGTAATGTCTCTATAGTTTAACCTATTCTGCATAATTCATATGAATGGAATCATATAATAAATGATTTTTTTTGTGTATGGCTTCTTTCAGTTTGCATAAAGTTTTCAAAGTTTATCCACATGTATCAGTACATCCATGAGCTATAGAATAACACTTCAATCAAGGATTGACTGCATATACACTAGTAGTCCCATCTTAATATATAAAAACCTTGGATCTTAAAGTCAGGTAACTACCAAGGCTTGACAAACCAGAAGCTGGGTTGCCGTGGCAACCCAGTGCTGACTGCTTCCTCTTTAGGGTGGTGCCCCAGCACTGACTGCTGAGGGAGCTGAAAATCAGGGCCAGACAGAAGTCTGAATAGAGAAGCAGGGACTGATCCATTGCCTCTGTAGCAGCTTTTGATCAGGACTTGCCTCTCTCTTTCTTTCCCTGCAGGCCTCCATTTCTCTCCAGGCCTCCACTACGCAGCTGATCTGTTTCGCCTTTCTGATCAGGCCACATGATAGGCCCAGAGATGCTAACTGGCATAGAAACTGACCAATCAGAACCAAATTTAGGTGAAATGTGAGAAACTAATGGCTGCCCAGAAGGCTGAGCTTTTGTCAATGACTGGCATAGAAACCTACCAATCAGAACCAAATTGGCTGGCAGAGTAGGACAGTTGGGGGCAAGATAAGTCCAGCAGAAAAGGGCAGTTAGGGGCAATCAGGCAGACTGGCAGAGGGGTTAGGGACAATCAATCAGGCAGGCAGAGGCAGTTAGGGGCGATCAGGCAGGCAGGCAGGCAGGTGAGCGGTTAGTAGCCATGGTCCCAGATTGTGAGAGGGATATCTGATTGGAGAGGGTGCAGACTAGGCTGAGGGGAACCCCCCCCCTCTGTGCATGAATTTCGCGCACTGGACCACTAGTGTATATATATAAAAGGCTAATATGCAAAGTGTCCCCTTAAGAGTTTGACGGGAGACCAGTAGTTTGATCGCTTGCTATGATGTGTGCTGACCATCAGGGGGCAGCATGGAAAGAAGGAAGGCCCCTCATCGCTGGCCAGGCCTAGGGACCCTACCCATGCATGAATTTTGTGCACCAGGCCTCTAGTAAGATTATAATGGATTGGAAAAATTCCTATCACCTAGTGATGTCATAGCACAACTCATTACTCATGTGTTTGTGGTGATGCTGGTGTAAACAAACTAATTTCTATGCCAGTTGAATAAAAGTAGCACATACAATTATGTACAGTCCCTGATACTTATATGTATTAAATGATACATATCTACAATTGTGTGAGGAGCAGCCCCTAAGAAGGTGAGTCCCAGTGAACTGACCTCTTGATCTCTTGATGCTCCTACCTTTATGTAATCCCCTCTCATTGAGTGGGGGCAGGGCTTGGGACTTGCTTCTAATGATAATAAATGACTATGTTACTGGCTTATGCATTTTCTATACTACACTTTTATTGTTGTTTTAGTCTTTTATAATAGAAAGAGTTAACTCTATTTATAAAAAAAAGTGTTTGTTGCAAAATAGTATGCCATGTTAGACTAGCAGCAGCCTCATAAATCTCGTACTGAGTCTATTGATTGTATCATTTCTCTTGTGCTTGATTTAATCTCATGTTGTTTTGTACTTTGACATGGGCTTGTAGCCTAGGAGCAATAGACCACATCATATAGCCTAGGTGTGTGCTAGGCTATGCTATCTAGGTTTGTGTGAATGCACACCATGATGTTCCAGCAACCACATAGTTGCCTCGTGGCCCATTTCCTTTTTTAAAAAAATTGAATTTATTGGGGGTAATATTGGTTCACAAACACTATACATGTTTCATGTGTACCACTCAATAAAAGATCATCTGCACGCTGCATCGTGTGCAGATGAGCTTTTAAAACAAAGTCCCTTGTCATCCCCTTTCCCCACCTGCCTTTGCCCACCTCCATCTCACCCCTACCCATTTTCCCTCTGGCTATTAACCACGCTATTGTCTGTGTCTATGTGTTATTTATGTATGTTTTTTATTTATTTAATCCCTTCACCATCTTTCAAGCAGTCCCCAAGCTACAAACCCTTCCGAAAGCTGTCAGTCTATTTCATGTATCCAGGCCTGTTTCTATTTCATTCTAACAATACATTTCTGAGAATGTACCCCATCATTAAGAGGCACCTGACTGAACTCCATTCCTTTTTACTAGTAAATGACTGAATAGAGGAAGAGAGTCCTTTTAGCAGGTGCAGTTGCAGCCCTCCATGTCACATTCTGAACAAAAGCGCCAGCAAATATCCCTTGCCTTATAATTGGGTATAATGGCCCTGAACAGTTTTGCCGAGGCAGACATTGGTATACGTTACCGAGGTTTTGGTATAAGTACCCTCTTCACAGCTAATGGATCCTTGATGCTTTTTCCCCCCTCAAAGCAGCAGGTTCACAACTGCATTAAGCCAACCGTGACAAAACGAAAACAAACCATCCTTGTTTTCCCAGTCCCTCATGCAGCCAGAGGTGGCCACTTAAGCTCCGGGCAATGAGACCTAAGCAGAAGCGCTCTGGGCCTCAGGGAAAAGCTTTTGCTTTCTTGATAAAAGCAAAAAGGCTGCAAAAGAAAAAAAATAAATTAAAATGTTAACAAAGTAAAAAATGCGAGGGGGGGGGGCGGGGGAGGGGATGATAGAGGTCATAGGGCCCTTTTCTCATATTTCTGCTCTGAAGGCAGATTTGATGGTTGGAGCTGTGTCTAAGTCATAAAGACTTGGTTATGTGGAGATGCAGGCGTTACATCCTTGAGGCACTGAACCTGCACTAACGCTTCCTATGCAGAGAGCTCTTGTTATTTTTATTTTCTTATTGTTTTAAGCATTATAAATAGTAGTACATATGTCTCCTTTCCCCCCCCTGACTTCCCCCAGCCTCCCTTACCCCGCCCCCCGCATATGCCTTCACCTGTCCCCACCCCCGTGTCTTGTATCCATTGGTTATGTTTATATGCATGCATACAAGTCCTTCGGTTGATCTCTTACCACCCCCACCTCCCTTGCCTTCCTGCTATAGCTTGACAGTCTGACCAATGGTTCTTTATCCCTATAACTATTTTTCCCTATTTAGCTCTTCTTCTGTGAACAACATAAATTCCTATTTGTTTCAGCCATTGAGAGACAGGCATTCTGCTAATTCTAGCGAAAGTATTTCTAATGAACAACTGATTGGTTTTCCTATACACGGCAGAGGTAGAGGTTTACTGCTGCTATGCAAAGAAGGATCTCCATGGGAGGGACTCCTAAGGTATATTATGGCTCACCTTTAACTAGAGTCTAAGACAGCTCTTTCCTATTATGGCTACTGAATTCTAAACATATAGTGTGTGTGGGTTTGTACAGGCATGACGTGCCTGGGTCTTCCTGTGTCTTTCTGCCTCATTTGCATTGAGAAAAGGATCATTTATTTGTACCTGTGGTAGTCCACACATCCACGAAGGTTCCCCAGGAGCCTTTTGACCTTAGCTGTCATCAATTCACAGAGTGGCGCACTGCAGTGGGAGCTCTGGATGAAAGCCCAAATTTGGAGGATGCTGAAAAGAGCTAAAATGTGGAATACCTTCATTCTGCTGAATGTGGTGAGACAGGAGCAGGCAGATAGAAGGGCCAAATGTGAATTGTTAATAAGAGCTTTAAGGAGTATCTTGAGCTTATAATAAGCTTTTTTTGTTATTTGAAAACATCTTGCTAATAAGGACATTCTCTCTAGCATTTGCTTAAATATTTTCATATTACTTTAAGATAATTAAAAAAGAACCTGGAGATTTCCCAAGGCTTTTGCTTGAATGACTCACATGTAGAGAAATCTCAATGGGTATAATGAGAAGCATAAAACAAGACTATGAGTGCCTAGAAATGACTTTGCTTTTCTTCTAGAGATCCTGAAACGAGATTATATTTTGAAATTGAGCAGAGGGATTTTGGTCTTTGGAAATAGAAAAAAAGAAGGAAGAGTTCTGATTTGGGGTTGATAAAATGGGTGAAAATATCTCAAACCTTTTCTTTATATTTAGAAGTACCTTTTATCTAATTTGGAGCATGTTACATATTACCAAAGACATTAAAAACCCTTTCAGTTTCCTAGGACTGTACTGAATTTTAACTACACATGTTTATTAACCCAGATCAAGGAAGTGGGTTTTTCCAGTTGATATTCCATAGAAACAAAGCAACCAAAGTAAGAAGGGGCAGAAAATATAGTAGACAAACACAAATGATCACTACGAAGGTTCTAAACAAAGTAGATGATCAAGAATCCATAGGAGGTGATTAAGTTAAGGGTCTTGAGATGGGGAGATTACCTGGATTGTCTAAGTTGGCCCTAAGTCTAATCACCAGAGTCTTCAAAATGGGAGGCAAGAAGGTCAAAGGAAGAAGTAGGAGATGTGACAAATGGAAGCAAGATGCTACACTGCTGGCTTTGAAGATGGAAGGAGGGGCCAAAGCCGGTTTGGCTCAATGTATAGAGCACCAGTCTGCGGACTGAAAGGTCCCAGGTTCGATTCCAGTCAAGGGCATGTACATTGGTTGCGGGCACATCCCCAGTAGGGGGTGTGCAAGAGGCAGCTGGTCATGTTTCTCTCTCATCGATGTTTCTAGCTCTCTATCCCTCTCCCTTCCTTTCTGTATAAAACCAATACAATATATTTAAAAAAAAGATGGAAGGAGGGGCCACGATGCATTCCCTGGAAAAGGCAAGAGAGAGGATTCTTCTCTAGAGCCTCCAAAACGAACCAGCCTGGCTGACACCTTGAGCTGAGCCCGGGAAACTGATTTCAGACTCTTTCCCATGTGCTCTTAAAGACAATGTGTATTCTGCTGTTGTTGGGCGGAGCATTCTAAAATATCAATTTAAATCCAGTTGGTTGATGCTATTGTTCAAATCTAAATCATTGTTGGTTTTCAGTTTATTAGTTCTATCTATTACTGAGAGAGGAGTATTGAAGTCTCCAACTCTAATTGTGGGCATTTTGCTTTCTCCTTTCAGTTCTATCAGCCTTTGCTTCAGGTATTTTAAAGCTCTGGTATTAGATGATACATATCGACAATTGTGTGATGAACAGTTCCTAAGAAGGTGAGTCCCAGTGAACTGACCTCTTGATGTTCATGCCTTTATGTAACCCCCTCTCACTGAGTGAGGGCAGGACTTGCTCCTAACCAGTAGAATATGGTAAAGGTGATGGGATGGCTCTCTCTTGCTTATGTTGTATGGTAAAGGTGAAATGTCACTCCCATAATTGTTTTGCATTGTGCAAGGCTCCCTTTGAACAGATTACAGTGAGAGATATCTTGGCTGGGTTGATGAAGTAAGTAGGCATGCTGAGGAAACACATGTGGCAAGGACCTTCAGCCAGCCCCTAGGAGCAGCAGGTGACCTCTGGAGCCCGAGGATGGCTGCCAAAGGATGGCCAGAAACAGCCCAGGTCCCTTAGTCATACTGCTGCAAGGAAATGAATTATGCCAAAAGCATGAGTGAGTTTAGGAGTGGATCTTTCCCCATTCAAACTCATGATGAGACTGCAGCCTTAGCAGACACCTGGATTGCAGATACCCTGAAGCAGAGAACTCAGTTAAGCTGTTCCCTGACTTCTGACTTACAGAAACTGTGAGATAATAAACGCAAGTTGTTTTAAGTCACTCAGTTTGTGGTAATTTGTTATGCAGCAATAGAAAACTAAGGCAGATATATAATGTAATGTCTTCTTGGTGGATAGATCAGTTATGCAGATGTAATGTCCCTCTTCATTTTTCATAATTTTCTTTTCTGGGAAGCCTAACCTGTTTGACGTTCATAAAGTCACCTAAGCTATTATTAATATTTATATGGTATGTGTTTCCATAATTTTATTTTAAACCTGCCTATGTCAGAATATTTGGACTAGTTTCTTGTAGGCATTAATTTTGGGATATTCTTTTATTCATTATGGCAATCTCTCTTTTAATTGCTTTATTTAGACCATTTACATTTAATATAGTTATTGATTTGTTTGGATTTAGGTCTACCATTTTATTATTTGTTTTCTTTTTGTTCCCTCTTTTTTCTTGTTCCTCTATTTCTCCTTTCCCACTTCTTTTAAAATTTCTCTGAGCATTTTTAGTATTCCATTTAACTCATATCTTCATATATTCTAGAGAATATAATAGATATAATAGACACACTCAAATTTTTATAATCTATCTAGAATCAATATTTACTAATTCAAGTAGAATATAGAAACCATATTAATATATAGGATTCTTTATTCTCCTCCCTTTATGTTGTGGTTGCTTGTGCATTATATCTATACTAGAGGGTTCCCTAGGCCTAGCTTGGCATCAGGGCCATATCTGCCACCCCACTACAACAATGGCTTCCGGTCAGCCCTGCCCTAAGAGGGCCCTAGATCTCAGTGTCCCATGGTAATCACTGCAAGCACCTCTGAGAGAAAGCTGCCCTCGAGTTTTTCCCACTGCCAGACAGTCCAGTTTTTCCCTGTATGAGTCTGGGTCCCCAGAGTCTCTCCCAGAATTGGAGTTCAAAGCAGTTGGGAGATTTTCTCTCCCTCCTGCTTGAAAAAGACAGCTGCGTACTCAGTTGCCAGCCCTCTCCTCGTGTCTGGCCCTGTAACTCTGCCTTTTCTTTCACAGCTCCTGTGAGTCTCAGTGTGCTTTTCTCTTCCCTTCTAGTTGCAGAATTTCCATTCAGCCAGCCTTCCTGTGGTTCTGAATGATGTTCGTTTTGTCTTTTAGTTGTAGTTTTGAAATTGTTTTGCAAGGCAGCAGTTCAGGTGTTTACCTATGCTGCCATCTTGGTTTCTCCAGTAAGGTTCTTGAATCTGCTGTTTTATGCCTTTTGATACATTTAGAATGTTTTCAGTTTTTATATATGCACATATTTTTTTCCTGCATTACACTCTTTCTCCTTTCCAGAGATTCCAAAGGCATGAATGTTAGACCTTTTATTATTATTCTACAGATCCTTATGGTTATGCTTACTTATCTCTTAACTTTTCCTCTTTGTTGTTTAGGTTGGATAAGTTCTCTTGTTCTATCTTCACATTTACTGACTCGTTTGTTCTCATTTTGCTATTGAGCCCATCTAGTTACCTTTAAAATTTAAGTTATTATATTTTCAGTTATAACATTTCAACTTGGTTCTTCTTTTATCTCACTCCTTTGCTGAGACTTCCTATCTTTACACTCATTTCAAGATTGTTTGCTCTCATTGAAACATTTTTTTATAACACCTGCTTCATATTATTTTTTAAATAATTCAAACATTTGTGTCATGTCATCTCAGCATTTGGTGTCCATTGATTGCCTCTTCAATAGGCAACTTGTAGTTGAGATGTTTTGGTTTTTCATGTGCGAAAATTTTTGGCTTGTATCCTAGACATATTTAATAGTGTGCTGTGGGGTCTTATATCTTGTTTTAATCCTAAGGAGGAACATTCATATACTTGTTTTAGTTTGTAGTCCGCATGGTTCACAAGTTCTGACCTGCCTTTTGTGGATCATGGCTCCAAAGTCACTCCAGTTTAAAAAATTTTGCAGTGTTATTTAGAACAGTCTCACAGGTGTTTTATCCAGTGGCTAGTCTAGGGTGATCTGATTCTTAGTTCAATTATCACCGTGTTTGGTATATTGTTTAAGATCAGACCCCCATACAGGTCAAGGTGAATCTAGCAGTTCATAATGACTTGACAGGATTCCTTTCCCCAAATTCCTTCCTCTCCATAATCTTTCTACTACTCTGCAGTTCTTGGAGTTCCCCATTTTGCCTCTTTGGCAAGAAATCTGAGTCTTTGTTTACTTCTCTCTGTTTTGCACTCCTTGCAACTTTGCCCATATCTGGGGCCAAGAAAGCAAGAGGACAAAATATTAATGGGGGTTTGCCCCACTGTTTGGGAACCTTAGCTATTCCAACCATAGAGAAAGGGTCCTCTATCCCTTAGCATTTTAAGCACTTGGTAGGACTGCTGCCTCCATTGTCACTGTCAAAGGGTTAGGGTGCGAGAGAATTGAAAAAAAAATAAACAAAATGGTGGTCTTTGTTACTTTCTCTGAACTTTATATCTATTTCCTACTCTTACTGGTGCTCTCTGTCCACGTTGATGCCACTTTATGGGATTTGGGCTGCCTTCAGTCCAGTACAGTGGCTACTGGAGGGAAGAAAGAATAAATTCACTGCCAGTTGTTATACTTCAAATTCTTGCATTCATCCTCAATTTACCTGGTACAATTTATGTTGTAAAGTCCTTAAGTAGTTGCTCCATGCATTCTGTTCAGGTTTATTGCTGCATTCAGATTGTTGTTGTCTGCATTTGTGATTGTTCTGTGTTAACTGGAATCAGAATCCTTGTATTGTATAGGTCAGTTTTCCTACATGAATATGTATAGATAATGGAGTGTTTTCTTTGGAGTATATGTGTGTTGGGAATAATTTTTTCATACTTTATATGAGGCAACAGATTTAGACTATAAATACTCTTCTGGATACCTATCACTCTGGAATAAACCACTCTTAAACATAGTAGCTTAAAATATAACATTTTAAGTATTTAATAATTTTAATATTATCTCATAGATTCAGGCATTGATTAGGGTCAGCTAGGTGGTGCTTCCTTGTTTATGTTTACAGTAAGATTGTGACTGGGAATGAAATAATTTGAAGGCTCACTCATTCATGTATGTGGTATATGGCCTGAGAACAGCTGGGGCTCCTGTGGTGTTTATTTCTGTTTCTATGTGGTTTTCCAGCACAGCAACATCAAGGTAGATAGATTTATTTTTTATTTTCTACACTGATAATTTGTGAAGTGAAGTCCTAAAAGGCAGTCTGTTTCAACCTGGCTCACTCTCATGCTTCACACATATTACAATATGATTACCACCACAGTGTTAGTTAACACCTCCATCATGTCACAGAATTATCATTTTATTTTTGTGGTGAGAACATCTAAGATCTACTTTCTCAGCAATTTTCAAGAATACAGTATAGTGTTGTGGTCTATAATCACTATGCTGTGCATTTGTTCCCCAGAACTTATTCATCTTATAAATGGAAGTTTAACTAACAGCTCCCCATTTCCCTGCCATTGGGCCTTGATAATCACCATTCTACTCTCTGACGTAATGCAGTATTTGTCTTTCTGTGTCTGACTTATTTCACTTAACACAATACCTTCAAGGTCGATCCATGTGTTACAAATGACAGGATTTCCTGCTTCTACATGGCTGAATAGTCCATTTTGTGTGTGTGTGTGTGTGTGTGTGTGTGTGTGTGTGTGTGTGATCTTCTTTATCCACTTAGCCATTGATAGACACTTCCTATTGTGAGTAAAAAACATGGGAGTGCAGATATCTCTTTGAGATACTATTTTCATTTCCTCTGGTTATACACGGAGTGGCCAGATTATAATGATCTCTGGCCACTGAGTGTATATTCTATATTATAAAAGGCTAATATGCAAATTGTCCCTTTGACCAGGAGTTTGACCAGCAGGCAGGCCAACCAACCACCCACATCCCCTCCCCCTGGCCAGGCTGGTCGGACCCCACCCATGCACGAATTCATGCATTAGAGGCCCATTGCATGAAGATATTCATGCAATAGGCCTTCCTTCCCTTGGCTTCCAGCACCGGTTTTCCTCCTGCACTCGGGACCCAGGCCTTCACTCCAGCCAGAGTCTGCCATCTTCATCTTCGTTGCAAACTCCTGAGTCTACAGTATTGTTTTTGCTGCAGCACTCCAATCCTATAGATCCCTTAGCTCCCCGCCCTCCCTCTCATAACAGGCATCCTGCCCCACCTGGCCACTCCATGCCTGGAGCAGCTGGGTGGCTGCTATCTTTGGTCTTCTAATTTGCATACTCACTTTGATTGGCTGTGGGAATAGTGGAGGTATGGTCAATTTACATGTTTATCAGTAAGATACACTGAGTGGCCAGATTATTATGTGTTCAGAGATCATAATAATTTGGCCACTCAGTGTATGCTTAGAAATAGAACTACTGGATCATATAGTAGTTCTAATTTTTTAAGGAACCCTATTCTGTTTTTCACAGTGGCCGCACCAATTTACATTGCCACCAACAGTGCCCAAGGGTTCCTTTTTCTCCACATTCTCATCAGCATTTGTTATCTCTGGTCTTTTTGATGATAGCCATTCTAACAGGTGTGAGGTGATGTCTCATGGAGGCCTAGGTTGAAACTAGATGGCCTTTTATGACTTCGCTTCACAAGTTATCAGCCTCCATTGCCACACTCTGTTCTTTGAGGCAATCACCAGGGTCTGCTTAAGTTCCAGGGTTGGGAACGTAGATGCCATTTATTGACCGGTGAGAGACACGCTTCTGCGAGAGCATGTGGGATTGGAATATGGTTGTGGGCTACATGCACTAAGAATGTTGTAATCTTAAGGTAGCTCCTGAGTTGTTCTCAGTGTGAGCTATAGAGAGAGAAGTTCTATTTTTAAATTTTGGAGACCCAAGTGTGTGTGATATTAAATGTGATGATCAATATGGCCAGTTTTCAGCAAACATGGATTTTAACGAGTCTCCAGAAATTAGATCAAGTTTTCCCATTATTGTATAACTTTCGATGTCACGATCCAGATTTTAGTGTTTGCTATTTCATTAGGAACCTGCATGGAACTTCAAGGTATATAATTTTTTTTTGCGGGGGCTGGGTGACAGTCTAGACCAGGGGTGGGCACACTTTTTGACTCGAGGGCCACAATGGGTTCTTAAACTGGACCCGAGGGCCGGAACAAAAGCAGCCTGACCATGCTGGCACTCTCATCTTGGGCTGCTGGTGAAGGAGCGGAGGGGAGAGCAAGAGAACCCTCTGCTCTTTCAGCTCTGCAGGCCGGATAGAACAGCCGAACGGGCCAGATCCGGCCCGTGGGCCATAGTTTGCCGACAGCTGGTCTAGACTCTTGACTCTAGCCCAGTGGTTGGCAAACTCATTAGTCAACAGAGCCAAATATCAACAGTACAACAATTGAAATTTCTTTTGAGAGCCGAAAACTGACTTCTGCGCATGGGCCACAAAGTTTCAATCGCACTGTAGCATGCATACCTGCACGTGGTATTTTGTGGAAGAGCCACACTCAAGGGGCCAAAGAGTCGCATGTGGCTTGTGAGCCGCAGTTTGCTGATCATTGGCCTAGAGGAATAGGAGAGACTCTAGCTAAAGTCTTTATAAAGTGGTTCTCTTAAAGAAGATCCTACCATAGCCTAAATACCTTTCCTACCCAGTGCCATGCCTACCTATTATGACTTTTTAGCTAAGCATTGCTTTCTTCAACGAATCCTCTTAAAAGTGCAAACGCCTCTGGGCGGGAAATCTGGGCAGTTGGTAGGCGTTTCAATAAACACTTTATGAATTCAGTGCTAGGCCCCGGGGATTCAGTGATTTCACAATTCGGTCTCTCTTCTTCCTTGACCAGAAGAACAAGATGAATTGAATATTCTAGCTATTGAGAATTTCTTCCAAGAGGTTTTATGTTTCAGAAACTTTATAATTTTTTCCCCCCAGAGGTGGGCCTGGTCCCAAGAACCCTCCAAAGATTTCCTGGGCTACCAAAAGGTCAAGGTCAAAAGACCACCAGGCTTTCCCCAGCCCCCCTCACCCTGCTGCTCATCCACCCGGAATGATAGATGTTCAGTTCCTTTAAACCCTTTCCCAGCCCTGACCGGTGTGGCTCAGTGGATAGAGCATCAACCTGGGGACTGAAGGGTCCCAGGTTGGATTCCGGTCAAGGGCATGTACCTTGGTTGAGAACACATCCCCAGTGTGTGGTGTGCAGGAGGCAGCTGGTCGATGTTTCTCTCTCATCGATGTTTCTGAGTCTCTCTCCCTCTCCCTATCTCTCTGTAAAAATATCAATAAAATATGTTAAAACAAAACAAAACAAAACAAAACAAAACACCCTTTCCCAGAATTAAGAAGTCAGTCTATTTTCCAAGTGGTAAAGGATGCATTTCAACACCCCCCCACATCCCCACCCCCGTGGGTCCCCATTTTATGGCAGACTAGAGCAGAGGTTTGAATGAAGCCTGGCAGATTCTGGGACTCCAGGAACCCAGGTACGCCAGGATCGGGGGTGGGGGTGGGGGGCGCAGAGGGGCCAGGGTCCGGCGGGCTGGCTAGCGGATCAGAGGGCCACGGCCAACCCTGCCCCAGCGGCCCACGCTGCGCCCCGCGCGCCGGGGGCGAACAGGTGCGCGGGCGGGGGGCGGTGCTTGGGGATCCTGCGCACTGCGCGCTCCCCTCCCCCGACCGGGCGCCGCGGGAGGAGGAGCCGGGCCACCGCCACTCGGGCAGGCAGGTCGGCGGCGCCAAGTCAACCCACCGACGGCGCGGGCTGCCGATCGGATCGGCGCGCGGGCGGCGCGGGCGGCGGGGCCATGGAGCCCGGGGGGGACGCGGCGCGCCGGGGCCGGGGCCTGGGGCGGGCCGCCCGGGCGCTGCCACCGCGGCTGCTGCTGCTGCTGCCGCCGCTGCTGCTGGGTCGGGGGCTGCGTGTGGCGGCCGCGGCCTCCTCCTCTGGGGCGGAGGCCGAGGACAGCAGCGCCATGGAGGAGCTGGCCACCGAGAAGGAGGCGGAGGAGAGCCACCGGCAGGACAGCGTGAGCCTCCTCACCTTCATCCTGCTGCTCACGCTCACCATCCTCACCATCTGGCTCTTCAAGCACCGCCGGGTGCGCTTCCTGCATGAGACCGGGCTGGCCATGATCTATGGTGAGCACCCCCCCCCCGACACCCAGCCCCCCCCCCCCCCCCCGACACCCCTGGGCGGCCGCCGCTCCCCCTCGCTCGTGCTTCGCTGGGTGCTTCACTGTCAACGTGTCTCATCCCCCCCCCCCCCCCCCAGACAGCGTTGGCTCCCAAGGTCAATGTCTGCATTTGCTGGGCTTCTGTTCCCGGGCAAAAGAGTCCCACCCCATTCCGACATCTCTTCATGGGGAAGCAGGAAAAGGGAAGGCACAGGGGTGGCCCGGTTCTGTTCCCCGCGTTCTGGCTGTCCCCCCCCCATCGCGACCGGGACCCCCGCCCCAGTTCAGCTCAGTGTGTGTGGGGGTATGTGACCTGGCAGGAGGGGGTGACCTGGCCAGGGACCGCGCCGCCCCAGGAGTCAGGCCACAGGGAGGGTGGGGACGGGGCTGAGGGCTGGGCTCCTTATGGGCTGGGGGGGCCTGGTGGATGCCAAGTCCGCGGTCGACCTGTCTGGGCGTCCGCCTCGGAGAGCGGGGTGTCCCGGTCTCCGGTGAGTGAGGGGGGACACGAAGCACCCAGAAAGGTGAGTGTGGCCAGGACCCTGAGCCGGGGCCGCACGCCTTTCGCCCTCGTGTCCGGGTGGGAAGTTAGAGCCAGTGCCCCGTCTTTCCCGGGCACAGGGGAGCTCTGTGTAACCCCGACTGGCACCTCTGAAGAAACGTTTGTGAGCGTATCAAGAGGCAAAGTAGTGGTTTTCCTTGGGGCGTCAGCCTTCCCTTCCTGGCTTATCTGGCACGTGGTGTGTCACATGCAGAGGCCGGTACAAATCTCCTGTCACCGCATAGGTGTCATTTAGCCATCATCTGAAGCCTCCCCCTCCCCCTCTCTGCCCCCCTGACTGCGCCCCCTCCAGGACCCCAAACTGGGCCCGGTATTCTCATGTTGAATTTAACTCAGCAGAGTGCAGGCCCAGGCTGGCGTCCTCATGTGAAATGGATGAGCCCACTCCGCAGCGGTTCCCAATAGGCGGCCTTGTACTTGATCGCTTCTCCTGGAGCGCTCTCTCCACTCCGCCGCCACCCAGGAGAGAATGGAAAGCAGACGCCTTAATCTTTAATGTGAAAATTACCCTTGGCCCCGGGCCTTGCTTCCTCATGGTTCTGGATTGGCTGTTGCCAGCCCAGGCTCTCGGCCACCAAGGTTAGGAAGTGCTGTGGGGAGCCCGGGGCTTTTTTTTTTAGGGGGCATCGGCCCCCACAGATGTTGAATTGAAACAGGACCGGGCCCAACACTGAGTTTGCTTGTAGCAAATTCCAGGTATCAGCTTTGGCCTGCATGCCCGGCCGTTGTGGAGCTCTGTGGTCTGTGTCAGTTGGTGACAAATGTTGGAAGCCGGGGCTGCAGTTAAGCCAGGGGGGGTTTCCTGAGCAGAGAGCAGCGTGTGGTGTTCAAGAATGTTGTCATTTCTGGCCATGGACTGTGAGCCGTAACGCAAATGAAGAGCGCCTTTATATTATGTAGCCTTGAAAATATTTTTCTTTTATAACCCCTAAATCCAATTCGTTAAAGTACAACGTGAAATGCCGTTAGAAGGTAGCTTCGACAGGCCCCTAAGTACATACTCAAGTGCACAGAAAAGAAATGGGGATTTAAAAATATATTTTTTTGAGGAGTACTCCGTGTTCTTAGGAGCTCAGTCACCTTTATCTTAAGGCTTAGAAACAGCAGTGGAATTTTCCTTTGCTGATAGGTACTTTTAATTTTATTTATTTTATTATTTAAAAGAATATTTTATTGATTTTTGTACAGAGAGGAAGAGAGAGGGATGGAGAGTTAGAAAAATCAATGAGACAATCATTGATCAGCTGCCTCTTGCACACCCCCTACTGGGGATGTGCCCGCAACCAAGGTACATGCCCTTGACCGGAATCGAACCCTGGACCTTTCAGTCTGCAGATCGAGGCTCTATCCACTGAGCCAAACCGCTTTTGGCTGATAGGTACTTTTTAAGCTCATCACAAGCTTTTAGCCATTGTAGCCGTGCTACACACACTGTGTTGTTTCATTTTGTGTCACCAAAATCTGGTTTAATTGATGATTGTTCAGAAAAGGTGACACCATCACATAGCATGCCTTATAATTTTGGTACTCCGTCTTTGGGTCTTAGTGTTGCTTTGAAATGCATTAAGAGATTTAGTTTGCCAATATATGATGTCCTGGGTTATACCAGATACTAATATTTTGATGTGGTTGCCTATAATTGTGAGCAAACATTTATCTCTTTTAGGGATATTTACTCTCTGTTTCAAGATGCTTCCCCAATCTGAATTCTAATGTCATCTGATTAGCTAATTATTCATTATGTACCGAAGACTGTTGTGATTCTGATAAAAAATTCAGTATGAAAATCTTTGGACACTTAAGTAGATGCAGTGCAGATTTTCAGGACTTCTCTTTTTTAATATTAAGAAATCAGATCGCATTGGTCGAGATCAATAGAGGAAGTGAGTAATTGTCCTATTGCCTCTGAGTAATAAAGGACAAAAACAACTGTTGCTGCTGACCAGCTTTATTTCTGGAGGAAAACAATTTAACTTCGGAATGGGGGCCCATTTTTATGAGTGAAAGAGTTCAACTGTAAATTTCAAACTCTTCATTTTGAAATAAAAAACAACAACACCGCCGAAACCGGTTTGGCTCAGCCGTAGAGCCTCGGTCTGCGGACTGAAAGGTCCCGGGTTCGATTCCAGTCAAGGGCATGTACCTTGGTTGCGGGCACATCCCCAATAGGGGGTGTGCAAGAGGCAGCTGGTCGATGTTTCTCTCTCATCGACGTTTCTAGCTCTCTATCTCTCTCCCTTCCTCTCTGTAAAATATCAATAAAATATATTAAAACAACAACAAAAAAAAACAACAACATCTAATTTCTGCCCGGCTGGTGTCTCACTGGTTGAGCATTGACCTATGAACTAGCCTAGTGGTCGGCAAACCCATTAGTCAACAGAGCCAAATATCAATAGTACAATGATTGGCATTTCTTTTGAGAGCCACATTTTTTTAAACTTAAACTTCTAATGCCACTTCTTCAACATAGACTCGCCCAGGCTGTGGTATTTTGTGGAAGAGCCACACTCAAGGGGCCAAAGAGCCGCATGTGGCTCTCGATCCTCAGTTTGCCGGCCACGGAACTAGGAGATCAGAGTTTAATTCCCGGTTGAGGGCATTTGTCCTGATTGCAGGCTTGATCCCCGGTAGGGGTGTGCAGGAGGCAGCTGATTGATGATTCTCTCTCATCATTGATATTTATATCTCTTTCTCCCTCTTCATTCCTCTCTCTAAAATTAAAAAATAAAAATCTAATGTCTGCAACTTAAAAATATTTAAGTGGTACTTTAATCTGAGAGGGAAGGCTTCTATATATGCAGTAATGTATTAAAATGAGTTGGGATAATATATATTTGCCAGTGTAGTCATAAAATATCTGTGGAAGGACACACAATAGACTAAGTCACATTGGTTTCCTTGGTGAGCGGGAGAGTGGGTAGGAACTAGGTGTCCGTGACCTAGGGGTGGGAGGGAGACAGCGCTCTCTACCCTTTTGTGCTATTTGATTTTCAAGCTACGGAAATGTATCCATGCCTTCATTCTGTGGCATTTGTGATGGTGTTTTAAGATGCTCCTCAAATCATCCAATTTGATACCCACTTCTCCCTATTTACATCGCATTATGTTGTCAGTTTTCTGTGACCTTTCAATTAATTGTCTGTATCCATGGAGCTTCTGCAGCCCTGTTCCTGGAATTGAGACAGCATGGGGGAAGGGGATGATTCTCGCCCTCCCTCTCTCCTTCTTTTTAATCCCTTTATTACCAACGCATAGCTGATATTGCATTAGGAGTGGAGTGTACAAATAGATCCAATAACAACACTTACTTTGGTGCAAAGGATTTAAGGACAATAAGAGACGGACACCCTGTGAATGCTTGCCATTGAGACGAAAAGAACTTCCCCATCGACCAAGGGAGAGCTATAAGCACTCCTCCATGACAAAAGCCCCAGACAGCTGCAAGGAAAGGTGACCACAGACCAGACTCCAGGGAAGTTGAAAGCAGCGCTCTAGGCCTTGCCATGGGAGCAAGGCCACCAGTCTAACCTGTTTTGTCGGGGCAGGGAGCTCCCAGCTGGCTCTGTAGTGATTAAGTGCCATCCTAAAGTTACTGGGCACAGCGTGTCTGTGCAGCAGAAATAGCAAGTGTTCGAGGCAGGGAAAGCTGGTATAAACAGACTGTGTCAGTTAATTGTGGTTCTCCTCATGTGTACAGTAGTTCCACTTCCCCCATAATGTTTTTGTGACAACTGATACGGCTCCAAAATATCTAACTTGGCCACGCTAGCCTGCCACCTGCTTCTTGTTCCCCCCCCCCCCTCTCTCCGCCTATCAACTTTCCAAATCCATGTGGGTCGGCCCCTCCAGGGTCTGTGGCCCGTAGCCTCATTGTTGCTTTGTTGGAGCTGGATTGCTAAGCACAGCCTGAGAGTGGGTTCATAGGCAGAGTCTGGATGGGAGAAATATGATTTTCTGCAATAACATGGAATTAACACATGACCCTGTGAGCAAACGTTTTGGTACCACCTTCTTCCTGGTTAATCAGGGGCACTCATTTTTTTTTTTCTTAAAGAACTCATCACTTTTGGCCCTAGTTTGGGGCAGCTCTGTGTGGTCGCACGTTGGTACAGATAACATGGATTCAAATGCTGGCCTGGCTACTTACAAAGCTGTGCATAGCAAGGAGTAAGCTCTTTGAGCTTTTGTTTCCTCTTATCACAAATGGAGACAAGAACATCTTGTTTCCCTGCACATGGTCAGTTTGGTTCAAATAAGGTCATTAAAAAATGGAGACAAAACCACTCACCCTCAGGATCATTGCAGTTCCTGGTACTTAAACACTGGTAAATATTAGTTTTCACTCTCATTTTAGACTTTATGATTCTTTGATCAGCATTGCTATTTGGGGTTGGTTCCATAGAGGCCTGCTATAATTCGACAATGCATTTGGATACAGTTAGGGGGATGAAGAGACCTGTAATTTTTTGTAGGCTATTTGTTAATAATTAGAAAAAATGTACAGTATTGTTACCTTACTCTTTAATCCAGCAGATTCAATTCTTCGACTTTAGTCTTCAGAAGTCCTGGCATTAATTAGCATGTTATGGTACTTGCACTGCAGTATTTGTTGCAGTAGAAACAAGGATTTGTTGCAAAACCTCATCAAGTAGGGATTGGTTAAATTAAGGCAGCTGTCCACTTATATTGTTGTGGAAAAAACAAGGCACGGAACAGCATGTGTAGTATTATCTCTTTTATGTAAAACTAGAAGCTTGGTGCATGAAATTCGTGCATGGGTAGGGTCTCTGGGCTTGGCTGGTGATCAGGATCTGGAGCCTTCCTTCATTTTGTGCCACTCCCTGGTGGTCAGCACACATAAAAATGTCCCCAGGGGACAATTTTCATATTAGCCTTTTGTTATATAGGATATATATATAGGATATATATATATATATATATATATATATATATATATACACATACACTGTCTAGACATTTATATATGACATGTGTGCTTCTCTGGAAAGATACACAAAATTAGCAGTTGTTATCTTTTGGCAGTGGGACCAGTTGTTGGAGGGAGGGAGGGAGATGTTACTTTTCCCTTTATATCCTTCTGAGTGGCCTGAAATTCTTGTAATAATGACACATTACTTTTGCAATTTAATGTTGTTTTAAAATAAAGCAAATGGCTTCTATGTAGCAAAAAATGGATTAGAAATAGATTATAGTTATGTGATTAGGTAGCATTAGTTATTTAGAAGTTTAAAATGAGAAAAATGACTTTTTCCCCCTGAAAGTCTTTCTTAGAACTTTCAGAAGTTAACCTTTTTTAGAATGATGCGATTAGAAAATCACATTTCACAACCCCCAATGATAATGCTTTAGATAAGAATGTTCAATGAATTCAAGAGTTGTAGGTGAGTCCTAGCTGGTTTGGCTCAGTGGATAGGGCAACAGCTTGCGGACCGAAGGGTCCTGGGGTTAATTTCGGTCAAGGGCACATGCCCAGGTTGTGGGCTTTATCTCCGTAGGGGGCATGCAACCTATCAGTAATTCTTTCTCATCATTGATGTTTCTATCTCTCTCTCTCTCTCCCTTTCCCTTCCTCTCTGAAATCAATGAAAAATATACAGTATTTAAAAAAAAAGAGTTGTAGGTGAGACGTTGGGAAACATGGGTAGTTGCACGGTGATGAGTATCACCCCACATTTACTTGACTACCACAAAGGAAAGAAGGTACCTTTACAGTGGAGAGGTGCAGCAGGCACAGTCTTATAACTGAGTTGTCAAATTTATCCCTGCTCCCTGTGAAACGCTGGTATTAGGAGCCTCCTTATGCGATGTAATAAGAAACATACAGTTTTACCCGTGTAGTGTTCATCTCCAAACGTTTCTTTGGAAGGCAATCAAGGTTTTAGGCATATCTTCCATTTATAAGAAATCTAGGGGACAAAGAAACAAATTATAAAATACCATGCAGAAACAGATATCCAAGATATGGGACAATCTACAAGACCATTACCATGGTTTCTTCAGAAAGTCTTTGTTGAGGGAAACAGAAAGGTAGATAAGTGTTTGTTATGGACTGACTTATGCCCACCCCCCAGTCCCATGTTGAAGCCCTATTCTCCAATGTGATAATATTTTAGGTGGGGCTTCGGGGAGGTTAGATGGGGTCATGAAGGTGGAGATTAGTGCCTTTATAAGTAAGGCAAGGAAGAAACCAGAGCTCCCCCTCGATCTCCCACGTGAGGATTACAGCAATAGCAAGAAGGGAGCCTTCTACAAGCCAAGAAGAGTGTTCTAACCATTGTGGCCCTAGCCGGTTTGGCTCAGTGTATAGACCATCACCCTGCAAACTGAAGGGTCCTGGGTTTGATTCCAGTCAAGGGCACATGCCCAGGTTGTGGGCTCAATCTCCAATAGGGGTCGTGCAGGAGGCAGCCGATCAATGATTTTCTCTCATCGATGTTTCTATCTCTCTCTTCCTTCCTCTCTGAAATCAATAAAAATATATTTTAAGCCGAAACCGGTTTGGCTCAGTGGATAGAGCATTGGTCTGTGGACTGAAAAGGTCCCAGGTTTGATTCCGGTCAAGGGCAGGTACATTGGTTGTGGGCACATCCCCAGTTGGGGGTGTTCACGAGGCAGTTGGTCAATGTTTCTCTCTCATTGATGTTTCTAGCTCTCTATCCCTCTCTCCCTTCCTCTCTGTAAAAAAAAATCAATAAAATATATTTAAAAAGATATATTTTTAAAAAGTAACCCTGCATTTATAATTATTCAAAGTGTATATATATATATATATATATATATATATATATATATATATATTTGGAGACACCCTACAAATGGAACTGGGTTCTCTGATAGCATAGAGCTGCCATGCCAGGTCTTCATACTTCTGGACTCCTTAGATGTGAGAGAGAAACGTGTCCTTGTTATTTGCTACTGAATCTAATTGTACCTTTTACTTACACCAGGCTCTGACTTCCACTTGGAACTTGGTGTGTCATACGAGGCTGTTTCAAGGACCCGAGGCAGCTGTGTATGACTATAATGGATATGGCATTGCTTGGGATTCTAAAGGACGCTGAAGAGTAGGCAGTGCAGTCCTAGAGAAAGGGTTTTAGGAAAGTGTTAACATTTAAAGTGCCACTTAAATTTGCTAACTGTTTTGGGCATCTGACAACCGTCTACACATTTAGTGATTTGCTAGAAAGACTCATGGGATTCTGAGACATTTGTAGCTGCAGTTATGATTTATTACAGTGATAGGATCTGCAGCAGGATCAGCAAGAGAAAAAGATGTAAGAGGTGGAATGTGGAAGAGTCTAGATGTAGGTTTCCAAAGTTCTCCCTTAGGGGATTAGGGCGGGGTTTCATAGAGCAAGCTTCTTCCTCCAACAATTAAACTCATGCATAGTGTTTCCGCCTAGGGAAGCTTGCTTACAACGCAGACTTTTTAAAAAATTTTTATTGGGATTTATCTTACTGAAATTTCTGACTCCCAGAAAGAAAGCAGGTGTTCACCATAAATCACACTTGCAGAAACAATTAATTTAACTAGGCTGGTATGACAGAATTCAGTATTCCAGGCACACAAAACAACCCTCTCATTTAGGAGCACACGGAATATTTTATAGGTCAAGTTCCCAGGACCAATGATGCAAGCAGGTCCTCCTAGAGATAGCAACGTCAGGCCTACTGTGTGAACTCTTTCCTGCAGATTGCACGTGGTGTTCCCGAGGGCACACTCTTTTATTTTGCGTCATCCACACTTTTATTTTTAAAATGACTATTTTTTTAGATTTATTGATTTTATTTTTTAATTGTCACAAGTAAAATTGACTTTTGATGCACAGTTGTATGGATTGTAACATTTGTGTAGATATGTGCAACCACAGCCGAAGTCGAAATGAACACTGGTTCCATCATCCTAAAACTCTCCTGTTACAATCTCACTCTGACAACCACTCATCTGTTCTCCATCACTATAGTTTTGTCTTTTCAAATATGTTGTATAAAGGGAACCTTTCAATATCTAATCTTTTGGTATTAGTTTTTTTCACTCAGCATAATGCCTTTGAGATTCACATATGTTGTTGCATGTTATCTATAGTTAGTTCATTTTTATTTTATTTTTATTTTTGTAAAATATATTTTATTTACTTTTTACAGAGAGGAAGGGAGAGGGATAGAGAGTTAGAAACATCCATGAGAGAGAAACATCGATCAGCTGCCTCCTGCACACCTCCCACTGGGGATGTGCCCGCAACCATGTTACATGCCCTTGACCGGAATTTAACCTGGGACCCTTCAGTCCTCAGGATGACGCTCTATCATTTTTATTGCTGAATCAGATTCCATTTTATGGACATAACAGGTTGTTTATTCATTTGCCGGTTGAAGGACAACTGTGTTGTTTCCAATTTTGTGTGTGATTATGAATAGAGCTACTATAGATATTAGTTTATGGGTTTTTATGTGGACATAACTTTTCATTTTTCTATGGTAAATAGCAAGGAATAGGATTGTTGTGTTATAGGGTAAGAGTAAGTTTAACTTTATAAGGAAACTGCCAAACTGTTTTCTGGAGTGGCTGTACATTCTACCTAGTGATGTGTAAGAGTGCCAGTTGCTCCATATTCTCTCTAGCACTTACTATTTTTAGCGTTTTTAATTTTATTCATTCTAATAGATGTGTAGTGGTATCTCATTGTGGTTTAGTTTGTATTTCCCTAAGGTTGAACATATAGCCTTTTTCAAGTGACTGTTCAAGAGTCTTGCCCATTTTCTAATTGTATTGTTTTATATTGTTTTTCTTTGCACTTAGAATTCTTTATATATTTTGGATGCAGTTCCTTTGTTAGATATGTAATTTGCAAATATTCTCTCCCATTTTGTAGCTTGTGATTTCATTATTGTAACAGCATCTTTTGCAGAGCAAGAGTTTTAAATTTTAATGCAATTCAATTTATTAACCTTTACTTTTTATTGATTGTGCTTTTGGTGTCATGTCTAAAAAGTCATAGTTTAGCCCCAGGTCAAGAAGGTTTTCTCCTATAAGGCTTATGGTTTTGTATTTCACATTTAAATCTGATTTACACTGAGTGGCTAGAGTATTTTATTATGATCTCTGAACACATTAATAATTTTGTTATTTTAGTTGTTCAAGATTTATAGTATATATCTTTAACTTATCACAGTCTACCTTGAAGTGATGTTATACCACTTCATATTTAGTCTAAGGATGTTACAACAGTATACTTCCATTTCTCCCCTCTAAACCTCTTATTTTTTCTATGAGTTTTACTTTCACAGGGTATAAACACCACAATCTGTTGTTATTACTTTAAACAGTTATCTTTTAAAGACACTTAAATAATAAGGAATAACACCTATAAGAATAATATATTGTTAATATTTATATACCATTTTCAGTATTCTGCAGTCCACTGTTTCTTATTTCCATCTGGTGTCATTTTCCTTCTGCCAGGAGGGTATGCTTTAACAATTATTGTAGTGTGGGCTGCTGATAAATATTTTCAGCTTTTGTATGTGTAAAAATGTCTTTATTTTCACCTTCATTTGAAAGATGTTTTTGCTGGACATAGAATTCTAGGCTGTTTTTTCCCTTTTCTCTATTTTTTGCTCCATCATCTTTTTGTTTATGTTGTTTCTCATCCTTGTCTTTGTTCCTCTGTATGTGACGTCTTTCTCCTCTGGTTGCTTTTAAGATTCTCTGTTTATTATTGGTTTTGAGCAGTTTACTTATAATGGACTGTGGTGTAGTTTCCTTCATGTTTCTTTTGCTTGGGGTTCATCTGATTTCCAGGGTCTGTGGTTTTATGGTCTTCATTAAGTTTGGAAAAAAAATCGGCCATTATTTCTTCATATATTCTTTTATCCTTTCCATAGTTATGTGCTCCAGTTGCCTGTACTGTAGACTACTTCAAATTGTTCTGCAGTTCACTAGTGTATTTTAATATTTTTCCTGTGTGTTTTATTTATTTTATTTTTTTGCTGTGTCCTTGTTAACCCATCTTTTCTTTCACAATATCTAATCTGCTATGAATTCTACCCAGTGTATTTCTCATCTCAGATATTGTAGTGATTATGCTTAGAAGTTCCATTTTGGGTCTTTTTATGTCTTCAATGTCTCTGCTTAACTTTTTTAACATAAATGTAATAATTATTTAAAAACTTTGTCTGATACTATTTTTTAATGTTTTTATTTATTTCAGAGAAAGGAAGGGAGAGGGATAAACATCAGTGATGAGAGAGAATCATTGATCTGGCTGCCTTCTGCACGCCCCACACCAGGGATCAAGCCTGTAACCCAGGCCTGTGCCCTGACCGGGAATCAAAATGTTATCTCCTGGTTCATGGGTCAATGCTGAACCACTGATCAGTTTGAAATAACTGATATTACTACCTGCTGGGCCTTTGTCTGTTTCTTTCTGGAAATAAATAATTACATTCATTAACAGAGTAGGCTCTGAATGAGCCAGAGTGATTCTCTTCAGTGGTATGAATGAGAGCATTGTCTATTTTCAATGGCAGTGTTGTGCAGAGTGTTTATGGCACTGAAGAGAGACACAGACAAGATGGTAATACTGCAGTGATTTTTATCTATTGTGGCAAAATGTGGTAAAGGGTGGAACTCTGATATGACAGATGAAGTCCCCCCAGTCCACTCAGGAAAAAAGAGGCAAGTAGTTCAGTAGGAGGCAACTGTGAACCAAAGGAAGAGCTGAGAAGCCAAACTGGGTGCAATGAAGCAACTTAGTGATAAGCAATAGCAGGAAGCCACCACCACCACTAGGGCCGACATAGGGAGAAGTGGTGTTATCGGAGTCCAGGGATGAGGTTGCCGGGCAGGAAATGGAACCACAGGGGTGGGGATGGGGGAGCTGCCTAGTGAGATATTGGAGCTGGAGCAAGGGCTCTCTGGTGGGAGCTTCAGCCATGGAGACCACATACCCAATGCCTGAGAGAAGAAAGAGAGGGACAGAAGGAGAAAGGGAAAAGGGGAGAGAGCACAAGTGTGTGTACACACAGCTGAGAGGTAGAGATACTCCGACTTCTTTCATCTCATCCTATAGTCTCTCACTTGTGCCACTCTTTGGATGTATCTAACCCAGGGATGAGCAAACTTTTTGACTCGAGGGCCACCATGAGTTCTTAAACGGGACCGGAGGGCCGGAACAAAAGCCACCTGACCATGCTGGGACTCTCCTCTTGGGCTGCTGGTGAAGGAGCTGAGAGGAGAGCAAGAGAACCCTCCGCTCTTTCGGCTCCACGGGCCGGAGTGAACAGCCAAACGGGCCGGATCCAGCCCGCGGGCCCTAGTTTGCCCACAGCTGGTCTAACCGGAAGTCACTTGGAAGGAGGCCTGGAAATATAGTCTACAGGGGTAACCTTCTCCTCTCACTTCCTCATCCCCGAAACATTTAGCAGAGTAAGAAAGGGCAGAAAATGAATCAGAGGGCACATTAGCTTAGGACTGGAATGAGTACCCTTCCTCAAACTGGTGTGCAGTGTATTTAATACCTAGATACGGTCCAGAAGTGAGAAGAAAAACTCTGTGGTCAGGGTCAAAAGAACCAATATCTCTACCAGCAGACTCTGGGAGAAAGGAAGCGAGGTGTTGGGGCACAAGCTAGATTTGCTGTGGTAATGTATGCCTAAAAGATGGAAGGAGGTAATTATGATAAACAGTTGTTCACATTTGAAATGTTAATTATATACATTTAAATCCCCCACATCAAGCTCTAGCCAGTTTGGCTCAGTGGATAGAGCTTTGGCCTATGGACCAAAGCGTCCGGGTTTAATTCCAGTCAAGGGCACATACCTTGGTTGCAGGCTTATTCCCAGCCCGGGAAGGCAACCAATCAGTGTTTCTCTCAAGTCGATATTTCTCTCTCTAAAAATCAAAATATCCTTGGGTGAGGATTTTTAAAAAAAAGCAGCCACATCAACTATTTTGTAAGCTCATTTATCAATACTGTTTTATTGAATTATTGTATATTATTTAAGAAGAGGAAATAGTGGTAGATATGAGGAGAGAAGGAATGACTCTTCTACTGTAACTAACATAATATAATGTGTACAGTAATCATTTTACCAGCAAACTGTTAAAATTTTCTGTAAACAATGTCTTTTTTTTTTACAGGAACACTTTCACAGTGATACCCTAAAATCTCTAGGCCATTTTTTGATGATTTCAGCCAGGGAACTATGCCTGTAGAGGATATTGATCTCTCTGAATGCATGTTACTTAGTTTTATAGAAGCATTTCTTCAATTCAGTTCACGTTTGGAAAATTCCTAATTAGAGTTAGGCATCTGTAAAAGAGGACATCTCCAGGGAAGTAGATCAGTTAAGCACCTGCTGTGTTCTCAGTTTCCCTCCCTGGTATGGAGGACCTGGTTGGTCCAATGATATAAGATCAAATATATGATGCAGGTTTGAGCAGTTTCTTCTATTCAGAAGGCCAAGTGGATATCAAGCATTTATGTGTTACAAGAACAAAGAGTTAATGAAAACAAGTTATTTTTTTTTAAAAAAATATATTTTTATTGATTTTTCTTTTTTCTTTTTTTAAAAAAAATTTTTATTGATTTTTTACAGAAAGGAAGAGAGAGGGACAGAGAGTTAAAAACATCGATGAGAGAGAATCACCGATCAGCTGCTTCTTGCACACCCCCACTGGGGATGTGCCTGCAACCAAGGTACATGCCCTTGACCAGAATCAAACCCGGAGCCCTTCAGTCCGCAGGCCGACGCTCTATCTACTGAGCCAAACCGGTTTTGGCTATTTTATTGATTTTTCACAGAGAGGAAGGGAGAGGGATAGAGAGCCAGAAACATCGATGAGAGAGATACATCCACCAGCTGCCTCCTGCACACCCCCCATTGGGGTTGTGCCCGCAACTAATGTACATGCCCTTGACCGAAATCGAGTCTGCAGACCTATGCTCTATCCACTGAGCCAAACCAGTTTCGGCTGAAAACAAGTTCTTTCTTTTATTTGGAATTATAGCAAGTCAGGTAAGAATATCAGTTATTTCAAACTGATCAGAAATTATAGGACTTTCCAATTTTTCTATGTTTTTCTAAGAAAATATTCAGCAAATGGTTATGCTGAATTGTGATTTGATTGATACAATCTTTCAATATTTCAAATATCCCCTCTTTGTGGAAAAAAAACTGCATATAATACATAAGTACTGTTGATAGAGTGTAAATGAATCAGTAGGCTTGGTGTAGGAATAAATAATAGTGATTTATTCAAGGGTCTTAGGATTTACAAATCAAAAACACAACGAGGCAATACCCAGAGTGTTTAAAAATCAGAAAGAAAAGCTGAGTGTTCTTATAGTAAGAAGCTCAATTTTGAGAAAATCAGTTTTGCATTCTTAGCCTATGGATTGGTCTGAGATGGTAATCTTCCAAGTGTCTGGTGGTCTAGATCAGTGGTTGGCAAACTGCGGCTCGTGAGCCACATGTGACTCTTTGGCCCGAGTGTGGCTCTTCCACAAAACACCACATGCGGGTGCACATGTACGGTGTGATTGAAACTTTGTGGCCCATGCACAGAGGTCAAAAGAAATTTCAACCATTGTACTGTTGCTATTTGGCTCTGTTGACTAATGAGTTTGCCGACCACTGGTCTAGATAATTGATGTAGGTGGTCTGGACACATGAACATTATTTCCTAAGTTCTTCAGAGGGTCATGTGTTATCTATCATCTATCTATCTACATCTATCTATCTACATCTATCTATCTATCTATCTATCTATCTATCTATCTATCTATCTATCTATCATCTATCTATCTAATCTATCATCTATATATCTTTCTATCATCTATCTAATCTATCATCTCCAGGCATTGATGCACAACTGAAAGTTTCAAAAGTTTAAGTCTTCAGGCTAAAGGAAAATAAAATCTATTCCTCATTCATTAGCTCATTTGATCTGAATACGTTTTGTCAGCTTGACTACACGGACTCCATTTTAAGTCAGCTTAGCTATACTGACTTCATCTTGTTTTCTTCACTCATTGCTCAGCACACCTGAAAAACTAATAAACAGCCTTCTGGTTTTAGCTCAGAGACATTGACTGTAGAGCTCACATCCTTACAATAAGAAGAAAGACAAATTGCAAACTAATGACTTTTCTCGAAACCAGCAGAAAACAGATTTTAGGGCAAACAGCTGGCCCCAAATCAGGAGAGATCCAGGTGCCACTGCAGGGAGAAACAAACCTGAACATGTGCTTACCTGGGGCAGACACTGCTGAATGTCACATAAGCCAGTCAGATTAAACTAGAAATTTTGAATGAATTGCTAAAGATTGGGGCTTTGAGTATAGGAGGTTCTTACTCCCTTGTAGATTTTTTGCCCCTCCAGGACCCTACCAGATGCTCACAGGGAAGATGAAAATAAAAACTCCTAGAAAAGTTTCTCCCATGTGCTAGCTGGCATAGGCAAACAACAACCACTGCCAACATTTTCCTAGAAATGTCTCCCCATCTCCCCAAGGAACAAAAGTCTTGATCTTCAAGAAGGATAACAGAAACAGAGGGCACTGGTGGAAAGCCATTGCAGCTGTGGAAGGTGAACAGGAAAACAAAGACACTCCACTTTTGGGAAAGGAAATGAATACCTGCTAGGCCCAGAATTATGTCTGGAGAAGGTCAGGAATGCTTATGAAGACCACAGCCACAGGACCAAGGGTCACAGTGCCTACCTAATATTGAGGATTAATTGAAACACAAGGGAATGCTCCCGTCTCCCACTTTCCCACTACCAAGCTAGCTAGTAAAAATAGAAGTGATGAATGAAATAAGAATAATGCTCCATAAAACCTTGAGAAAGAATAAAAAGAGGAAAAAGAAACAAAGAACAAATGAAACAATTAAATATCAGCTAACAAGATAGTAGATTTTTTTCACTTAATTTTTATTGTTGACACTATTACCGATGTCTCCTATCTCCTTCCCTCCTTTTGTCCCCCTCCACCTAGACCTTGCACCCTTCCCTCTGGCCATCACCACATTGTTGTTGCTATCAAGTAGTTGGAATTTTCAATTTTTTTTCTTTTAAGATGTATAGATTTCAAATATAGGAAGGTGTTCTCCAAATGTCTACCTGGTTGTCCCAACACCACTTCTCTCACATACTAAATGCCTGTATGTATTTCTGGACTTTCTATAGGTATGTCTCTATTCATAAATTAATGCCACCAATATTAATATTATATACCATTATTAATTAGTACCAATGCTTGAAGCACTTAGAGTATTTTAAATTCTGGTAGAGCTAATGCCCCCTCATTGACCCCCCCCCCGAGTTTTCATGGTTCTTCTTGTCTGTTTAGTTTTGTATGTGTCCCAGAAATCAACTTGACTAGTTCCTGTCCAAATGCCTATTTGTACTCTTACTGGGATAGCATCAAATTTATGAATCAAGGTGGGAAGAATCATTTTTACTACATTGATTCTTCCTACTTCAAGGACCTTGCCATTTTTCAAGACTTGGTGTTGTTTGGAAGTGTTTTTTGAGTTTTCATCTTAAGTTTAGCACATTTCTACTTAACCTCATTCTTAATATTTTATATTCTTGTTACCATTATAAATGACGTCTTTTTATCCATTATATATTTAAACTCCATTGTTGTTCTAGATTTCTTTTCTTTTAAATGGGTTTAGCCACATTATTTTTCATTTTCTTTATGCTCAATTTAATAGCTGAGGACAGTTCCCAGAAGTTGTCAAATGCTTTTTATTATATTTTTGCCTTGTAATGAAGTCTCTTGAAAATTAATGTAAAAAAGACAAAGTATGAAAATGGATTAGGGTTTCTAGTGTGAATGTTGGTAACTGTGGATTTATCATAAATGCCTGAAGGCAGAGAAGGCTGAACCCAGAGTGAATTAGTTTAGTGGAGACTGGCTAGTCATGAACCAGAACTTGAAAGTTAACAGATTGGTCATATGTATTAGGGATACACTGAATAACTATTTTGACTAGTTATTGAATGGCAAGTGTTAAAAATCAATATTTGGCCCTAACTGGTTTGGCTCAGTGGATAGAGCATCAGCCTGCGGACTCAAGGGTCCTAGGTTCTATTCCTGTCAGCGGCATGTGCCTTGGTTGCGGGCACATCCCCCAGGGGGTGTGCAGGAGGCGGTTGATCGATGTTTCTCTCTCATCCATGTTTCTAACTCTCTATCCCTCTCCCTTCCTCTCTGTAAAAAATCAATAAAATATATATTTTTAAAAATCAATATTTAGCGAAGATTAAACCAAACTATCACTAGCTTAGAATGAACCTATGAGTTAAATAAGTCTGAATTTCTTTTTAGGAATAGATAATTATTGCAATTTTATTAAAAATGTTAGAAGTCATATTTTAAAAGTTTGACATTGCAAAGTGCAATTTCTCAGCTCTTCTAGCTGCTAGATTGCATGGGAGTTCATTAGGTCATATGTGTGTGACACCAAAGAAATAATTAGAAATTAAATGCTACTCTAAGAGATTGTTTTGTAATGCTACGAATCTTAAGGAACCAAACAATTCTACAAAGATTAGAATTATTTTATAATCTAATATCCATTATTCTATTTTGTATTGCTACTTAAAATTTTAGATATTGACTTAACCAGATATATTGTTTTTTATTAAATTAGTGATAGTACTCTTCATTAATTCACTCAATAAATATTCACGGTCTGCTTACCTTTTTATTTCTTAGTATATTTGTTTTTAAAAGCCAGGTTTTGAGGTATAAGCTGCACATAATAAAATACATTTCTTTTAAGTATACATATGTATACACTTGTGTGACCACCACCAAAATCAAGATATACAACATTTCTGTCCCCTTCCCTCCCCCACCCCCCAAATTCCTCATGCATCTTTGCAGACCATGCTCTCATCCTACCTAGCAAGTACTAACCTATTTTCGGGCCCTACACTTTTGCCTTTTCTAGAATTGCATGTTAATTAATTCATATATTAGGTAGCCTTTTGTGCCTAGTTTCTCTCAGTATATTACTTTTGAGATTCATCCATGTTGTGTGTATCAACAGTTAGTTCCTTTTTTTTTTTTTTATCACTGAGCAGTATTCTATTGTATGAATGTATCACAGTTTACTACTTACACATTCACCATTTTTCGAACATTTGAGTTGTTTTCAGTTTGGGGTATTATAAATAAAGCTGCTGTGAACATTTGCCTACATGTCTTTGTGTGGGCATGTGTTTTCATTTCTGTTGGATAAATATCAAGAGTGAGATTTCTGGGTTGCATGGTAAGTGTATGTTTAACTTTATAAAAACCTGGCAACCTTTTTCAAAAGGACTGAACAGTCTGCATTCTCAGCAGTAGTCTGTGAGATTTCCAATTGTTCCACATCTTTACCAACATTTGCTATTTAGGAATTTTTAATTTGAGACATCCCAGTGTTAAATAGCATCTTGTTTTAATTTCCATTTTCCTAATGACTAATGAGGTGGAGCATCTTTTCCTTCCTTTTTCTGTTTTGTTAATCCTCACTGGAGGATATTTTTATTTTTTATTTATTGTATTTTTAAAATAAATCTTTATTGCTCAGATTATTACAATTGTTTCTCCTTTTCTCCCCCATAGCACCCTTCCATCCGGTTCCCGTCCTGGAGGACATTTTTTAGACAGAAAATGGAAGGGAAGGGGAGAGACACACAGAGAGAAACATCAATGTAAGAGAGACACATCGATTGGTTGCCTCCTACACCTGCCCCAACTAAGGCCAGGATCGATCCTGCAACCGAGGTACATGCCCTTGACCAGAATCTAACCTGTGACCCTTCAGTCCATGGGCTGACTCTCTAACCACTGAGACCATTAGGGCAGGGGCATCTTTTATCATGTTTATTTGCTATCCATATACCTTCTTTGGCCCTCTCTTCATATTTTTGGCCCATGTCTTCTTCTTGAGCTGTATTTTTTTATGTTTTCTGGGTACAAATTCTTTATCAGATAAGTGGTTTCAAATATTTTCTCCCTATCTGTGGCTTGCCTTTTCATTTCCTTAATAGTGTTTTTTGAAGGGTAGAACGTTTAGATTTTGATAAAGTCTAACTTATCAGTTTTTTCCTTCATGGTTTGTACTTTTTGTGTCTGTCTTCATATGTTCTTCCTAAGTTAACTATTTTGTATATAAAATTAACAGAGCTTACAGTCATTAATCAGTGTTTTATTTTTACAGTAATAAAGATTAATACAGTCAAACCTTGGTTCTCAAACATCTCCCATCTCAAAAATTTGGTTCTCGGCCAAATGGTTCACAGAAAAAAATGTCTAGGTTGTTGAACGAACTTCAGTTCTTGACCCGATAACCTTTTCATGCTGATGTAACTAGTCAAAAGTCTCTCAGGCCCAGCTGGGTGTGGATCAGTGGTTGAGCGTTGACCCAGGAACCAAGAGGTTCAGTTCCCAATCAGGGCACATGCCTGGGTTGCGGGCTCTGTTCCCAGTGTGGGGCATGCAGGAGGCAGCCAGTCAATGGCGCTCTCTCAGCATTGATGTTTCTATCTCTCTCTCTCCCTCATCCTTCCTCTCTGAAATCAATAAAATATATATTTAAAAAAAGTCTCTCAGGCCACAAAAGAGATAATTTACCAGTTGAGTCAGTTTACCACTATACTTCTTATTAACATCTCAGGAAATTGTGCTGTGAATATATATATCAAGAGTGTTAATGCTGCTAATGGTGTGAAAGAGACAATGTTCACAGACAATCGAAGAGACAGAAAATCTGCTGTTGATTTGGATAAAGGAAAAGTCATTAGTCAGTGACAGCATTTTGGAGGCAATGACATGTGAAAAAGCAAAGATGTTGCATGCTGAAAGACACCCCTAGAACAAGTGCTGAAAGTGATTCTTTTAAGGCTAGTAGGGGATCATTTGATAAATGTAAGAAAATAAGTGTTTGTTTATAGATTAAACAGTACATTAGACATATCTATAATAATAAAAGCATAATATGCTAATTAAACTGGACGATCTTCCAGATGACCTAAATCTAGATGAAGCCATGGCAGCGGGGAGTGAGGCAGAGGCAGTCACAGCAGTGGCGGGGGCCGAGCCCCTTGCACGAATTTTGTGCACTGGGCCTCTAGTACTGTATATAAGAAAAGTTAAAATAGGGTATCAGTTGGGGATCTGGAGTGAATTAATTCAATTTACATTATGTCTAATGGGAAAAATGATTTGGTTTTAGAACAAAGCACTTCTTGAACAGCCTTCCAGAACGAGTTAAGTTTGAGAACCAAGGTTCCACTGTATATTGCTCAAGAGACCGATAGAATTTCTGCATGTAAAACACATAAGGTGATCTGCACTCCAAGTTGCGAATTGTCAATACAAATGATGTGCTTTATGTTAGTCATGTTATTATGCTGGTCACATGTGATGACAAGCTATGCCGGCACATGGTCATTGCTCACTATCAGTTAAGTAATACCAGAAATGGCATGCAGGAGACATTCAGTTACTTCTGAAGACCAAATCTGTTGTTTGCCTCATCAGTGGTCAGCAAACTGCAGCTCGCAAGCCACTTGTGGCTCTTTGGCCCCTTGAGTGTGGCTCTTCCACAAAATACCATGGCCTGGGCAAGTGTATGTTGAAGAAGTGGCGTTAGAAGAAGTTTAAGTTTAAAAAATATGGCTTTCAAAAGTAATTTCAATCGCTGTCCTGTTGATATTTGGCTCAGTTGACTAATGAGTTTACCAACCACTGGCCTAAGTCAAACTTTGAGACATTCCTAGTTTATATAGATTGGTTCCTTGTACTTACTTTGGTATTGTCTATTAATTTCTATTTCAGTCTTTCCAGAAAGAGGCCCTAGTAAACCCGATTATGATTTTTACAAATTTAGTCATATGTTGAATACCTAAGCATTTATGATTATTTATTGTACAGGGACACAGACCCTACTCACAAGGACCTCTGTGGGGACACTCTGTGGAGGGGGTTGGTAGTATACTAGCTTTATGATCCCTCTGGGGCTTTCCTCCCCCCGCCCTTTGGTTTGGATGAGGCTTGTGGTCTTTAACATTTCAAGTATATCCTCACTGTCATCCAGACACTGAGACTGAAAATTACGTAACTTTTATTCACTTTAGCAGATTAACTGTGACCCAGCTTTGTTAGTCAATGTTTACTGAACTCTTAGTGTTTAAGAGACTATGCTGGGATGTCAGGTGGTGGGAAGAGGAAATAAAGAAAAGGTTTCTGCCCCCAACGAGTTGACACTGAGTGGAGCACAGCTGTGTACAGTGTGCACCAAAAGCTAGGTCAGGCTGTGTGGCTCAGGTTAGGGCTTTTGGGATCAATTATTTACATAATACAGGGAACATTCAGGGAACAAAGTGTGGGCTTCAATTGCCCTTTTGGAGCTTTGAGGCTCCATTCCGCTAAAAAAATGGGTTAGCATTTGTGAGTAAAAGCTCGGATTGACTTAGGCCTGCCTGAAAATGACCTTTGTGTCCCTACTCTGTGTCTTTGGAAACAGTAAAGATCGTTGGAGGATGTAGTGTCTGCTTTGGTGGGTTTCTGGAGCTGCACTGAGCTTAGGAGCTGTGAATTGGCATGTGGACCATTGGCCTGCGTGAGGGTGGTATAAAAGATTGATGACCAAAGGGACTGTGGCTTCTCTGTCATCATCAGGACCTACAAACATCTTGGCTGTCACCATAGCAGTCATACATCACCTGTGTGGGTGAGGGGGCAGAAGAAGCTATGTACTTGGTGGCTACTGTGTCTCCCATAGAGATGGAGCTCCTTGTCCCTGATGTATTTCCCACCCTGTATTATTCTCTAAAGCTGGGTAAATGTGTTCACTGAAAACCTGTTTGGATCTGGGAGATCTGGTTGCTGGCTTGAACCCATCCCTGCAGCTGTGCTGCTGCACTGATGTCTTGGAATGAAAAGTTAGCGGTACCAGATGGGGAGATGTCTAGGACAGTTGTATTGAGGATGAAGAGGGCCAGAATGGGGGTTATTGCAATGAGGTGAGAATGGTGAACATCTGCACCCATCTGCACCCTGGACAGGTGCTGAGACTCCTATTAGCAATTCAGGCAAATGGTCTTGGGCAGAAGGGAGGACTGAACTCTAACTACAGCTCTGGTGAGAGGTCTGAATGGGGTTAGAGGCTCTTCCTATTTGTGTAAATATTTTTATCTTTTTAAATTAATAAACAGAGCATGATATATGCTAAGCACTATTCTGGACACTTTCTAAGTATTAACTAATTTAATTCATTGTAACTCAATACCTTTGACTGGTATAGTTTCTTGAAAAAATATATTTTATTGACTTTTCTACAGAGAGGAAGAGAGAGGGACAGAGAGTTGAAACATCGATGAGAGAATCATCGATCAGCTGCCTCTTGCACACCCCCTACTGGGGATGTGCTCGCAACCAAGGTACATGCCCTTGACCGGAATCGAGCCTGGGACCTTTCAATCCACAGGCCGACACTCTATCCACTGAGCCAAACCGGTTTCTAGATAAGAAAATTGAGGCACAAGGAAGTAAAGTGACTTGCCCGAGATCATCTAACTTAGTAAATGGCGAAGCTGAGACTTGAACCCAGGCAGTGTGGCTCCAGAATCCCTGTCCCGACCCCTTCCAATCCCTCGAGCCTCTCTCACACATTATTTCTCATAGGAAATGAATAGATTTTTAAATGCCCTTGTTGAAGACTGAGTCAGAACACTCATGCAGGTTACAGCCACACAAGGTTATGTGATTGGGCAATTTGTGGAGAGCACTGATTCCTCACACGGTACACAAGTGAGGATGGCTCCTACCCTTTGGCTTATACCTCTGGCCTAGCACCAGGGGAGGCCTATGCTATAATTGTAGGACCTCAAGGAACATTTAGTGACCCCTTTGCTACTCAGATAGCTTCTTCCTCAGAATGTTGGGCATCAGAAGGTGTATTTTCTCCTGTTCTTGGCATCCATTGTGTGATTTGCAGCTTTGCCTCTTTGCAGGGAAGGGGGTAGGTTACTTTGGGAGAAAACCCAAGCGAGGTCTGAACAATAAATAGGTCAGTAGGTGTGCACTTGGGGACCCCTTACAGGTTCAAACATTGCTTTTTTGTAGGTTTTCTTGTTGTTGTTGTTTTGCCTTTTATTGGAAGGAATCTGTTTGTTAAAACATGGGCATTCTACTCAAGCCTTTTAGTCATAGCAAAGAAAGCAAATTGTATTATAATACATGAATTGTTACATTACCCCTGACATCATCAAGCCCACCATTTATTTATGTGTGGTGGTGATTTATGTATGTATTCGCCTTTTTATTTTTGCCCAAGTGGGTAGAGCTAATGTAGCTTTTTCATCATGATCTGTAATCTTTGCCCGAAAGCGGTGACTGGGTTTCTGGGTCGACATTGCTGGCAGCCCGATGTGCTATCAGAGCCCCCCAGCTTCCCCGCCCTGCTGGCTGAGCGGAGGCTGCTGAAAAAATTGATCAAGTTGTTGGTATTTTCATTGCCGTGTTTTGTACTGAATGAAGCATGCTGTGACGGAAGCTGTCAGTGACAGTTGTTTCCATGTGGTGGCCTAACATGAGAGAAGGACACCCGCTTACTAAGGAAGAACTTTCGGGAGGTTTCCCACACGCCTGTGCTTTGAGCCCACAGGAGAACCCTTGAGTAGCATCTAGTAAATCACATTTCTGTTGTCATGATGACCTGCAGGCACAAAGAATGGATCATTCTGTCAAATAAAGTTTTGCAGCACTCAAATCACCTATTTAATGTCATTTTTAATGGTTTCTTTGGTATATGTACTTGTGAAAAGACTGTGATCAACCTTCATATCTCTTCCTCCCTTTCTCTCCTTCCCTCCCCCCCCGCCCCCCCCCCCTCTCTCTCTCTCACACACACACACACACACACACACACACACACACACACACTTTTATATACTCTATTGATTTACAGGTCAAACAAGGTAGCATTTGGTCTGTTAAAGGCACCTAATTGAAAATACATTACACTGCTCTCAAGTGATCCCAGTCACAGGATTTGAGTACAAGGAAGGACAATCTTTGGATGATGTTGCTTAGGTCACTTGCTCACTTATTTAAAGGGTCTCTTCACATACCATAGCTGAAAGAAGGCAAGAGTGCAGGATGGGGGCACGCCTTCAGTGGTTGCGGAGCACTTATCCATGAGAGCAGGTGCACCGGTAAATCGGTGTGGTAAGTCAGGAAGGGAGTGAGACCAGCCTGCCTCACCCTCCCTATGACGCCTATAAAATGGGTTTGTGGAGATGGTTTTTCAATCTCATGGTGTGGGAAACCAGGGTCAGTAGTCAAATCCTCCATGTCCCAAACTCTAGGACAGACAGGATAGCAGTCTGATTTCTTTCATTCCTTGGCTGGCACCGTGACGTTTTGAGATAAAAACTGAGGAGTTAGGGAACTTGCTTTAAAAAATATTGTCACCAATCCAGAGTAAATGAAAACTTGATTTCTTAGAAATAGTACTGCACCTCCCTATTTCTACTTATACCCTCCAATTAGTTTTTAAAAAATAATTACTCATACTTTTAAAGATTCCTATATGTAAAAGAAATCACCTCACTCCAACACTGCTGCTCTTCCAATACTTTTAAAATATATTTTATTGATTTTTTACAGAGAGGAAGGGAGAGGGAGAGAGAGTTAGAAACATTGACAAGAGAGAAACATTTATCAGCTGCCTCCTGCACACCCCCTACTGGGAATGTGCCCAAAACCAAGGTACATGTCCTTGACCGGAATCGAACTTGGGACCTTTCAGTCTGCAGGCCGACGCTCTATCCACTGAGCCAAACTGGTTAGGGCTCTTCCAATATTTTTATTGAGACCTTCACCACTCTTCACTCTTCATCCTTCCCTGACCACCCCTCCCCTCTGCCCGGATTTCACACTCAATCCCCAGTAGGAGGCATATAGTAGACAGTTGATTGGTGTTTTTTTTTCTTCTCATTAATGTTTCTATCTCTCCCTTCCTCTTTCTCTAAAATCAATAAAAGCATATTTTAAAAAAAGCCATGGATACACAGACAATAGTGAGGTGAAGGCCTGAGATGGAGTGGGAACCAGGAGGAGAGGCTCAATGGGAGAGAAAAGGGGGATTTCTGTAATACTCTCAGCAATAAATATTAAAAAAACAAAAGAGCCATAGGTCACTGTATTTATATTTACAGAAGCCATAAACAAGTAGGCATTTCTCCCTTATTAGGACTTAAAATAGTTGTTTAGACATTGAGGCAGTGACAGTTCTAAGACATAATGGAACTAAGTTAAGGCTTTATGTTGGTTTTGGAACCCATATTCATAGACTACTTACGTGTGGGACACCTTTGCAAAGTAAAATGAAGGCAATTGTTGTTCCTGGTATCTAGTCCCCACCCCACCCACCACTCACAAAAAAAACAGAGACAAGTTTTCCTTGAACAGGATATCAAAATTGGTTTTTGGCTAATCAACACTTAGGCTAGAATAGAAAATCCATGTTTATTCTAGTGTTTGTACAATTAATAGTCAAAACTATGACGTTAGATGTTGATTGGGGATGTGGGGAGCAAAATGTAACAAAAAATGCCTCTTGCTGATGAATGCTACCAACACCTTCCCTAATACATTTACCACAACACACCATCTCTTTTAAAAAAAACAAACCCATGTATTTATCTACTCTTCCCTACCTGCACTAGACCATAAGGTCCATAAAGGCACCATCCTTGATTGCTTGGTTCGTGATCGCTCAGTGATTGGCTGCCTGAGAGTCTCCATAGCCTTTGGTGGGGAGCATGGAGGGAGGGTCTTTGTTCAGCCCTGGGCTATTACTTCAGAAGCCAGGTGATGTTGTGATAATTGCACTAATTTAAAACCGTGCAGCATCTGAAGATGACTCTACAGGAAATTGAATTTCCGAGCAAATGTGTTTATTTCTTGGAAGGATGAATTTTTAAAAAGAGAATCATTTGCTCCCAGCTTTGGAAGCCAGAGAAACCGGAGGCTGAGTGTGCCATTTTCTTTGTCTCCTGTTCTCTTGCAGTTTTGATTTCTATCCAGGGTAACATGACCAAGGAGAACTATTTGCCTCTTTGAAGATTCCACTCTTCTCCTGGATGATGAGAATGGTAAAGTGGAGACACATTGTGTTCTCTACCATTCTGGAGAATTATTAATAAAGTCTCTTGGCAGATCTCATAAAATGACTTAACTTTAGAAGTAGAAAGAGCCTTATCTATTAGAGCTGTTGAATCTAATCAGACTTTTATATTAAACTCTATTAAGGATAAATTATTTTCTGGAATTTTGTATGAACAACTCAGTTAAATCAAATTATATCTTCAAATAGGATCACGAAGATAATCACAGTTGTCAGGACTGGGAAAAGACAGGATGTGGGTGTGATGAGGTGCCTGCTCGGTGGTACCACATTTTTTGTGCTGGAATCAAGTAATTGCTCAAATGCTTTCTGAGGAAACTCTTGTTTGTGATTTTAGAACTTCTCTTCAGCAGGCAAGAATATACATATCAGGATCTTTGATTTTTAAAAAAATATGTATTTTTTATTGATTTCAGAGAGGTAGGGAGAAGGACAGAGAGAAACATCAATTATGAGAGAGAAAAGAGAGAATCACTGATCGGCTGCCTCCTGCCCCCACCCCTGCCCGGGGGATTAAGCTGTAACCCAGGCATGTGTCCTTGACTGGAATCAACCTGAGACCCCTCAGTCTGCAGGCCGACGCTCTGTCCATTGAGCCAAACCAACTAGGGCTTTGATTTATTTAATAACAAATATCTTTATAACCAACACACCTGGGACTGTAGCTTATTGAGCTGTTAAATGACCAGCTATTGAGGTTCTCAGTAATGACCTTAGTCATGTTGGTTATTCATCCAGCTCCTGTCAGAAGGTTGGCTGAAAATGTTGGTATTTGAGGAAGAAATGTTCTTAAAGAATATATTATTAATTCTTCAAAAAATAATTTCAGTCAAAAACATCAGGAAATGACACATTGGATCATATTATTTTGCCCTGCAATATTTTCACCCTCAGGATTGCCCTCAGAGAACCAAACTAACATTATGTCTTTAGTTTTCTCGGAGGCCTACTTTTATGTGGCGTGCCTTGGCATTCTGGAGAAAAATGTTAAAGTTATTATTGATATGACTGGTTCTCCTCCTCCCAATTTCCACAAGAACCCTGTGACAGATTCTTCTTAGAGCACAGGAGCAATGAAATACATTTTTGATATATGAAGGCTTAGGCTAGAATATGAAACTCATGTTTATTGTCATGTTTTCCATTTTGCTCTTGTCAGCCAAAAGTGCAAAATTTTTAAGCTTATTTTGAATGATTTTCTTCAGGTAACTTTTTTTTTGGTTGATTGTGGCTTTTATTCTGTCTTTTTTATTTCTTTAAAATATTTTTATTGATTTCAGAGAGGAAGGGAGAGGGACAGAGAAATAGAAACATCAATGATGAGAGAAAATCATGGATCAACTGCCTCCTGCACACCCCACACTGGGGATCGAGCCCACAATCCAAGCATATGCCCTGACCTGCAATTCAACCGTGACTTCCTTGTTTATGGGTCAACACTCAACCACTGAGCCACATAGACTGGGCTTCTGCTCGTTTTCATATTGTGCTCATTGATGTTCTAATTGGACTTATGTTTTTACTTTAACTCATTACTTGGATAAATATTTAAAGTATGTTTCTAAGGAGAATGAAGGTTTTGGATGATTCTACATCAATATTTATTAGGATACTAGAGGCCAGGTGCATGGATTCATGCACAGGTGAGGTCCTTCAGCCTGGCATGTGCCCTCTTGCAATCCGGAACCCCTCGGGGGAATGTCAGACTGCTGGCTTTTGACCTGATCCCTGCAGGCCAGACTTGAAACCTTGCAGTTCGACATCCCCCACAAGGGATGTAGCAGTGTTGAAACAGCAGGGCGGCTGGGAAGGAGCCCCAGCTGGGGCCAGGTGCAGCTCTGCTGCCGCTCATCCTGGCCCCGCTGTGCCTGCTGCTGCTGACACAGCTGAGCTCACCAGCCATGAGCCCAGCTTCTGGCTGAGCAGTGCTTCCGCTGTGGGAGCACACTGACCACCAGGGGACAACTCCTGCATTGAGCATCTGCCCCCTGGTGGTCAGTGTGTGTCATAGTGACTGGTTGTTCAGTCATTCCGGCTGTTCAGTTGTAATGGTTACTTAGGATATATATATATATATATATATATATATATATATATATATATATGACTGCTTAGATTTCCTTGAAGAGTATTTTTTCTTAATGACTTTAAGGTAACACTTTATTACCCAAATATAATAACAATTACCAAAAGAAATGTTAGGGCAATTTTTGTGGTACTAAGATTTCTATTCATTTGACCCATTGTGTAATGAATGTCTATGACATATATGTCCATTTATAGGACTTGAAGCACCATTCGAGTATTTCCCAGGAATATGGACTGCAATTGCAACTTTGCTTTTTATGACATAACTCCTGTCTGCAATGTTCAAGAATGTGATGGCCCCTTCTAATTATTTCATTATTTCTTTGGCGAAATACAATTAAATTATTCTGGTGAGTGCATGTTGGCATAACTCATGTGACCACATGTGCAGGATGGACGAGCAGGTCTAATGTTTTTGTTTTGATTTGTCCTAGTCAGCCCTACCCTTTTGGTCAGATTTCTGGCTTTATCTAGAAGCCACCTGACTTTTGGACAGGGTGCTTCCCCTTTCACAAAAAGCAAGAAACTGGATTCAGACACAACAAAGGAAAAGAAAGGAAGAAAAACTAAATTATTATCAAAATAGCTCCAAATAGGGTCTTGAAGAGAGTTTTGAATTATTTGCCTATTGATGATCAGAATCATTGCTTCCTGTTTGGGTATAAACCAGTTAGACCTCCAATTTGCCGCTGCTGCTGGATATTTTGAACCAGAACAGTGAGTGCCTTCATGATAGATAGGCTTAGATCCTCACAGTTGTTATTTCAAATGTTCTTTTAGATGAGTCAGTGGGGAGTTGAAAGCATATTTGGGCAAGGTAATTACTTCCCTCCTCCGTGCTTCCTTAGTACTTGATTCTACTGCAGCATTTCTGCTCTGTGCTAGAGCTTCTTATCTTCCAGAGTGGGATCCTGCCTTAGTCATCGCAGGGCTCTCAGCATCTAGTGGCTGAGTAATGCGGACAACAGGGAGTCCTTTTTTTGTTTGATTTTCATTTGCTATAAGCTTAGGGACTCTAAAAAAAGCATGTCTTTACCATATGTTACGGGACGGCAGAGCCCTCTAAGGGTCTGCAAACATTCACTTTGTCATTTAGCCACTTTAAGATGTACTGTGCATCCAGTTCTATATATGTGAGCACTCATTCAGGAGTCTCCGGTCTTTCAGTACCTATTGGTACTTGAGCAGATCATTTCCTATCTCTAGATTCCCGCATCTTGACTTATAAAAGAAGACTAATGCATTCATTAGGGAAAAAATTAAGTAATGTGTGCGCAAAGACTTCTCAAGGCTGAAAAATACACATACATCACATTTGTCATTCTTAATTAACCAAAAATTTTGTTTGATCCAGAACTTAATCTTGTATCACTGGACTCATATTTGGATTGGAGGAGCAATGAATAATAAATAACATAGTTATTAAAATACTAGAGGCCCAGTGCATGAAATTCATGCATGGGGGGGGTGTCCCTCAGCCCAGCCAGCACCCTCTCCAATCTGGGACCCCTCAGGGCATGTCCAACTGTGGGGTCAGGCCTAAATGGGCAGTCAGACATCCCTCTCACAATCTAGGACTGTTGGCTCCCAACCGCTCGCCTGCCTGCCTGCCTGATTGCTCCTAACCGCTTCTGCCTGCCAACCTGATCACCCCCTAACCACTCCCCTGCCAGCCTGATTCACACCTAACTGCTCCCCTGCCAGCCTGATTGCCCCTAACTGCCCTCTGCAGGCCTGGTCACCCCAACTGCCCTCCCTTGCAGGCCTGGTTCCTCCCAACTATCCTCCCCTTCTGGCCATCTTGTGGCAGCCATCTTGTGTCCATGTGGGGTGGCCATCTTGTGTGTTGAAATGATGGTCAGTTTGCATATTACCTCTTTATTGTGTAGGATTGTGACCATTTTCAGGCAATAGCTGCACTTCAGCCATTACAGAGAAAAACCTATTCAGTCAACTTGTTCTTTTGTTTGTTTTGTTTTTGTTGTATTTTCACATGGCAGAAGGGGCTAGGGATCTGTCTGGAATCTCTTTTATAAAGTACTAATCTGATATATGAGGGTTCCACCCTTGTGAGTTAAGTACTTTCTAAAGGTTCCATCTCTTACCATCGCTTTGGGGTTAGGCTTTCAACATATGAATTTGGGGGAACACAAACATTCAGACCATAGAAATCAGTATTTTTAAATCTAACTTAGCAATCCTTTTTTTCAGTGTTCTTTCTTCCATTGACTATATATGCCAATCTCTCCTATTCTCCTTGAAACAAGCTTTTTTATTTAGGAAAAAATGCATATTTTAAATTTTTTTATCTTTATTGTTGAAAGTATTACAGATGTCCTCCCCACCCCCTATTTGCCTCCTCTAACCCTCTCTCCCTTTCCCTCCTCAGGCCTTCCCCACACTATTGTCTGTCCATGGGCTATTTATATATGCATAGAAATTTCTCTTCTCTCACCTCTGAGACTCATCAGTCTGTTCCATGCCTCAGTGCCTTTGGATCATTTTTGTTCATCACTTTATTTTGTTCATTAGATTCTCATGTAAGTGAGATCATATGATACTTGACTTTCTCTGACTGGCTTATTTCACTTAGCATAATACTCGCCAGGTCCATCCTTGCTGTCTTAATGGGTAAGAGATCCTTCTTCTTTTTTTACAGCTGCATAGTATTCTATTGTGTAAATGTACCACAGCCTTTTAATCTCTTCATCTATGTGGACTTAGTTTATTTCAGGGATGATTAGGGATTAGCCACAATATAAATTATTTCTAGGTTCTATTTTTGTAAAAGTAAGAATTTCAAAGAGTTAAAAATAAGATTCTAACAAAAATAAATAGTAAGCAAATTTCAAGGATATTTGACTGCTTAACTGGAAATAAGCAAGTTATTAGGATATCTGATTTTCTTTTTTTAATAAATATATTTGTATTGATTTTTTACAGAGAGGAAGGGAGAGAGATAGAGAGTTAGAAACATCGATCGGCTGCCTCCTACATACCCCCTACTGGGGATGTGCCCGCAACCAAGGTACATGCCCTTGACCAGAATCGAACCTGGGACCTTTCAGTCCTCAGACTGACACTCCACTGAGCCAAACTGGTTTCAGCAGGAGATCTGATTTTCTTAATGATACAGTAGCATTAATAATCCCAAGCTCATAAAGTTATGTTGAAAATGGATAATGATGTAAGTAAAACACGCAGTATACATAAAGTGGGTATTCAATAAGTATTTCTTATCCTGCACTGATTGATTTGAAGCTATTATCTCTTAACATACTGAAATGTACTTTTTCTGTTTGGGCCAAATTACTTAGAAGCAAACAACATCCGGGTAATATATTTTAACTGTGGTTTAGAAAAAATAACTACTGAATATGAGTAAAAGTTAAAAGGAAGATACTATATTTGGATGTTTCACAATCATGGAAAAAAAGGCCCACAGAAATAACCAGTATCTTTTCACTTCTTCAAAATGGTTTGAAACCTTGAGTTAATTATAGGAGAGAGAAAAATCCCCTTATTATGCTAGAGTCACTAATAATATGGCTTCCAAAGTACCACACCAAAGGGAAGCGACCAGGCTCTGGGCAGAATTGGCCTTTCCTGAGTGGACAGGTCCTCATAGATGTTCCCTCCTGGATAGGAACCTACATCCACATGAACCTGGAACACTAACATGATCCTCTGCAGATACATTTTTAAAAATTGATTTCAGAGAGAAAGGAAGAAGGGGAGAGAGATAGAAACATCAGTGATGAGAGAGAATCATTGATTGGCTGCCTCCTGCACACCCCACACTGGGGACCAAGCCCACATCCTGGGCATGTGCCCTGACCAGGAATTGAACTGTGATCTCCTGGTTCATAGGTTGACACTCAACCGCTGAACCATCCTGGCTGGGCTGTCGATAGATTTTTAATGTTAAATTCTCTACTTGTTAAGGATCAACCAAGAAAACATATTTCTGGAGTAACCTTGTGCATTTTCTATATAAGTGGTTATTAAAGTTCCTATCCTTTCTTGTTAATTGAGTCTTGATAATGAGTCACATGTCAGATTTGCTTTAGAATTGGGATTAAGCAAACATTTAATTTCTCTTAACTGAATTATTTCCCTTTATCAAAATGATGCAAGTCAAATAGAACACAGTGTTTTTCTAATTGCCCCGAAACCCAGGACACCATCCATGTCATGCTTGACTGAATAAGCAACAGAAAGTCAAGGACCATTTAATTCCTCTTCTATGTAGTTTAGTATTATCAGTTTCTATTTTAATTGGCTTGCTGTATTGTACTACTGTAAAGGCTTTATAAAACAACCATACTGTATCTGTGACTGATCCATATCAGTCTAGCATTTAATTGACATCATATTTCCAAACACTATAAATATATACTTTATTTACTTAGTAGGTTTTTATTGATTTCAGAGACAGAGAGAGGAAGGGAGAAGGAGAGAGAGAGATAGAAAACACTGAAGAGACTCCTAGATGATTAGGCTCAGTGGATAGAGCATCAGCCTGTGAACTAAAGGGTCCCGGGCACATGCCTGGGTTGGAGCTTGGTCCTGGGGGTTGCGGGGTGGCTCAGGAGCCAGCTGATCAGTGATTTCTCTTATCATTGATGTTTCTTTCTCTTTCTCCCTCTCTGAAATAAATAAAAAATATTTTTAAAAAGGAAAAGGAGCACTGAAGAGAGAGAATCATTGATAGGATACCTTTTGCACGCCCCCTACTGGGTTTTGAGCCTGAAACCTGGGCATGTGCCTTGACTGGGAATTGAACCAGTGATCTCTTGGTTCATGGGTTGATGCTCAATCACTGAGCCACACCTGCCAGGCTATACACTATATTTACATACATCACATTTAGAATTTAGATTCTAAATTCTGAAACAGCTATGTCACATTCGCTCTCATAAGATGTACAACGAATAAGTTAACAGCAATGAACATGCATGAACTTCTATGCTTTGAACATGGATAACTCTCGAAAACATAATATTAAAAAAGGGGGGATGCAGAAAAATATATCCAGCAAATATAGCAGAGAATGCTACTTGTCCCCCAGTATCCACTTGCTATTTCTTCCATAGTAATTGAATTTTAGAAGGAGAAATGGTTTCCCAGAAAGAAAACTTCCTTTTCTAGCTTCTCTTGCAGCTAGATGTGACCATGTGACCAGTGGGTGTTATGGAGGCTGTCCTTATAAAGGGAAGGGAAGAGCCTTTCCTTGTCCTGCTCTTGATTCTCTCTCTCTGAAATGTGAGCCTGATGGTGAGGCCAACACCCTGAGGTTGGTAGACCAGTAAGACAAGGGGACCACCATGTTGTCTTAGGAATATTTATGCTCTGACTCTCACCTGAGAGAAATATAAACTCCTGTCTTGTTTAAGCCACTATTATTTTGGTCTTTGTTCCAGCAACTAAACCTGTTTCCTAATTCTATATGATACTATTTATATAAGTTACAAGCAGCAAAAGAATATTATATACTTTTGGATATGTATATTTACTAAACCTTGGACTGGATTAGACTACAATGAGTGATGGTTGTGTTAGAGGCAGAAGGGAGGGAATGGGACTGGGAGGGGAAAAAGACAGCTTGCCCTTTATGCCCTAAGCCTTAGGAGATTTTCTCTCATCTGTGTGTAGTGTTCAGTCGGCCAAGGCCAAGTAGGACAGTTAAGTCAGTAATGAATAAAGTGTCCGTATTTTGAGATTTTTGTGATTGCTTTATGCCAAGGTGTTTTTGATGGCTTTTAACAGGGATTTATACCCCTGTTTGAAGTGACCAAATTAGCAGAAAACATATTGGTACTCTGTCAATCTTAAAACAGACCTGGAGGATACAGCCATAGTTGTCATTTCCGGGGTGAACTGGGAAAACAGACGCTTTTGCAGTTGGTTAAGGCCTGTAGCACAAATGCTGCCAGGAAAAGGCTTGCAGGCTACAAGAGCCACACAGTTAGCATGTACCTGGGCCCAGAGTGTAGACAGTGACATTGCCGGGCCATAAGCTGAAGTTGTCCGTAGCCTGAGTGATCAGGACTAGGCTCACGCTCATCAGGCTCAGAGAGCCCAAACCTCAACCACAGTGCCACTTTATTAATGTAGGCCAGTGGTCGGCAAACTCATCAGGCAACAGAACCAAATATCAACAGGACAACGATTGAAATTTCTTTAGAGAGCCAAAGTTTTTAAACTTAAACTTCTTCTAATGCCACTCCTTCAAAATAGACTCATCCAGGCCATGGTATTTTGTGGAAGAGACTTACTCAAGGAGCCAGAGAGCTGAATGTGGCTCATGAGACGCAGTTTGCCGACCACGGATGTAGAAGAAGAGAGTTGGCTTGAAGCACAACAGATATAAGTTGAAGCAGAGCAGAGTCTCTTCTCTGTGTAGACAAGCAGCAGGGAATCCCGGGTTGTCATCAGAAGGTTACTTAGGACAGAATAAGAACAGGGGCAATCGGTTGTGCTATGCTCACATATAGACTAGAAAAGGTTGATGGGTCCATCTCCTCGGTAGGGATAGCCTTGTATTTAGCCACTGTTGGCCAGGGAAGGTTCTATGTCCTTTAAACCAGTGGCTGTATGGATGATCTCACCATCAGACTTTTGGAGGTTTGCATTTCTTCCTCTTTTTCACAGTATTTCCCCCCCAAACTGGTTACCATTGAGTGGACTGGATTTCCCCCAAGTGAATTTCAGGTGCATTCCAGGTGGGTCACTTGGTGTTTGGGGAATCCCAGGCTCTTCAGGGCACACAGACAGCTAATCCCCCAGTTTACTCCCACAATTTGCCAATTATATCTAACATATGGCAATTTTGCTGCCCTACTCTGGAGACAACCTTCTTTCTCTTGCCTTTTGATCTGTGGGGGTCCTCATATCTGCTCCCCTATTCCAGGTACATTCCATGATACTTTTAGTAGTATTTTTGAATGGGGTTCTTCCTGTCATGTAGGAGGCTTTTCTGACTGCCGAGTTGTCCCTGCTCTCACTCAGCTTGCTTAAATGGGGAGGGGCCGGTCCTTGTTCTTTTCTTTTTAATTTTTTTATTGATTAAGGTATTACATATGTGCCCTTATTCCCCCACTCATGCCCTTACCCCCCTGGTGTCTGTGTCCATTGGTTAGACTTATATGCATGCACACAAGTCCTTTGGTTGATCTCTCCCCCTTACCTTCACCTTCTCCTGCCTTCCCTCTGAGGTTTGATGGTCTGATTGATGCTTCTCTGTCTCTGGAACTGTTTTTGTTCATCAGTTTATGTTGTTCATTATATTCCATAAATGAGTGAGACCATGTAGTCCTTGTTCTGATAGCTTTCTTTTATCTCTGATCTGTGGTTTCAGGTATCATTTTTACATGGCTGGCTTACAGGGCTGTATGTCCTGTCCTGTATGTAATTTCTACAACACAGTCCTGACACTCACTACTTTGAAAAATTATTTTTGTAATGAGATAATACTAGTACATGCAGTAGTACAGAATTCAAAAGTTCCAGGAGAAGACAACCGAAAAATAGGCCTCCCTTTGTCCGTGGACAGGAATTTGTCTCGTTCTCTTTCTTGGAAGCAAATGTTCTCATCATTTAGAGCTTGTTTTCCCCTGAAGGTACTTCGCTCTGAAATCAGTTTAGACATAGTACCTTCCGTTTTTATTTTATTATTATTTATTTAAAAAAATATTTTATTGATTTTCCACAGAGAGGAAGGGAGAGGGATAGAGAGCTAGAAACGCCGATGAGAGAGAAACATCGACCAGCTGCCTCCTGCACACCCCCACAGGGGATGTGACCGCAACCAATGTACATGCCCTTGACCAGAATCGAACCTAGGACCCTTCAGTCTGCAGACCGACGCTCTATCCACTGAGCCAAACCGGTTTCGGCGCACCTTCTGTTTTTAATGCCAGCGTGGCCACTGGCCATTCTCACTTCTGTAAATGGTATCCACATCTGACCAGCCACCTAAGCTCAAAGCCTTGGTGTTCTCTTTTCCTTCTCTTTGTTCTTTTGCCTCATTCGTATCTTAATCACCATATTCAACTTATTCACGGTGCAATTTCCAGCGGATCTTTCCTTTCTGTTACATTAAATTGCCGTCGGCACCCTATAGCGTTCGACTGCCGGATGACTCCCTGAGAACTGTGAGCTTCCACTGCTGTAGTATAAGTAAGAGGATGATCACTAGACTCTCTACCAGTGATTATTTATTTTCTTTTCTACGATTTTACCTTTAATTGGATTATGGATTCTCAGGGGATAGGAACCACTGTGCACTTTATGTGGTGGGGTTAGGGTTAGGGTTAGGGTTAGGGCTTTACAGGGCCTGATACAGAGTGGGTTCTCAACACATATTTGTCACATGATGAGATAAACATTGGTTTTTGTTAGTTGAAGTAATCAAGATGTGGAGATTTTGTTTTTGAAAACATGGGGAAAATAACTGGCAGAGAATATAATGGCAAGAAGAGGAGCAGGGAACCTGCTGTATTTATGATGGCTTATCACGTTTTCTTTTCATTGAAACCTCTTTTCTTGCTCTGTAATACTGCTCCATTGTGCTAATCCAAGACCTTCCACAACACACAATACTACCCGGGCTCCTCCCTACTTTATTTTCCTCCATAGTACTTCTAAACTATTATGTAATTTATCTTTTTAAAAAAATCCTTACACAAGGGTATGTTTTTATTGATTTTTATATAGAGGACTGGAGAGAGAGAGAGAGAGTGAGAGAGAGAGAGAGAGAGAGAGAGAGAGAGATCAATTCGCTGCCTTTCATACTCACCGCAACTGGGGATCAAACCTGCGACCTAGGTATGTGCCCTGACCAGGAATAGAAGCTGCAGCCTCTTGGTGTACAGGACGATGCTCCAACCAACTGGCCATCTGGCCAGGACTGTATATCTTGTTTTTAAATTGTTATTTCCCCTACTAGAATGTGCATTACGATTAGGATTTTTCTCACTCTGTTGACCACTGTATTCCCAGTGCCTGGCATGTGGTAAACTGCTCAATAAATATTTGTTGAGTGTGTAACCTGGTGAGATTCCAATTGTGTATGCTGTCATTCAGTGGATTACTCTTACCGATCCTAGGTCACTACTGTTTGTTCTGTTCAGTGTTACTAGGTGTCAGTACTTTGATTCAGGAAGACATTTTTCATCTCTCTGCAAACAAAAGCTATAGTTTGGAACTGAGTGACTGAGAGGCACGTGGAAGGAAGAAATAGACAACCTAGTCCATGGGGGTGGAAAAAGACCATCTTGGCTCGACTTTCCAGCGGCTGACATATTCTCCAAACACTCCCCCTTGTATTTTGCTAACCTCTTCTGAGTACCTTTAATAAAGGTGATATGTCCCTCTTTGTTATTCTGAACCGAAAGTATGTCCTTTCTTGTGGCTTAATTTCTCTTCCTTTCAAGGTTAATCTCTCTTTGGACTCCTTTGCTTAGGTGGCCAGTTGATTGAGCCTTAAATAGATCAGTCTCACAGATGCAAATTCCTTTTTTGTGGCCACATTTTGCTTATTCATTCAGCCAGCCACTGTGAATGTTTCCCCCCAAAAATGTATACATACACTTTGAATAGTTATAAAGGCAGTGTTTATTAAAATGGGTTTAATTTTCAAAATTGAGCTATCAGCTGTTACAGTGTGTATACATTTTTTGGGACACCCCGTATAAGCCTTGGGTCCCTTCTCCTGTGGGGGCAGTCAGGTAGGCCTTGTCTTTCTTCTGAAACAGAAGATGTTGGCTGACTGGTGAACTGAACTTTCCAGTCACGGCTGGATGATCCCCTACGGTGACTGTGGACATCAGATGTGAACTGGGCATGCTGCTTACCAGTCAGAAAATTAGCTCCATTCACTAAGATGGTATGAAGGCAAACCTCAGGACCTTATAAACACAAAGAAATCAACAGGCCGTGCTTTGCTGAGAGTGGAAGCTCTTGTCCTATGGATTGTGAGGAGTCACTGTGTCACTGGATGGGAACTAGACCTGAGTCTGCCTGGGATCAGCCTGTACTATGTGTATAGTGCAGGAAAGATTTCACAACACAAGTCCAAGTGATTTTAAGAGTGTCTTTATTAAGGCTGAGGACAGTGAGAGTTTAGGAGAAAGTGAATAAAAAGTTCACCCCTGAGATAAGGCATGGGTTTGCTCCAGAGAGAGACCCAGGCTGGTATCCTTTGTCTTGAAGGCTTTTATCTTTCTTTTGCAGCAGGGAATCTCAGGGGAGGTCTCAGGGGAGGGTTTCTGCAGACTAGTCATCAGTTTTCCAGGTGTGTTCTTTAATACATTGATGCCCCAAAATGAGTTTATAGAGGCACCAGGGTCATTTTCTGGCCAGTTTGCATCTATCTTGGATTTGTTTGGTCTAATTGGGTCTTTTGTTATTTGTTCCCCTGATTTCATCTGTTCTTTCTTGCGTTTGGCTAGGCAATAATTGGGTCTTTGTTATCTATCTCCCTGACCAGGTGATTTAACTTACTTACTTGCTGGTTAGGGAGCAGAGGTGTATGCTCTTGGCTCTCAAGTGTCCTTGGTTAGGGAAGATAAGATCTTGGGATTTACTAGCTGGCTGTAAATTGCTTGACTTGTTTGGCCCCACTTGTCTAACCATTTGCCTCAATTTCCCTTTTCCCACTTGTCAAAAATTCTCCTAACATCTAACTATCCTGTCTCAGCTGGAAGACTGTAAGCTAGGCAGATATGTTTATTTTAGAATTACTGTTCTTTTTGTGGTTTTGAGGTTGGCTGCTGAGGAGTGGAATGGGTGCAGGAAGGCTAGAAGGCTGTTCAAAAGAGTTTGTGTGAGAACAATGGTTGCTCCTCTGCAGAACTAGATGACTGCCTTGGGGGATAAATGAAAAAGGGATGACTCACAGGTAATGTGGTTCTCACAGGGACAGGAAATGGGGAAGAGAAACAATGGTTACAGGGTGGACTGAGATTACCTCTTAGATCTGTTGAGTTAGAGGTGTTAGGGGGATGTTGAGCATGGGGGAGAAAACTGCTGGAATCAGTGCTTTAAAGTTTCATGTTGGGTAAACGACTTTTTAAAATATATATTTTTATTGATTTCAGAGAGGAAGGGAGAGGGAGAGATAGAAATATCAATGATGAGAGAGAATCATTGATCAGTTGCCTCCTGGATGACCCCTACTGGGGATGCAACGCACAACTTCAACATGTGTCCTGAGTGGAAATCAAACCAGTGACCTCTTGGTTCATGGGTCTATGCTCAACCACTGAGCCACACTGGCCGGACTAGAGTGTTTTTTCAGGTGTTCATGGACGAAAGCAACTGAGCCTTCCAGCCGTTGTCGAGCACAGTGGGCACTCAGGAAACGGTGCTGCTTGCGGTGAGCAGCCTCTGGGCATGTGGAGGCCAAGCCCCGGGGCCTGGCTCAGCCCTGTGCCACCAGCCGTGTGGCCCTGGGAGAGCCGCTTAGCCTGTGTGGGTTAGGATGTCCCCTGACTCCGGGCACGCTCCGATGTGGGGGTGTGTTCCATGGAAGAACAGATCCCACTTTCGGGGGAGCAGTTCACCCGGGTCAGTGGGTGAGTTGCGGAGGGAGTTGGCACTGTGGGGAGCTCCCCACCTATGCAGTCTACATAGCCTCCTTAGAGATTATTTTGTCTCCTAATCCCCCTCCTCCTCTACCGTTTCCCACAGGGCTGCAGGCCGGGCTGGGCTGAGAGAGATGAGAGCTGAGTGACAGGAGGGCCCAGGGACAGCCCCAGGTCTCAGACTGGCCTTCCGCCCTTCCTGCTGGCTGCCATTCCAGCCCCTCCTCCCCCTTCCTCCCTGAGCGCGGCTTCTGTCCCCTGGAGGTGGGTGCCCGGCTCACAGACCGGAACTGTATGTATTGGTGCCTCCACAAGCACGTGCACAGAGCTGCTCACGCTGCCAGCCGCTCAGAGGCACGGTGACAGGGCACATGACACGGGATACGCTCACATGCACATGCTGTCACACAAGCACTGCCCTTACCGGACCCACGAAGACCTCCTGACCGCAGCACCCAGGCCGCACTGCCAGGTCTCCACATTCCGCCCGCACAGTCCTCGCCGGCATTCCAGAGATGCTTGTCTATCAGATGCTGAGCCTGGCGCACATGCTGTGCCTGGTACACCGTCTCAGACCCCCCCCCCCCCCGCGTGGTGCACGGTCACAGGAGCACAGCCTCACATGCTGCCTCAGCACACCCCGTTACACACATACCCCAGGCCTCTCACACAGTCACGTGTGCCCACTTCTCACAGTCCCTGGTGTCAGGCACGCCATCTCTCCCCCCTCCCCCCATGGTCACCACACAGAGCACTCGGCCACCACACACTGTCTCTGCCCATGACGTGTGCATGTACACGCCATGTCATACACCCTGGTTGCTGTCACGTGCGGTTTCACATACTCATCATGTTATACTCGCACATCACAACCCACTGTCATGAAGGGGCACGGGTGCTGTCTCTCACAGCCTCACGCCATCACAGAGACCACGGGCACCGTTGTTGCACCCCCACCCACCACGCTCTTTATTCCGACCCACACCTCCAACTTCAGGACAGGGGTGCTTTATTTCACAAATCTTTGACAATCCAGACCAAGGGATGTGGGGAGCCCAGAGGTTGGGTTAGAGAGAGAATGCTGGCTCCACTGCTGGCCATGCTCTGTCCTCAGGAGCTGAGTGGCGCCTCCACAGGGCTGCTGCTGGTGGGAGGCACGGGGCCTGTGGGGAAGGAACCTGTGCGTGAGCCCAGCAGGGGCCCGGGGAAAGGCATGAGGTGGCTGACAGGCCCTGCCAACTCCTCGGGGCCTGGGTCTTGGTAGAGATGGGCAGTGCCAGGTGGGCCCAATGTCAAGCCTGAGGCCACTTCCCCAGAATTCTCACCATCGCTGCCCTGAGCCATGAAGTTACTGGCTGGTGCATCAGCTGGTCCTGGGCCTCCCAGACTTGCTGCTGGCTTCTTCTTTTCTTTGTGTGATGCCTTGCGCTTTCTAGTCTTTACATCATCCTTCTGCATGATCAGTGGTCGGTTCACCTGACAAAAGGGAGGCTATGAGTGGTCACCAACTTCAGACTTTGGCTTCTGTGTCTCCACCCTTTCCACCCCACTCCTTAAGAGTAGGGAACTGGGTCGGGACTAGGGGAGCAGGCCCCAGCTGTGGCCCAGATAATGCCTAAGGAATCATGGGCTTGTGAGGCCCTGAGCTGGAGAAAGGATGGGAGAGCCTCTAGCCATAGGACTACCGATGGCTGGAGGGGAGGAGGAAGGAGATGAGAAATGGAGGAGAGAGAAGGGAGCAGGGGGGAAAAGGAAGTCAGGGAGGAGAAGAAGGTGCAGAGAAGAGAGGGTTTAGGGGGAAGGAAGAGGGAGAATAACAGGAAGAGAGGGAAGGGAGATAGGAAGAATACAGGAAAGGATAGAAGGAGAAAGAAGGGAGGGTTGGTGGAATGGGGGAGTAGGAGGGGCTCCAAGAGGCAGGGCACACCTTGTGTCGTTTGTAATAGAGTCCGCAGGCATTGCACACAGGGTCTCCATTGGCATTCATCCGCCACACTGCCGTGGTGGTTGTCTGGCAGTTGGCGCACTGGGCACCTGCCCGCTTGCTGACCTTCTGGGGGCAGCAAGAATATGAGGGTCAATGCATTGGGGGGTGGAAGACACAGGAGGTGGGGGGTCAGGGTGAAGGCAGGGCTTCCTGGACAAGAACCACAGGCACCGTTGGGGACAAGGCGTAGACTGAGGGTTGTCTAAGGGGCGAGGACACGGCCTCCTGTCCTGGGGCTTTCCCAGTGGTGTGGGGGCTGCATCAGTGGTTCTCCACGTTGGCGGACATTGGATGCACTTGGGGAGTCGAAAAGCATCCTATGCCCAGGCAGTGCCCCAGACCAAGGAAATCAGCACATCTAGGGAGGGCCCCGCTGTGACCCCAGTGTGCAGCCAAGTATGAAAATGGCGGTGCAGGGAGTGGGCGGCGTGCCTGCTTGCAGCCTCAGGGTGGGCTGAGGGTAGACGCCCCTGTACGGAGCTGGGTCCCGGAGTGGATGGGACAGGGAGGGGGATCGGGGTTCTCATAGACTGTGAGGACAGAGATCCTGCAGGGAGTGGGAACCCCAGTACCTGGGTGAGGGGAGTTGGGCCTGGGGTCTTACCTGGCGTGTTCTGGGGGTGTTCAGCCTGTTCATTGTCTGACCATCAGCATTGCACAGGTACCACTGCGGAATGGCTGTCTCTCTGCAGTACTCACACTCCATGGCCTCTGGAGAGGTGGACAGAGGGAAAGAGGGACCAGGCTCAGCCCAACTTTGCCTTGGACCCTCCCCCACCTCAACCCCCCTGTCCCTTTTGGGGAACCTCACCACAGGTGGCCATGGGCAGGGTTCCATGAAGATTGGGGGAGAAATAGGCTGATGGATTTGGGGGGCTTTCGGTGGGAGGAAAGAAGCTCCTAGGAAAGTCGGGGACTCCGTAGGCACTTCTGGGGACAGGGATGGAGGAAGGCACTTCAGGCCCTACTGTCAACAGGTCCAGACTCGGTCGCTGCGTCCTGAAGGTGCGTCTCGCATAGGGATCTTCTGAGACCCGAGGCAGGGCGTACTCCCAGGGGGGGCACATAGGGCAGGGAGGGTAGAGCCCAGGGTAGCCATAGGCCCAGCTGGTGTACGGTGAGACTCCTGGGATCCCCTCCATACAGCATGGACATGGGTTCATCGGGAAGCCTGTTGAGGGGGTGGCATGGGAAGGAAGAAAGAAGGGGACAGAAGGTCTGATGCCATCCTGCTTTCAGGGTGCAATGGTGCCCAACAGCCCCAGCATGGTGGCCAGCCCTCCCACCTTCCCATAGGTTGCCAGAACAGCTGCTGGCCCTGAGGGACTCCTGGGTCTGAGCCCCACTGGTCACACTGGCAGCTGCTGTCACCTGCAGCCACTTACCAATGGGCTTTGGGCCCCATGGGCCACTCAACAATGAGGGCCACCCCACCTACTTACAACATTCATTTCTGATGAGGCATTCTGGGGATGTACATTCCCAGACGTGCAAATACATAGGGAACATGGTCCACATAGACTTGTGAAGGCTTCTGGCCCTTTCCAAAATGGCCTCTTTGTTGGGTTCTACCCTAGCTAAGGGTCTCCATGGCAACCCCAACAGCATGGAACCCTGCCAGAAAAGCCAGTTCAGCAGCTGCCTGCATGTGTTCCGACTGGGGCTGAGGATCAAACCTAAACCCAGGTGCATGCCCTTGACTGGGAATCAAACCTAAGACCCTTTGGTTCACAGGCCCGTGCTCTAACCACTGATTACACCAGCCAGGGCCCATGAGAGGTTCCTATGGGCCAGGCCTGGAAGTTGTGTATGTTACTCTGCTCACTCCATTGGTCAGAACTGTCACATGTCCACCTGTCCTTGTTAGGGGGCTGGGAAAGTGAGTGAGAAGGAGGAAAGGGGAACAGGGCTGACAAGCCTATAGCAGTGTCTGCTTCAGGATTCTGTAGACTCCCCAGAGCTCTGCTGTTTCACGTGGTAGCCACTGGCCACAGTCAGGACAGTGGCTCCTGTGCAAGGGGAGGGCAAGGCTTCCAGAACAAGGCTGTGAGAGAGAGAGTCGCATCAGGGCTCCTGTACAGGGTCAGGAGAGTGCTTCCAGAGGCCAAACTTCGAGGTTCCTATAACAGATCAGGTCAGAGATTCCTGAAACCAGTCAAGTTATGGATTTCTGTTGGAAGTCAGGGAAAGGTTTTCTGCAGAATCCGGTGACAGGCTCCGGCACTGTTATAGGCAAGGCCTCCTGTAGAGGGTCAGGCCATGGAGCCAGGACAGGGATAGGTCAGCAAGCCCTGTACAGTGTCTGGGCAGGGGTCCTGTGCCAGGTGAGGCTGTAGGTGCCTGTATAGGCTGAGGTCTGCACATAAAGCAGGGGGTCAGAACAGGCGCCCCACCACAGGTTCAGGAAAGGATTTTCCATGTAAGTTCAAGATTGATATTCATGTTGAGAGTTGGATCACGGGTGCCTGTAGACTCTGATGGGTGGGGTTTGAGGTCGAGATTGTGTGCAGAGTGACGTCAGGGCTCATTGTCAACAATGGAAGCAAGGTCCTGAACTCAATCAGGGTTCCCAAAGAGTTTGCTGATGGGCTTTTTAAAAAAATTTTTTTAAATGTAATATGTTTTTATTGATTTCAGAGAGGAAGGGAGAGGGAGAGAGAAATATCAATGATGAGAGGAGAATCATTGATCGGCTGCCTCCTGCATGCCCGTATTGGGGATCAAGCCCACAACCCGGGCATGTGCCCTGACAAGGAATCGATGCTCACCCACTGAGTCACACTGGTTGGGTTGGATGGATGACTTTAAGAAAAATTTTTATTATGGAAAATTTCAAAGTCATATAAGTTGAGGCAATAGTATTGTGATATAGTTGTTTTTCTGAGAAATATGTATTTGGTCACAGATTTGAAAATTTTGTGAAAATGTTTGAAATTCCCTTGATAAGAGCAATAAAGGTGTCTTACTGTATACACTCTTTGAATAATTAATTCTAGCGTTTCTTTCTTTTCATATTTAATGCATTGGAATTAATAATTATTCAAAGTGTGTATACATTTTGTGGACACACTGTATTTGTTAAATATCCAGTGAGTTCACATTTCCCAATTGACTTTTTTTTAGTTTGATTTAGAAGGTCTGTACAACCTCATTTGGTTGATAATCTGTCTTAATCTGCAGGTTTGGTTGAATAACTTTTGAGAGTATGCTGGGTTCTAGTTGTGTGAACCTGAATGAGGACCAGTGCTTGAACAAAAGAAAGAGGAGAAAGAAGATAATGCTGATGTAAGAAATCCATAGAGAATTGTTAGAAAATTTTATTTGAGCCAAATTTACAACATTGCCAGGAAACAAGATCTCAAGTGCTTCCAAGAATGAGTTTTACAATTTCTTTTGCACATTTGAAATTGAGGGAAATGAAAAAGAGTACACGGAGGTGGGAGAAAGCAAGGCGGGGATTGGATTACAGGATTGTTAACAAAATTATATGCTCTCTTGAAGGTGGTTAGCTTCAAAAAAGAGGCATTTCAGAGGCATATTAGCTTAGATACACAGAAACAATGGACAGGGCTGGCTTAAGGCAAAGATAAACCTTTTACTAATAGAGTTATGTGTCTGGGACGTAACTACACGTCATAGCCTGCACAGTTAGGAATTTATGATCAGATGCTGTGAGGTTATTTTTCCTAGAAACCTCTTTTTTTCTTTCCCATGATTGATAATGTAGGGACCTATTTAACTGGAAGAATAATTAGGTTGTTTTTTCTTTCCTCCTGAGAGGCATGATGTTTTTAGGAAAGTTTGATAAAGGTCTTGTACCTGTAGCCTCTCTCTCCTACAGTTCTCTGTAGTGCTGTTATAATATCTCCTAAAAGTCAGGCCTGCCCTAGCTGGTTTGGCTCAGTGATAGAGCATCAGCCTGCGCACTAAATGATCCCAGGCTCAATTCCAGTCAAGGGCACATGCCTGGGTTGTGGTCTTGATTACAAATAAATAAAAATAATAAAAGTCGGGCCTGATTATGTTCCTTCTTAGCCCAGGAGTCTCTGTGGCCTCTGTTTCCTGTGGGAAATATCTCCTCTCAAGAGCTTGGCTTAAAGAGATGGCTCATCATCTTCCCTGCACCAGCCTCGCTCCTTGGCACTTGGTCTCCACCCTCCCCCTTACTCCCAACATGGGGTATGCTTCAGCTATGCTGCTGTGGTGAATGTTCACTTTCCTACCTCATGCGGACGGCTTTATCTGAAATACAATTCACACCCCCTCTTCTTTCATCCATAAGTCTGACTCATCTTGAAAGACACAACTGAGGAGTCACTGGCGTTTTCTTCAGCTACTTTTTCACTTGGAAAATGATTCATTCTCTTCTTCACTAGGGCATCTTTTCAAATGTCTTACAGTTTTAATCCTCACCCAAGGGTATGCTTGAAGAGAGGAAGGGAGAGAAGGAGAGAAGGATGAAGGGAGGAAGGGAGGGAGGAAAGGAAAAGAGAGAAAGAGACGCAGAGAGAAAGAGACACAGAGAGTGAGAGCAAGCAAGAAATCAATCAATTGCCTTCAGTAGGCACCCTGACAGGGGCTCAAACCTGAAAACCAGGCTTGTGCCCTGGTCCGAAATGGAACCAGCAACCCTTCAGTGCAGGGGATGATGCTCAACAAATGAGCCACTCAGCTGGGCTATGACAACTTTAATATATATATATATATATATATATATATATATATATATATATATATATATAATTTTAGAGAGGAAGGGAGAGGGAGAGAGAGAGAAACACCAATGATGAGAGAGAATCATTGATTAGCTGCTTCCTGCACGCCCCACACTGGGGATCAAGCCCACAACCTGGGCATACCCTGACTGGGAGTCGAACCATGACCTCCTGATTCATAGGTTGACTCTCAACCACTGAGCCACGCCAGCTGGGCTCTGCCATCTTTTTATGCCTCTGTTTTGTGGTGCTTGTTATGATTTGACTGGATTTTTTGTTACTTATGTGTTCCCTGGGAGGGCAGGGGTGTTTGTATGGAAGCTCAGGAGGGCAGATGCTGTGAGCTGGCCAGCACTGTCTCCTCAGCAGGCAGCTAAGAACCCTCCCATCCTACAATGCAGAGTAAATGTGTTTGGTACCAACTCTTAGAGGGATTAACAACAGATTTTTTATTATAGCTTCTCCACTGTGTGCTTTGTTTTATTAAGTAGGCTGTTAAATATGATATGATTTTGAGCTGAGCTGAGTTAAAACCAGTGAATAATTACATTTTATTCTGTTCTCATCAACATGAAAAAGTTTGCTGAGTATATGGTGTGTTTCTTTTCATGTCATTAATGTTGACTCTGATTATTGACTTTGGATACTTCCCAGACATCAGTTTCATGACTCAAAAGAATTGTACCAAAAACACAAAGCTCTGATCTTTCCAGATACTCTTTTCTTGTCTGCCAAAAGCCAGTCATAAATTGGGAGGGGGAAGGCATTATGTTCACAATTTAGGGAACTAACACTTCCATATGTGTATAATCTGTTAATATGATTTGTAGTTGTATTATAGTTTTTTTTTATTTTCATGATTTTATTCTTTCAGCAACCATTAATTGAGTGATGAGCATGTTCCAGACATTGTGTTGGGGCCAGTGGAGACTGCAATCTCATGGGGAGGACACACAATAACAGTTGTGTGGGCACTGACAGCACAGAGGAAGGAGTGGTTCAATGACAAATGAGTGGTTAAATGACTCAGCTGAGTACTGCAGGTCAATAGGAACTGACGAGGTTGATTGTGGGGGTAGAGGCGGGAGCAAGAGAGAGGGTGGGGGACTGGGAGACAGACCTGACAGTGAGTACCAAGAGCAGGGAAGTAGGAAGTGACCTGGTTTCAGTACTTAGCTATCAGTTCTTTTTTAAAAATATTAAAAAGCATATATTTATTGATTTCAGAGAGGAAGGGGGAGGGAGAGATAGAGAAACATCAATGATGAGAGAGAATCATGGACCAGCTGCTTCCTGCATGCCCTACACTGGGATTTGAGCTCATAACCTAGGCATGGGCCCTTGATTGGTTATCCAACTGTGACCTCCTGTTCATATGTTGATGCTCAACCATGGAAACACACCAGCTGGGCTATCAGTTTTATTTTTAATTAAATACACACACACACACACACACACACACACACACACACACACACACACACACTAGAGGCCTGGTACATGAAAATTCATGCACTGGAGGGGTGTCCCACAGCCTGGCCTGCCCCTATCACAGTCCAGGAGCTCTCAGGGGCAGGAGGCAACTCAGCAATCAGGGGAAGGTGATGCCCCATCACACCTCTGCTGCTGCCACTGCCAGCAGCACAAGTCTGGCCTTACCTCATGGCTGCTGCCCAGTGGGGCTAAAGGGATTGGGCACCACCATCTTGTGGCTGTGGGAGCCACCATTTTTGAGGGCAGGGCAGTTAATTAGCATATTCCCTCCTTATTGGCTGTGGGTACAGCCATATTTGCAACAGCATGATGGTCAATTAGCATATTTCATCTTTATTAGATAGGATATATATATATAGTAGTACATGGTATAAAACTAAAATGGCTCAACAATGAAAATTAAGTCCTGTCTTTCCTCTGACCCCCCAGCTATGAAAGTCCTCTCCCTAGAGACAGCCACTGTTACACATGCCCCGTTAGGAATTTGTGATCAGATCTCCCTATGAGATTACTTTCCTTTTCTTGTCCACATGACCTAACGAGGGAGTGAAAGAAGAATACAAAACAATATTAAGTTTGATCTGGAGTGGACAGTGAACCCCAGATAGCCCTTAGCAGCCCTCCTGCCACCAGCAGCCATTACCATCACAGCTGGGGAGGAGCCATGTCTGCCACAATCATCTCTAGGCACCGCCCCCTTCATGTAAACATGAACAGCAGGGCTGAGACCCAGCACCTGCCTGATACACTTCCTCAGCACTGCCATGGGCAAGGGCAGAGACAGTGGCAGCCCGTTGGTCATCATGACGGTTTGGGGAAGAGTAAAATGGTCATAATGGTTCATTGTAAGAAACAGATAATAGTTTCATCCACAGGAATGGCACCAAAAACAATATGCATTTGTACCCCAGCCTGCCATAAAGAAGAATAGCCCCCAGGTAGCACCTTCCCATAGCATTATCTGTGGTAGGAGGTTTTCTGGGTAATTTTATCAGCAAGAGAATGGGGGAAAGAAGGAGGGATTGTAGAGTGCCCCCCTAAGTGCCAGACCCAACAGCATGCATACCTTTCCCCATACGAAGACCCCTCCATGGGTGGTAACCAGAGTATCCCAGGCCTGTGCAAGGAGAAGCAATGGGATGCTATGGTCAGGTTGGAGGAGAACAAAGTAGACCAGAGAGACAGATCACCTATTGGGGTTATAGACCATGACCCGGAGCCCCTCCTCACCTAGGACAGCAATGAAGAGGAGCAAAAAATCAAGAAGAGACCCAAGGTCAGCAGCCACTTCAGTGGAGCTGTCCCCCAAACTTCATTACCAACATAGACATCCAAAAAAGCCTAAACCACAAGATGGCAGAGACCACAGTTGGGAAGTCAGCTCCGAGCCTGAGCAGGAAGAGCGTGAATGAGGGCTTACAATCTCTACCATCATCTGGGTCAGTCGTCCAACAAAGGGAAATTAATATGAAATTTCAGCAATAAGACCTGAGCAAGTGATTGGTGCTGAAGACCTCAAGTGCCTGCCTTGTGCCCATTGACCAGAGAACTAGAACTATGTGCATTATGGGTGTTTTTTTTTTTAAATTATTTTTCTCTAAGGACAACTCTTTCTGGTATTGACCAACATATTGTTTAAAAAGTCTGGGTTTTTTATATCCATTTAAAGGTTTTAAAATTATTTCATGTTAAGTTGATATTATTAAGAACCTGATTTTTAATGTCATAAAAATGTACAACTTGATTTTTTTCACAAAAGGCAGCAAACTGCAAGTATCTATTACACAAGTCAATAATAATGATGATGATGACACAATACAAAGACAGAAGTTGGCTTAAAGAACTCCACGGTTTTCCTAGAGTTAATTATTATATATTTATTATTTATTATTATATATATAATTAATATATATTAAACATTTTATTGATTTTTACAGAGAGGAAGGGAGAGGGATAGAGAGTTAGAAACATCAGTGAGAGAGAAACATCAATCAGCTGCCTCCTGCATACCCACTACTGGGGATGTGCCCGCAACCAAGGTACATGCCCTTGACCGGAATCAAAGCTGGGACCCTTGAGTCCACAGGCTGATGCTCTATCCACTGAGCAAACCGGTTAGGGCAAGATTTTATATATTGTTTATTCAACAATGCCTTGTGAATTCTCACATATCTTGGTGATAAGAGACATTATAAATATATACATAGAATATGCAAACATCGCCCATCTTTTTCTCATGTAACTTTCTCCTTCAATGGCAAAATGGGATAGGGGAACATTTTACCATTCTATCTTTTATTATTGCTAGCAAGGAACTGAATATAGAGAGACGTCTGAATTTTTCCTACTAAGAGAGAAATGTAGAAAGTGGTGTGTGCCCCCCCCCCCCAACATTTCACTCACTTTTCCTTGGGTATGTGTGACTCATGTCCAAGATCAGGGAAACAACGTTCCTTTCTCACTCATGGAATTGAATGCTTACATACGACTTTATTGGGGGTGTCTCTGTGTGTGAAAATTCCTAATGGAAAAACCTTACTAAGGAGAAATGAGACTTAAAAACTTATAAGTAGGCCTAGCCCATTTGCTCAGTGGATAGAGCATTGGCCTGCAAACTAAAAGGTCCCAGGTTCAATTCCGGTCAAGGGCGCATGCCCTGGCTGTGGGCTCGATCCCCAGTGAGGGACTTGCAGGAGGCAGCCAATCCATAACTTTCTCTCATTGTGGATGTTTTTATCTCTCTCTCTCTCCCTCTTCCTTTCTCTCTGAAATCAGTGAAAATATATTTTTTTTTAAGAAAAAAGACTTGTAGGTAATTATTTTATCCGTATCATAGCCACAGGCCCTGGAAGTTGGCTGCACACTCCCTGGATCATAACTGCAATAATGTACACTGTGGTGTTTAGCTTCCCAAGGGATGTAATTACTTTTTCCATGATACCTAGTCCTTTCAGTGACCTAAACAAAACATCTCTTTTCATCTTCTTGCTCTGGCATGTGGCAAAGCATATTGCATTAGTTACAACTAGCAATTCCTACAGTGCAGCCGGGTCCTCGTTGGCAGATGGCGGCAGGACTGGCCTGAGGGCTCAGAGAGCTCAGAGGTTCTACCCTAGGCAGAAAAAAATGCTTCTTATCTTCCCATCTTCCTTCACTAGAAGCCTGAGAAGTGAGATGCGACCGGTTGTTAAAAGGTACTCAGCGCCATAATAACCATGAGAGATACCGTCCTACCTTGTCCTCCTGGTGGCTGAGGGATGGTTAACCCTTTTAAATGATTGTGCAGTTGCTTCTACAATACATACCCTGTACCTGAGCTTTAAGATGATTTCTGAGTTTCTCAGTTGTAAATCATTCATGCTGTTATTTCCATGCATTCTCTGTCCTTTCATGGGTCTCATGTGTGTTTTCCCCCCACTCTGTTTCAGGGCTCATCGTCGGGGTGATCCTGAGGTACGGCACCCCTGCCACCAGTGGCCATAACAAGTCACTCAGCTGCACGCAGGAAGACAGGGCCTTCAGTACGTTATTAGTCAACGTCAGTGGGAAGTTCTTTGAATACACCTTGAAAGGAGAAATCAGCCCCGGCAAGCTCAACAGCGTAGAGCAGAATGACATGCTGAGGAAGGTGAGCTGGGGACACGCAGTGGTTGTTGTCTGACATGGTTTTTGACTTCCAGTTTTGTCTTGATCTTATGGAGAGAAACCCTTTTAACCTCGTGGAGCAGAGGTAGCATTCCTGCCTCTCCGTTTTACTCAAAAGCTTTTGAGTTATAATGAAGAGAAGAAGGAACCATATTTGAACTCGAGCCTTTCAGCTTTGCTAGGATCAGTAGCTGACTTGGGCCACCGATGGTGCGGTGGGTTTGTATATCCCCATTCAGCTTGTCTCTCTAATCCTCATCTTTACTATGTCTGTTATTATGGTTTAGGGATGAAATTACTTCTTTCTAAAGATTGGTTTCATTTTCAGCTTGTTTATTCAGAATTCAGAAGTATAATTCTTAGTTCTTCATGATTCTTTGGCCATATTCTATAAATATTGGTTGAGAATTCCCTCTCATTCGCAGTTGATGCCAATGGCCTATTCTTCAGAGGAAGGATATTTCTTATCTAGAATTTGAATCCAAGCATTGGTTTTCATTTGATGTTGGGGGTAGCTAAAATACTCCACAGGAAAAAGGATTCTATATCTCCTTACTTTGGTGATTTCCAGCATAAGCAAAAGATTTGTACTTATCCTCATATATTCTTGTATCTTATAGACCCGGGCTTATCAGTAGGAAGGCTTCTGGATAAAGTCTGAGGGATCTAACGTATGGAAGCCCCTTTTAATATGGAGTAAGGTTAATGTGTGTGAAGGCTTGCAGTCAAAGACAGAGCATAGCCTGTGCTCCAAAAATTAAATTGTTATTGATCTCAAGGTCTAACCTAATCCTTAAAGAAAATTATTCTAAACCTGGAGCATTCAATATACCCATCTTCTCCTTGTCCAAAGTGGCAGTTGTAGTGAGCTCTTTTCTTTCAACCCTTCCTAAGCATGCATGGGATGGTGTGGGAGTCAAGAAACTCTTGCACTGCTTCATGCAGTACTGGGTGTGGTGGTAACTTCCAGAAAGTTCCACTCTCTTTGGCTCCAGTATCCTCATATTGCACAGGCATTGTCCAAATTCCCTTCTCATTTGGACAGTCCCTGCTTTTCAGACTACTCTTACCTTCAGCAAGAAGATAGAATAAAACATAATTTTGAGCGAACCATTCTGCTTTTAATTAGACTGGTTAACATTACCAATTTCTAAAGACAAATGCTAATTTTGGTTTTAATAATTGTAATGAAGGTTTAATAATCGATTAAAATAAGAGCCAAATAATACCACCAGTAAAGCGAACACATTTTTAAAGAGTTAGGAGGTTTATAGAATGGTTATGTTTTCTCTATGTGATAAGACTTTGATGTCTAATAATTTCACAATGACTTTCCTGTATCAAACCTACAGTTAGTTTTAGTCCCCTTAGAACTGCTGAATTTATGTTGATGTTTAGGGAGCCATTAACATCACTGGATACTTTTATCTAGGCCACATCATGTGTCACAAAAGGCTGGCCACTCAAAAGAGACTTAAATTTGGTAGAAGGATGTCTATAAATGATTCTGTGAGAGGATCCAGAAAATTAATAAGAATTATGACTGCATCTTTTATTTCAGTTGAGCCTTAATAAAGGTTTGATGAAAATCAAGATGTTTTATTTCTTGTTTAAAAACATTGACCAAAGACTTAGTATGAGGTCTCAAAAATTGCACTGTACTGTCATATATTAATATGTATTAAACAGCAGAGCAGGAGTAGAAAGCAGAAGTGCTATGTGGAAAAGAACATGCCAGCCCACAGGGAGCTGTGGCTTGTCTTCTGTGATGAGCTCATGCATTTTCACATTTAAGTCATGTGCTTTAAATATTGACCCTTTAGCCAATGGCTTAAAATATTAAGCAAACATCATAGTGCCAATTGGTATTAAACTAAAAATGAGCTTTTTTTCTTTTTAAACTTTTAGGTGACGTTTGACCCAGAGGTCTTTTTCAACATTCTGCTGCCTCCAATTATTTTCCATGCTGGATACAGTTTGAAGAAGGTAAGAAATTTTTGCCAGTATTTATTTTCAAGCTTAAAAATAGTCATAAATTATCCACATATAAAGACATACTGACATTCTTGGGGCAAATTATCATAAAAGCAAAAGTTTGTATAATTAAAAAATGAAATATACCATACTGTAAACACACTCCAAACTATTGCTCATAATAGTACACGTGTGTGTGGTATATAAGGTAATGCCACATAGTAGATCTTGTCTACCTGTACCAATAACTTCATGGAAACTATGGAAAGAATTCCCACGACAAGCAGATTTCTTGTTGGTTGACCTTTTGATAGTGTTATTGCTTGGTTTAAAGTTTTAGTTTCTCTTGAGAGATAGAAAAGCTTTAAATTATGTAAGGAGTCTGATTTTTTTGTGTGTGCCAGTATTTCTTAAAGTATGAGGATCTCTGTGTTAATTTACCTGCATAATTTTCTAGTTTTTTACTTCCCCTTGATTGCTTATTACCGTGTTCTGTACCCACTCAGGGACTATAGTTGACTCATCACCAGTGATTCATTTTTGTTTTAAAATCTGGAACTCTCCTACATTGCCAGTGGGAATGGAAAATGGTGCAGCCATTCTGAAAAACAGTTCCATAGTTTCTTATAAAACTAAAATTGAAATTCCCATATGACCGAGCAATTTTATTCCTGAGGATTTATCCAAGAGAAATAAAAACTTAACGTTCATACAAAAACCTATATGTGATTATTTATAGCAATAGCAACTTTATTTGTAATAGCCTCAAACTGGGAACAACTAAAATGCCCTATAGTAAGTGAATGGTTAAATGGACATCCATGCCATGGAATACTACTTACCAATAAAATGCAACAACCTATTGGTACATACAGCACTCTGCATGGATCTCAAAGGCATTATGCTGAGTGAAAAAAAAGTCCAATCACGAAAGGCCACATATTGTATGATATCATTTCTCTAGCATTCTAGAAATAACAAAATTATAGGGATGGTGGTTTCCAGGGATTAGGGGTATGGGAGTGAGAGGGGATGTGTGTGACTATGAAGGGAGAGCATGAGGGAGATTTTTCTGATGATACAACAGTTCTGCGTTTTGATGGCAATGGTGCTTACATGAATCTACCCATACAATAAAATGACTAGGTTAAGAGGCAAACATCATGTGTCCACTATATATATATATATATATATATATATATATATATATATATAGGCAGTGCCCTCATTTGGTCACTGTGGTATGGCAAGTTTTTGAAGGCTTCTCTTCTGAGCAGTGGTTTAAGGATAGTAGGCATTCCTAGACACCTTCTTCTGCCTCAAAGAGAGGCAAGCATTGGGGGAAGGCCAAAACCAAGTCCTCAGATCCTCTGTCTGGAATACAGGCCAGAGGATGCCCGCAGCCCTTTGTCTGGTCATAATTCATGGTGGCTGCTCGATCCAGATTCAGTTTGTGTGTCTTGTCTATCTCTGATGTTGCTCAGCTATCATGCTGGGACCCTCGTGCCTCTTTACATTTTAAGATAAAGTGTTCCTGGGCCCTGTTTAATTAGGGTATTTGGGGGATTTTGTTCGTCTGTTTTTGTTAAATAGTTCTGGTTGTCCAAAGAAAATAATTTATGCCTTGAGGAGTAAGAACCATGGCCCAGGATGGCAAGAACATGGATTTCCTCCCATCAGAATATTCCACAGGCTTAATGAGAAGTAAATGTGTGTGTGTGTGTGTGTGTGTGTGTGTGTGTGTGTGTGTGTGTGTTAAGGAAGCCAATAAATGTGTGGAGGCATTAAGAGAATTACAGTTTTGCTACCCCTTTTTGAATAATTGCTATATCTTGTACCCATGCAAGTATATGAACATATCTATAAACTTGCCCATCCTTTTTTTTAAAATCCTCACCCCAGGATATTTTTTCAAGGAAGGGGGAGAGGCAGAGAGAGAAACATTGATACGAGAGAGACATATCCATTGGTTTCCTCTTTTACACGCCCTGACTGGGGCCTGGGATGGAACCTATAACTGAGGTACACGTTCTCAACCAGAATTGAGGTTATGAGCCTTCAGTCCGTGGGCTGAGTGTCTAACCACTGAGAAAACTGGCTAGAGCAAAAACTTGCCCATCTTAACTGGAATTGGTTGTTTCTCATTTCTTCACATCTACCTTTCCTAAGCTCTAAATATTAATCCAGATGAATATCAGGAGACACTACAGATGCTATGAACTGATACTTAGGACATTGTTTTCTGATACTGAATTAAGCAGAAAGCTCCTTAGGGGGCACTTTCATGCTTTATTAGTTTCAAACTTATATCTGCAGTGATCTTCTAAGGTTCTACCAGAACTGGAAGTGACTAACTGAATCATTAGAGTAAAATGGTTTGGGTTAAATTTATTAAAACAATTGGTCTACTTATACACACACACACACACACACACACACACACACTCTTAATGTAATTTAATATAACTACTAGTAGTGGTTTTGTCTGAAATTTACTAAGACATTGCTTGCTTGATCGGTGATTGAAGACAAAGGATATTTTAAAACCATGAGGTTCAAGGGCAAATTCAGGAGTAATTTCTATTATGACTTGGTATAACGGAAGCAATAAGTAAAGTTTCACTTTTTTGAGACTTTTAATGTGTTTCTAATGCTCACTGTCAAAAATCACAATGTGATTCCTGCCTTTCTGTTTTATTCAGAGACACTTTTTCAGAAATCTGGGGTCTATTCTGGCCTATGCCTTTTTGGGGACTGCTGTTTCCTGCTTCATTATCGGGTAAGGGACTCTTTGCCATGTAACCTAATGAACACATATTCCAAAGTGATGGATTCTGCACAGATCCATGGAGTCCATTCTTTCCCCCTAGCTTTATTGAGATACAGTTGACATACAACATTGTGTAAGTTTAAGATGTGCAAGGTGTTGATTTCATACATTTATAAACTGCAGAATGATTACCAGCATAGCATTAGCTGATACCTCCATCCTGCCACAGCTACCTTTCTCTGTGGTGAGAACAGTTGAGGCCTACTCTCTTATCAACATTCAAGTATATGTTACAGCGTTATTAGCTATAATCACCATGCTGTGCATTAGATCCCCAAACTTGTTCACCTTATTACTGGAAGTTTGTACCCTTGATCAACATCTCCCATTTCCTCACCACCCGGCTGCTGGCATATAAGGTCTAAAGCTACATTGCCAGTGTGGTAGCTATTAGCCAAATGTAGCTATTCAGATTAAGATTAATTAAAGTGAAATAAGATTATATCTAGTCCCCAGATCTTGGTTTCTAATATCATTCTCCAATAAGAAGAACTGGGGCTCTTTGCAGAAATGGCTGGTTATAGGGCTGGGGCAGCATATATCCAAGAGGAGAATGGAGAATCTTATAATGCCACAAAATAAGGAAGTGCTCAGAGAACAAACATTGGTGATGATGGGGGCAAGATGGAGAAAAAGCTGCAGAGAAGTCTAGTAACCATGTCTAAGCTTGTGGTAGAAGGAAATCAAGAGAAAGGCGTGGTTTCAGGAAATATTGAAAAGGTTGATGAAAGAAGCCTTTGGTAAGCAACAAAGGGCAAATCCAGTCTGTATCGTAGTTACTATAAGTTGAAATAGAACTGTTCGAGTTTCTGGAACAGTCCTGGCACACAGTAAGCAAACACTAAGTTACTTATTCTCAAAGGGATTTAATTCTGCAAATAGTTCTTGAGCTCCTAGCTCAGTCAATCTACTTTTTCTAGGCACACAGGCTACAAAGACAATCAAGGGCATGGTTCTGACTATCAAGAATTTTATTATCAGAGGATTGGCTATATAGTACAATGAGTCTATTCTGTGGTTATTTTTATTCCCATAACTCCTGCAGCTGCTGCGCCACACACACACACACACACACACACACACACACACACACACGGGGGGGGGGAGGGAGAGAGAGAGATGTACTAGGCCTTTTAACACTCCTCACTCATCCTAATTTGTAAGCTATCCTATAGGAAATGTAATACTGAACTTGGTGGTCCCTCTTGGGCCGCACATTCTATAGCATAAGGAGGCTCTTGCTGGCCTGCCAAACCCATGCAATGAGTGGGATGCCAGATATGCCAATGAGTACACTGATATTTTAATTGGATATTTAGAGTTTTGCCTCTTTTCCCTTCTTTGAAATAATTCTTGGCAGGAAAGATTGATTACTTGAATCTTTGTAGCTAACTCATTTTTTCCCTTCTGCAGCTTCATCCAGTCCACTCATTTCTATGAATATATATAGTTGATTTTTTACAGAGAGGGAGGGAGCGGGATAGAGAGCTAAAAACATGGATGAGAGAGAAACATCTACCAGCTGCCTCCTGCACACCCCCACCGGGGATGTGCCCGCAACCAATGTACATGCTCTTGACCGGAATTGAACCCGGGACCTTTTAGTCCACAGACTGACGCTCTATCCACTGAGCCAAACCAGTTTCGGCTCCATGTCTTTAAACACACTATCTTAGAATCCTGTGAGTTTTATGGCAATTTATTACACATTATGCAGGGTTCTTTCTCTTTCTTCTCTATTACTCAATTGCTTAAGGTGCCTTTGTTGCTAATTGAGGAGCATACTTTGTAGTTGTAAATAAGCACAACTTTAAAAAAATGGGATGTTCAGATGTTTCAGCAAGATGACATTAACTGCAAACAATTACTCGGTGCCAAAATCGTATTGCACATGTTCCTGGTAAGTGTCCAACCACAGCAGCTGCCTGATGCTTTCATGACTCTCTCTTGAAGTACAATATTCTAGTACTCTGCTTGCATATTTGCTCGGTTACTCATGTAGGAAAGTTCTCTTTAATTTTCTCTCTGACACACTATGTGTTCCCTCCTTACAGAAATCTCATGTATGGTGTGGTGAAGCTCATGAAGATGGTGGGACAGCTTTCGGATAAATTTTACTACACAGATTGTCTCTTTTTTGGAGCAATTATCTCTGCCACTGACCCAGGTATTTGCATATTTGGCATTTTCATTCTGACATCCCATTATTTAAATCTTAAAAAGTTCAGAGTAATCATGAACTTTTGTTGCAGTAGGGAGACTGTAGTTTCAACGTGAAATGGTGGAGAAAGAGACCACTAAGTGGTCTAACGGAGATGCCTTTTCCCTATTATTACTGTTATAATTAATGGTGAAAAGCATAAAACAAAATATACCATTTTAACTATTTTTAGGTGTACAAGTCAGTAGTGTTAAGTGTATTCACACTGTTGTCTAACCAACCTCCAGAACTTTCTCATCTTGTAAAACTGAAACTCAACACTTCCTATTAAACAACTCTCCATTTTCCCCTCCCCCAGTCCCTGACAAATCACCATTCTGCTTTCTGTTTCTGTGAGTTTGACTACTCTAAGGACCTCATATATGTGGAATCATGCAGTATTTGTCTTTTTGCAACTGGCTTATTTCACTTCGCATAACATTTTCAAAGCTCATCTGTGTTATAGCATGTACCAGATTTTCCTTTTAAAGCTCAGATAATATCCCATTTTATGGACACACCACATTTTGTTTAGCCCTCTATCTGCCAATGGACACTTGGATTGCTTTCACCTGTATTAACTTTTTGCCTTTCATTTGAGAATGTCCGATTTGCTCATAATTTTTATACATAGACTACCTTCTTTTTCAATGCTGTGCTTTTGCCCTTCGGGAAACATGTCATTTGGTTTAAATAACAGTTATTCTTAGTGAAATGTACACACTACCTGTAGTGAATGTAATTTAATTTGTAAACTCCTTTGGTGCAATGTTCCTGCATGACTTCACACGGTGATGTGGTTCTTATACATAAATGTCTTACCTTGTATTTTCAAGTCTAGAATTAGTTGAACCAATTCGTACGAGTTATACCAGTTCTTATTATAAGTCTTTCCTCCCCTGCAGCTTAAAAACAAACAAGCAGAATAAAACAAGACAACCTCTCTTCTCCAAGTCAGAACCCATAATTAAATCAGTTTGCATAAAAGAGTTACAGCTATTCCTTCCTTTAATGTCAACTATTGAGGGTACACTTTAGGGAAAGAGTTTACGGAGAAAAAGCTGATCTAGTCCTAATAGTGGGGATGAAAAGGTGTACTGTGTCCTCTCATATTCTGGACAGTAATGATCTTAAAGACACTAAGTTTCCTTCCTACCTCACCGTGCCTCTTGGGGGTCCTCTAGATCAATGGTATCCCATGGACCTTTATAGAAATGTTCTGTAACCTTCCCAGTCCATTGTGGTAGCCAGTAGTCACATGTAGCTTTTTGAAATGTGATAGTGCAACTGAAGAACTGAATTTTAAATTTTATTTTGTTAAGTAATTTAAATTTAAAATAGCCACACATGGATAGCACAGCTCTAGACAGTTATGTGGTTCTAAAAAAATCTCAATGTTCCCCAACCATTGACCCTCTTATCACCATATTTGATTCCAAACACTCTAAGTATCGATATTGAAGAGTTGGTTGGTTGAAGCGCTCTTATTTGTATCTTTGGTAGAAAATAATAGCAGCAGTCTTTGGTCTTCCTGTTGAAGAGGATGCCACATGTGTGGAATGGTGGAAGCTGCTCTGTGACCAGGAGCCCTCTCCATTCTGTGGTTACGTGACGCAGATGCCATATGCCATCTTTGTGGACTGTTACTTTAGATGGATCCACAGTTCAGGAAAGAAAATGAAATTTCCAATCCATACTGTATTCTTAGGCAGCTTCCAAAGAAAAAGAATGCTAGTCCTTCCTATGAACCAATATGAAGTGACTCCTCTCATTTTAATTCTGTCACTTTTATACCCTTTTAGTCAATCAAGCCTACTCACAGGTTTCAAAATCTATGATTGGTGTTGTCAAAGTATAAGTCTCTAGTGGCATCCCTCAGGCTGGTCAGCATTTCTTTAAAAAATATATTTTATTTATTTCAGAGAGGAAAAGAGAGGGAGAGAGAGAGAGAGAAACATTAATGATGAGAGAGTGTCATTGATTGGCTGCTTCCTGCACACCCCCAACTAGGGATGGAGCCCGCAACCTGGGCATGTGTCCTTGACCAGAATCGAACCTGGGACCCTATAGTCCACAGGCTGATTCTCTATCCACTGACCCAAAGCAGACAGGGCTGATCAGTATTTCTTTTATTCTTTTTGATTCAGTTCAAATCTGCCACCTGCCTAGTTCTTCTTCCCTCACTCATTCAGTTACTTGCTCCCACAGCTTTTAAGTTGTGTACTTTGTACACAACACTTACCTCTCTGTACTGAATGTTCGCAAGTGCTAAGTGCTCTTTAGTACACAGATGAAGTGTTCAGGGAAAGTTAGTTGAATGAACAAATTAGGGCTCTTAATATTTCCTTCTTCCTCTATCTGCTATTTTATTATTTTTCCCCAGTGCTTTTTAGATAGCTATACCAGCAGTCAGCAGTCAGTTCATTGTAATTTCTCTGTTCTTATCCAGTTGGAAGCAGCTGATGTGACCCTGTTCTCTGATTCCAATGGTCCTGCTGGGGGTGGAAGAGTCTGTTTACTCTCCATTTTAGAAGTCACTTACCCAGTCTTCCATCCCCCCCTCATCTTCCTGGTGTTAGCACTCATATTCCTAATATTGGCTGGGTCCAACCTTGCCTGGGGGGAGGAGGGGACTTGGCAGAGTTCCTGTCTTGTTTTTTTTTTTTTTCTTTTAAAAATATGTTTGTTTGTTTGCTTGTTTTTTTGTTTGTTTGTTTTAGCCCTGACCTGTTTAGCTCAGCCGATAGAGTGTCAGCCTATGGACTCAATGGTCCTAGGTTCAATTCTGGTCAAGGGCATGTACCTCGGTTTCGGGCACATCCCCAGTAGGAGGTGTGCAGGAGGCAGCTGATAGATGTTTCTGACTCCCTCCCTTTCCGTAAAAAATCAATAAAATATATTAAAAGAATAAAAATATGTTTTTGCCCTGACCAGTTTGGCTCAGTGAATAGAGCGTCGGCCTGTGGACTGGAGAGTCCCAGGTTCGATTCCTGTCAAGGGCATGTATCTTGGATACGGGCACATCCCCAGTAGGGGGTGTGCAAGAGGCAGCTGATCAATGTTTCTCTCTCATCGATGTTTCTATCTCTCTATCCCTCTCCCTTCCTCTCTCTAACATATTCTAGTTTTTATTGATTTTAGAGAAAGAGGAAGGGAGAGGGATAGAGAGATAGAAACATCCATGATGAGAGAGAAACATTGATCAGCTGCCTCCTACACGTCCTCTACTGGGGATCGAGCCCACAGCCCAGGCATGTGTCCTGACAGAGAATGGATCCTGTGACCTCTTGGTTCATGGGTTGACCGACACACAACCACTGACCCACACTGGCCAGGCTCTATCCTGTTTTATAAGGTGATTGGCGGGAAGAATGAGAAATCAATTCAGAGCAGTCAGATTCAGATCAGTGCTATGTAAATGTTAATTGTTATTAATTATGCAAGCTAGTCTTCATTGTCATGGATATATGAGTTAACTATACTTTTTAAACTACTGATAACTAGTATTTCAGGAAAATAGTATTTATATTCAGAAGAGCTTTCGAAAATCATGTTCAAATCCTCACTTGGCTAAAATCTTTAGACTTTGCTAAAATCTTTAGACTTTGCTGTGTGCTAAGTTCTCATAGCTAGTTGGTGGCTGTGTTGGATGCCTCTGTGGGCCCCTCTAGAGTTACTGGCCACCCTTCTCCACTTTCTTCTCCATGCCAAGGCTGACTTGTCTGGAAGATTTCAGAGGTTCCTTTGCCCCCTAGTTTCCCATTGGATTCATCCACGGGGAAGCACTAGTGTGAGGATGGAAGGAAGATGGAAATGCAGGGTCCCTGAGGGCTGGCTGCATCCCTTGCTCAAAGGTCATAGCTTCTGTCGGGTGACCATCTCTGTACAGTTTCTGGTTCTGACAATCACTCCTCTGGTCCCTTTCGGCCTAGTGATGTATAAAGCTCCCTGTTTTAGCCTCAAGTACTGCCCTCCCCCTTGTGGCTTTCCTGTACTTCCCCCACACTTCTATAAATAATCCCTTATTAAACACTCCTCAAATTGCTCAATTTGAGGGTGTGCCATCGGTTTCCTGCCAGGACCCTGACTCATAAAGTCCTGGGACCCAGATCTCCTGGGCTGTCAGCCCTGTGTTTGTTTGTGGAGATTAGCCTCCATCAGTCTTGAGTCCCTGAGTGACTGATGTGAACAGAGGTCTCCAGTGCCAACACTCAGTGGACATGTTGTATGAATAATGGATAAAACTATTCTTGGGTTCAACTGCTGAGGTTTTAGGAAATTTTAAAAAAATATGTGTTTTTAATTGATTTCAAAGAGGAAGGGAGAGAGAGAGCGAGAAACATCAATGATGAGAGAGAATCACTGATCGGCTGCCTCTTGCATGACCCCTACTGGGGACTAAGCCCACAATCTGGGAATGTGCCCTGACCGGGAATTGAACTGTGACCTTCCTGGTTCATGGGTCAATGATCAACCACTGAGCCACGCTGGCCAAGCTTAGGAATTTTGATATTGCAGTAGAAGGTGGCTCATTATACAAGGCCTGATTTATTTTCTCTAAGTTGGGGGAAATAATAGTGCTACCCACAGGCTTTTCTGATGACTAAGTGAGATTGTCAAATGTTTAGCATAGTGCCTGCTTCATGGTGAATCCTTAATAATTGTTATCGTTGTTAACTTTTCTTCAACATTGGGTTAAAAACAAGACAATTCTTTTGTTATATACAGTTGGGCCTTGAACAACACAGGCTTGAACTGCATGGATCCACTTATATGCGGTTTTTTTTTCCAATAAATACTTGTACTGTTTTCAATCCACAGTTTGGAATCTGCAGATGTGGAAGACACTGATCTACCCCATTTCATATAGGGGATTTGAGCATCTTTGGATTTGGATATCTACAGGGGGTCTTGGAACCAATTCCCCATGAATACTGAGGGACAACTAAGTTTTGAGGGAGACAAAAATTATATGGATTTTTGACTGTGCAAGGGGGTTAGCATCCCAACCCCCATATTGGTTAAGGGTCAATTGTAATGATAAGCTAGTAGAGTTTTGTATTAGTTGGGGTTCTTCAGGCAAACAACAAATGGGAGATATATGCAGTGTGTGTGTGTGTGTGTGTGTGTGTGTGAGAGAGAGAGAGAGAGAGAGAGAGAGAGAGAGAGAGAGAGAGAGAAAGAGAGAGAAAGAGATTGAAATTGAGAAATTATAAGGAATTGGCTCATTCAATTATGGAGACTGAGAAGTCCCAATATCAGCAGTCCTAAATCCTAAGAACCAGGAAAGCCAATGCTATAGTTCCAGTCCAACTTTAAAGGTTGGGGGAGACTGACATTCCAGCTGAAAGACAGCCAGGCAGAGAGATGATTGAGTTCTCCATTAGCGTCTTTTTGTTCTAGTCAAACCTTTAACAGACTGGATGTGTCTACCCACATTGCACAGCTACCTGATAGAGTAGCCTCATGAATTAACAACTATCCATTGGTGGGATAAAATCACCAGCTGTGCTGAGGAAGTAGAGGGGGAGACAAAGGAGTTGTTGGTCATTTCAACTATCAGGGAACCCAGAGATTTCCCACAAGTATTCACACTCAAAATGAGAAGTTCCCACTGGGAGTAAACAACTTCATAGGCATATTAAATAACAACAGTAAAACTGGGAGGGACTTTACAGGCTTCAATTGGTGGGTGCGGTCAAGGAGACTAGAGGAGGTGTGAGACTTCTGGAGGGACCTGGGCCTCCAGGGCTCTCAGAAAATACCCAGGGAAGATCCATCTGGAAGCCACTCCCTATACATGAACTGCTAGGACCAAGGACCTTAATTGATGGGTCTTTGAAGGAGAAAGAAAGCTAAGGTACTAGTGGAGGAGGAGAGCAGATTAAGTAGATCTGAGTGCTGGGGATGTGGCTACACCCAAAGGCCATGTTTTTAATCCTTCAATGTAAAACCAGAAGAGGGAGCCCCAGAGCCATGAAACAAGGAAATCTACTGATCAGCCTTCTACCCCTGACTTAATATGAGGAGCAGAAATGGATTGAGGTTGAGCTTCATGCAAACTTATTATAAGAAAAATGAAGTTAATCATTCTGAATAATAAAGTTACAGAAAGTGGAGTCATACAAAAAAAAAAAGATAGGGTCCCAAAGCAGTCAAAACTTTATTACTATTTCAACAGAACCTAAAGGAAATTTTAAAAAATGATAGAAATTATGGAAGAACTGTGTATATCATGATTAGAAAATTTAAAAATGAGAGGACTAAACAATAAGGCATCATGAAAAGAGAGTCAGCCAAAAGGAATGGAGGCGGGGGGGGGGGGGGGGGGAACCCCATGAAGTGAAGGAGATGTTAAAAATACATATTTTAAAAAATAAATTTTAAAATGGGCAAAACCAAACGATAGTGTCAGGGAATATACATTGGGTGGTCAAACTATAAGGAAATGAAAGGAAGCAATTATTGTAAAATCGGGTTTAATGGTTACTTTTGAGTGAAGGAAGAATTTAATATTGGGATGGAGCTTACGGGGGAGTTCTGTGGAGCTGGCTAAGTTCAATTTCTTGAACTAGGTGATGGTTACATGAGTGGTTGGCTTATAATTCACTAAGCTAAAGATTTGTTTGGTTTAGTTTTTCTAATTGCATCAGTTTGTAATGCTTTTGGCTGCAAATAACAGAAAAACCTGGCAATACCAGCTTAAACAAATAGCTGTTTATCTTGGCTAACAGTCCTGAGCTGGTGCCCAGGCTCTTACTACAATCAGGCATCCAGATGCTCAGTGCACAGTGCTACTCTATCCTGAGTGTAGAGGCCAGGGATGCACAAGGCAGCTCCCCACAACAAATACTTTTCTAGTCCAAAATGTCAATGGAACCAAAGTTGAGAAAGTCCAAACCCCTTAAGATATATATAAAAGGCTAATATGCAAAGTGTCTCCTGGGGAGTTCAACTGGGAGACTGGGAGTTTGATCATTCGCTATGATGTGTGCTGACCACCAGGGGGCGGCGTGGAATGAAGGAAGGCCCCAGTGGGCAGTCAGAAGGTGCTGATCGGCCCTGATCACCAGCCAGGCCTAGGGACCCTACCCATGCACAAATTTCATGCACCAGGCCTCTAGTTTAATAATAATAGTAATACATTTTTAGTCATTTTAACTTTCATTCTTTAATAAGTATACAGTGAATTGGGTTTTTCCTGAGGCTGTATTAATGTGTGATATTGACTATCTTTTGATCAAATGCAGAAACAGAGATAAGAACCATCTTCCTTACATTAATCAAGATTTTTTAAAGTGTGAAAAAAAATAAAACAATGGCTCTCTTCTCGTTATTATTTTTTCTTTTTGCTTTGGAAAATATACTTTCTATTAAAATATGTAATCATATAATAGGTTTATTATTAGCAGTAATTTTGAATGAATAAATTTTTTTCTGCCTTACTCAATGCAGTATAAATTGGTAGCTTAGAAAACTAAAGCTCCTTTGAGGCCTCAGTGACTTTTTAAGAGTGTGAAGGTGTCCTAAAGCCAAAAGTTTGAGAACTGCTGGTCTGGAGACTGATTTTTAAACACTTAAGAAACATAGAATCTATGAAAAGTGTAATTAGTCTGTCCTAAACAAAGACTTATTTTAAAAACCGTCATTATATCCTCCTCTTGCTCCCTGACCCTCTGCTGGGTCAATATCTTTATCACAGTGGTCAATAAAATAGGGTTTCTGCCCAATGGTAGAGCCGAATCATATTCACTGTGATTATGTATTTTTTTAAAAATATATTTTGATTGATTTCAGAGAGGAAGGGAGAGGGAAAGAGAGGAACATCAATGATGAGAGAGAATCATAGATCGTCTGCCTCCTGCATGACGTAGAGCCCATAACCCGGGCATGTGCCCTGACTGGGAATCAAACCCTGACCTCCTGGTTCATAGGTCAACGCTCAACCACTGAGCCATGCTGGCTGGGCAATTGTGATTGTGTATTTTAAAGTTCTGTAAGAGAGGTTATTTCAAAGTGTGACGGGCCTTAATGGTTATGCTGAGAGGCAAATGAATCAGTCTGTAGTGAGTTCCTTTCTGGGCCAACAGTTCTTTTGAGTCCCAATTTCAATGTCAAATAGTTCCTTATGTGTACATGTCAGCCATGCTATTTCAGATCTGGTTGGTAGACAAATGGTGGTAATGCATGTCCGACTGTCTCTGGTTTGGTCCTGGGCATCCTTCAGCAACACACAGCTGTTGTCTACTGGTATGGTGAGGTGTCGTAAGCATCTTCCATCTCTGAATTGTGTCTCTTCTGTCTTCATAGCTGGAGCACTTCTGTCTATTCCTCTCTGTTTACCGGATTCCAGATGGTCTCGGAGTTGTTTTCTGAAAATATACAAACATATTCTCGACCAAAAGTTAATAAAGGGATAGTCTCTTTAAATTTGACTTGTCTAGAGGAAATAATGAACAACATAGACTGGTGAACAAAAACAGACCCAGAGAAAGAGAAGCAGCGATCAGACTCTCAAACTTCAGAGGGAAAGTAGGGGAGGGTGGGGGTAAGGGGAAGAGATCAAACAAAGGACTTGTGTGCATGCACATGGGCCTAGCCAGTGGCCATTGACAACAGGGGGGTGGGGGCATATGTAGGGAGGGGTTTGGGATGGGAATGGGGGGATAAGGACAATTATGTGATACCATAATCAATAAAAATAAATTTTTAAAAAGTGTGACGGGATTCCAGAGGAAAGGGCAGTGTTTCAGTGCGCTCTTATGATAACTGAGCATCATCTCACAGCTCATCCTGACTAGGAAGCTTGCCATTCTCACTTCTGCCATAGACAGACAACGCGCCTGTGACTCCAAACTGCCCTGTCCCACCGAACATAGGAATTGCTTCTATGAACTTGTCATCGATGGCTTAAGGTTAGAGACAGAAACTAACGGATGTGCTTTTGCTCACCTTTTAGTGACTGTGTTGGCAATATTTAACGAGTTACATGCAGATGTGGACCTTTACGCACTTCTGTTTGGAGAAAGCGTCCTCAATGATGCCGTGGCCATCGTGCTGTCCTCGTAAGTAACACTGTGTCTGTTCGGGGAAGAGATTGCCTTCCTGAATGCTCAGAGGCCTGTCTTCAAAGTGTTCAATGATTGAATTGGGTGTTTTTCTAAAGGAGGACTCTCAGATTCATTGATAATGTCACATTGCTTTGTCCAGTCGTCAGCAGTCAGAATGCTGTACCAGCGGAGCATGGTGGCTGCAGATTAAGTTCAATGAAGACACCATAGGGAGTGCCTGGCGGACTGTTGCTCCCTATGTTTGTTGATGTTTTAGGTGCCCTGGTGGAAAGCCAGCTCTTTTAAAACTTTGTCTTCTTTTCAAACTCCAGGTCTATTGTTGCCTACCAGCCAGCAGGACTGAATACTCACGCCTTTGATGCTGCCGCCTTTTTTAAGTCGGTTGGCATTTTCCTAGGTATATTTAGTGGCTCTTTTACCATGGGAGCTGTGACTGGCGTTGTGACCGCTCTAATATCCTTTTTGTACTTTCTGCCCCTGCCTGGGTATGATTGTGTGATATACTACACTTGCAAAAATCAAGTTGTCAGTTCGTCCTTCCAGAAAGGAATCTTAAATCTATTGTTCCGATGGGGTTTGGGGGCTCCTGGAATGTCACTTTGGTAAAACATGAGAGTCGGGCCCAGCTGGTGTGGCTCAGTGGTTGAGCGTTGACCTATGAACCAGGAAGTCATGGTTCAATTCCCAGTCAGGGCACATGCCCAGGTTGTGGGCTTGATTCCCAGTAGGAGGCATGCAGAAGGCAGCTGATCAATGATTCTCTCACATCATGGATGTTTCTAACAGTCTTCTCCCTCTCCCTTCCTCTCTGTAAAATCAATAAAAACATATGACAGTTGAGTGCCTAGCTAAGGGTATGAGGAAATGTTTGTGGTGTAACTCTAGGCTTAGCTCTGTCCTGCAGAGGTCAAGGTCTCGTAGCCTCATCTTCCCAAGCCATCCCTAGGCACTCCCACCACTGTCAGATCTAACCTGAAGGACACCTCAGGCCATGACTGTGCCTTTCTGAACCATGGGCATTGCGAGGGGCACAGAAAACACATTTCCAGTTTCTTTAGCTTAATTTAAAAACAAAAACCACTTTCCTGAGATAAAATTCACGCTGTGCAATTCACCCTTTTAAGTGTACAACTCGATGGTGTTTGGGATTTGACATTACTCATTTTTTAAAAAATTGTGGTCAAATGTATATAACATGAAATTTGCCCTTATAACCATTTTAAGTGTACATTTCAGTGGCATGAAGTACAACCACAATGTCGGGTAACTATCCCCACTATCCACTTCCAGAACTTTGTCATCCTTCCCAACAGAAACTGTGTACTCCTTAGACAACACCATCCTCCTTTCCCAGCCTTCGGTGACCTCTATTCTACTGCAAAGCTTGATTTCTATTCCTTTAAAAAGCAAGCAGCCCCTTTGGGACCCCAAAATAAGAGCGGAGGGGGAAAGGGTGGTTTTTAGGAAGAGCATCGTGGGCTAATAGAATGTGGTTCTTGGTGACTCTGGTACTTGCTCCTGGTGATGAGTTCCTTGACACGGGCCAACGTGACCAAGTTCACCAAGCTGCACTGCTTCCCCCTGCTGGAGACCGCGCTGTTCTTCCTGATGTCCTGGAGCACCTTCCTCCTGGCTGAGGCCTGTGGCTTTACAGGTGCGTTTGCTCTACCCTTGGGCCACCATTTCCCTCGCTGTATCTGGGAGCTTGATGGGAGGGAAGAATTCTTTTTTAAAAAAAATAAATCTTTATTGTTCAGATTATTACAATCGTTTCTCCTTCCTGCCCCCATAGCTCCCCTCCACCTGGTCCCCAGTCCACCCTCTACCCTTACCCCCCCCCCCCCCCCGCTGTCCCCATCCATAGGTATATGATTTTTGTCCAGTCTCTTCCCATACTCCCCCCACCTCTTTCCCCTTTGAATTATCAATCCCCTCCCATTGTATGTCCCTGATTCTATTATATTCACCAGTTTATTCTGTTCCTCAGATTTTTAATTCATTTGACTTTTAGATTCACTTGTTGATAGATATGTATTTGTTAAATAACAGTGGCTTGGGGGTACTGGGCTTGCCTATCTTTTTGTTTCACCAGAATTTTTTCCTGCTGCCTTTTATTCCTTTGCTTTTTTTTTTTTTAAATAACACCTCTCATGCTAGGTGTTGTGGCTGTCCTTTTCTGTGGAATCACACAAGCTCATTACACCTACAACAATCTGTCGGTGGAATCCAGAAGTCGGACGAAGCAGGTGAGTCAGAGCCCTGGGACCTCACCAGTTCCCTGTGGCTACAAGGGGAGAGAATCCGCGGGTTTAATGCTTCCTTTTCCTCTCCCTGCAGCTCTTTGAGGTGTTACACTTCCTGGCAGAGAATTTCATCTTCTCCTACATGGGCCTGGCGCTGTTCACCTTCCAGAAGCACGTTTTCAGCCCCATTTTCATCATTGGAGCTTTTGTATCCTTTTCCCCCCAATCCCGGATCCACTATTTTCTAGACAGAGACGTCACCATTGCTGAGGAAGCTATAGTAATGATTCTGTGTAGGGTGGGTGGCTGAGCCAGTGTGAGTTGATGGTATTTTTATGATGAGAGAAAAGAAGGCTTACGAGGTTCATAAAGCTGACTGTTTGGTCCAAAGGACTGGCATGAGTTTCTGCATTCTCTATGTAAGATGGCCTTTCTGGTACACTGGTGCTTGGCAGGGAGCAGTTTGTTTTGTAAAGTGCCCTTGTCAGCGGACCTTAGAGTAGGCAACCATGTTTGTCCCCAGAACTGTTTCTATGTCTTTGCCAAGTGAATTCCAACCCGGGAAGTTCCCCATTTGGAGAACCTGAAGGTTGTTGCTCTTGCTCTTGACTGCACACAGTATGGCAGCCCTTGCTGGCAGCTCAGGGAAGCTTGAAGGCAATAAGCACGCTTTTACCCAAGTTTACCATGTCATCGTGGAAAAGACTTTTTTTCCCCCGGAAAGAGAAAAGGGAGAGGAAGGAAAAATCAAATGGAAAAACACTGGGTTCCTTCAGTGAGTCTACTGGGAGCTCGGTGTTTTGGGAAGAGAGACACGTTTTGAGAGGTAGCTTCTCTCGAGTGAGGAGGGATGTGACTACCTAGCAGTAGATCAGCAGCTAAGGGCTTTTCTCACTTGGCCTCAGGCCCTGTTGATTTTATTCACATGAACTTTTCTGAGGCTTGGAACAGTAGCAATCCAGCTCAGCCTGGACTTTCCAACCCTGAGCAGGAGTTCTCTATCGCTGCGCATTCACTTTTGCTTTTTCCAAGGCCTCATGGATATCCTTAGGTCTTGGGATGCTGTAAAAAAAAAAAGCCTTTCTTCTTCTTCTTCTTCTTCTTCTTCTTCTTCTTCTTCTTCTTCTTCTTCTTCTTCTCCTCAGTTTTTATTTCTGGTGCAGGAATAAGTGATACTCAGCAAGCAGCTAGATGGCGGTGGTGGTCTACTGCAGTGGTCGGCAAACTCATTAGTCAACAGAGCCAAATATCAACAGTACAACTATTGAAATTTCTTTTGAGAGTCAGTTTTTTTAAACTTAAACTATATAGGTAGGTACATTGTTATTAACTTAATTAGGGTACCCCTAAGCTGGCCTTTGCTAAAAACTCAAGGGGCCAAAGAGCCGCATGTGGCTCGCGAGCTGCAGTTTGCAGACCACTGATCTAATGCCACACCAGAATCCTTGCACTTAGAGTCTTATCTGCTTCCATTAGGGTTCATTTCTTGGATTGACTGTCAAAAAACTAACAGCTAACCCAGCCTGTGTAGCTCAGTGGTTGAGCATTGACCCATGAATCAGGAGGACCAGTTTGATTCCCCATCAGGGCATATGCCCAGGATGTGGGCTTGATCCCCAGTAGGGGGCATGCAGGAGGCAGCCAATCAATGATTCTCTCTCACCATTGATGTTTCTATCTCTCTCCCTGTCTTCCTTCCTCTCTGAAATCACTAAGAATATTTTTTAAAAATCCAACAGTTAGAAGTCTGAGGGATCAGTGTTGTTTTTCATGATGAGGAAAGGCCTTGCATGCCATTTTGATTTGTATTCCTATCACGGCATCCTGTGAGAGATAGTGTGAGCCCAGCCCTTGTTTACAGATGAGGACCCTGGAGGAGTGCCAGCCAGGTCCTCTGTGAATCCTGAAGGCTGCTTACCACGGAGGACTTCTGCATGGCTTCTGGAGTAGAATGGGCTTTATAAGCATGGCCTGTTTCCCTTTTGTTAAAAACAAAACAAAAAAGAAAGATAAAAGAAGAAAATTTTTAGTCAGCGCTTTACCCTGGGGAAGGCAGAAGATAGTTCTGCCCGTGCTTGTGTCTGATACAGCTGCAGCTGTGGCAGCTGGTGCTTTGCCGAAACGGAAGCTCCCTGTTCCTCTGGCTCCCACGATGCTTTCCTTCTGTGATGGGGGCTGTGTGCACTCTCTGTTGGGCTCTCTGTTGGGCTCTGTTCTAAATTCAGCAAGTGACGAATGACTGGTTTCCCTGAATTCTTTGGTTTCCACAGTACAGTTCCTCTTCCACACTTCGTTTTCTATTTCTCATATCTCTGAAAGACATTTCAGCCATGGAAGTGGAAGAGTCTTCCCAGGTTGATTCTTGTGAGGAACATGACTGTGTCTTAGTATGTGGGGTTTTCTGTTGTTCTTTTGGTAATCCTCACCTGAGGACATTTTTTCCTTTGATTTTTAGAGAGTAGAAGGGAGAGAGGGAAACATCGATGTGAGACAGACACATTGATTAGTTGCCTCCTGCACGTGTCCTAAACCCAACTGGGGCCAGGGATTGAGCCCTTGACTGGAATCGAACCTGAGACCTTTCAGTCTGCGGGCTGACACTCTAACCATGGAGCAGCCAGCTAGGGCTGTCTTAGGATTATGAATGCTTCAAGTTTCCCCACCCCTTGTCAGTAGATCTTCCTGGTCATTCGGGACCCTAGTGTTTACCTTCAAACACAGCTTATGAGCTTACCCAGCAAACTTTGTCTTCATAGTTTGACTCAGAGGTTAGTAATTCTTTCTTCTTGTGGTTTTTCTTCCGAAAGACCCCAACACACTGTTGCCTCTCTCAGCTCCCCAGCCCTTCCATGGGACCTTAGCTTATTTCTGGACTCATTTTAAGATAGACTGTATTGATCATAGCAGCATAATTAAATCAGGAATTTACAATGGTGCATTTAATGTGCTAGGAATGACCTCAGTGGGACAGAAGGTTGGGAAAGTTGGTCAATTGAATACCACCTGTTTTTGAGACTTGTTTGAGGGAAACTGACAGCCTGGCTTCTTTGTGTAATTCTCCTGATCATAATGAGATGTCATGGTATCCCTGACATTCTCTGTTCAGCCAGAGGTTGGGATGGTGGCATTCTGGAAACCCGTTGAACCCTTAACCTCCACCTGGTGCTCAGGTTGCCATCTTTCTGGGCAGAGCTGCACATATCTACCCACTCTCCTTCTTTCTCAACTTGGGCAGAAGACATAAGATTGGCTGGAATTTTCAACACATGATGATGTTCTCAGGTAAGACAGTATAAATGTAAAGAAAACGGGTGTTACAAAGCAGGCAGCATTAAAGTATTGACAAGGCTCATACAAAGAGAACAATTCAAGTTTCTGGGTCTTTTGTATTCCCTGGGGTTCTGAGTAGACAGATGCACATGGTAAACTGACTTAATATTTATGTTGCAAATTCTACCACCAAATGTTAACATTATCCCCTAAAATATTTGCATCTTTATTTCATCTCTATCACCCAAAGGGCGATGTTGAAAGTGCTTAATTGTTCTCTAGTGGATTGTTCATAACCCTTAATCTGCAAGAAGGGCTCCAGATCTAAAATTATAAGTAAAATGGGTGTTTAATGAGAAATAATGTGGGCCAAGTCACTCAACATCTCTACCCCAGTTGCAGTATCCTCTCTTGTAAAATAATGAAATTATCCTAACTATGACTTTCTACGGAGCAAAAGAAATGAAATACCCTCTTAAGAAAGATGAACCTCAAACTGGAAAACAACAGCTCATTCACACTGTCTCCCAGATTACCCCCCAACCCTTCACTGTAAAGCTAGGAAATATGGAGAAGCCACTGAGAAGATAAAGGACAATGAGGAACTATGTGGCGCTAAAGGAAGGAGAGAACAATTGGCATGAGTAGATGGTAGTAAGCGTCAGAGTTGATAAATGAGACCCAAATTAGAGCATTCCTGCAGAGCACAGGAAGGAAATGGTAGCGCAAACGGCTACTGTGACCCTCCCTGCGTGGGGGTAGGGAAGGGCTGTACAGGAGGCAAAGTGAGTAGCTGCCCTTTAACGCTAGGCAGTGGCTCTTGGGGACCTCAGAGAGTCATACCGAAACCACACCAACTAGCCCTGTTCAGCAAAGCAGTCACTGTCTAGGATTCATTTGCATCTGCCTTAAATGTACAGCCTGCGATTATGATTTCCTCTCACTCTGACAAACAGTTACTGAGCGTTCTCTTTTTATAAGCCACAGGTTTAGGTTGTGGAGGATACAGAAACCAGCCTCCTGCAAGGAGCTCACAGTCTACTGGGGGTGGGTGGAGACACATGTACAATGGGATTTCTCTGAAGAGAAGGGGGTGAACTGCGCAAAAGAGGTACGGAATAAATGAGGAGGAGAGGAGGGGCCAGGACCATCTTCACAAAGGGGTAACCTTTGAACTGAGCTGGGAAGAAATGGATTTCAGGAAGCAGCAGGTTGGAAAGGCAAGAAATGTAAGACACATGGGGCAGTGCAGAAAGAAGGTGAGGTTAGGAAGGAAAATTACATGTAAAGTGGTATGAATCTTTAGATTGCGTTGGGATCACCTGTTGGGTTGGTTAAAGCAGAAGGTACAGGGCGGCCTCAGGAATTTAAATTCCTAACATGCTCTCTGCTGCTGCTGGTTGGAGGACCACACTTGGAGGACCACGGAGAAGCTGCAATGCTGAGCCACTCTGGGTTTATTTAGGGTCTGGGAAGCATTAGAGCTTTCTGAGGAGCACAGTGACAAGATGCCCCTCACATATTAGGAGGGGGTAGAAAGAGAAAAATGAACTGGACATAACTTAGTCACCTAGCTAAACTTAGAATATGTTCTTCACCTTCTGTACTAACAGACTGAGAAGTACACAGCGCTGTTTAAAGATATCTCCTGTAAAAATTAGTTTCTGCTGGGAGGACTCACTCTTTGAGGCCATGACCTACCTGAGGTTTCACTGTCATATTGCTTATAATGTTCACCTAATAAAAGTAAGAAAAAATACAGCACACATTGTCTCTTTCTCATCCTCCAAGTTTTGTTCTTTGAGATAACATCTCTTTAGAGCAGTGGTTCTCAACCTTTCTAATGCTGTCACCCTTTAACACAGTTCCTCATGTTGTGGTGACCCCCAGCCATAAAGTTATTTTCGTTGCTACTTCATAACTGTAATTTTGCTACTGTTAATAAGTTGTAATGTAAATATCTGTGTTTTCCAATGGTCTTAGGTGACCCTGCTAGTGGTTCTCAACCTGTGGCTCTATAGCAGCGGTTCTCAATCTGTGAGTCGTGACCCACAGGTTGAGAACCACTAGCAGGGTCGCCTAAGACCATTAGAAAACACAGATATTTACATTATGATTCATTAACAGTAGCAAAATTACAGTATGAAGTAGCAATAAAAATAACGTTATGGTTGGAGGTCACCACAACATGAGGAACTGTATTAAAGGGTGGTGGTGTTAAAAAGGTTGAGAACCACTGTTTTAGAGGCTTAAATATTGATTGATTGATTGATTAATGACATAACTGACTTATAGGGCAACATATATTTGTATAAATATTTCACTAGCACAGATTAATAGAAAATATTAACCTTGTTCAGTTTTTTTAATGTAACTTTTATGGAGTCACTCTTTTTTTTAGTAAGTTGTAGTGAAGTTCTCAGATTAATTATGAAATGATTGGAAAAGTGGGAAGATCTACAGATACAGTGGCAAAACTTTCATGCTCATAAACCAGTTGTGGGCAAACTATGGCCCGCGGGCCGGATCCGGCCCGTTTGGCTGTTCTATCTGGTCTGCAGAGCCGAAAGAGCGGAGGGTTCTCTTGTTCTCCCCTCCGCTCATTCACCAGCAGCCCAAGATGAGAGTGCCAGCATGGTCAGGTTGCTTTTGTTCCGGCCCTCTGGTCCAGTTTAAGAACCCACTGTGGCCCTCGAGTCAAAAACTTTGCCCACCCCTGTCATAGACACACAATCTTGCTCATGATGAATAGGAATTTATACCAAATACTGTATGTGTTAAAGACCATGGATTCAGTCTTAACTATAGAACAAATTATGAGCATGGTATAGAGAAGGAAAAAAAGAACTCAGAAAGATAAACATGAAAATGTTGGTGCTTAATCTTTATACCCGTTAATGTAGACTATCAGGGTTAGCAAACTGGTGCCTGGGCCAAATCTGTGTGTTGTCTGTGTCCATATACCTAGAGGGTTCAGAATGGCGTTCACAGGTGAATGTTTATAACTTTGAACCCCAAATAACCACCCCAAAGAATTCATTTCTTTTCAGTAGTAGACCTGTATTAGAATGAATCGTACTCATTATTATTATATTCTCAGTTTTTGTCAATCAAATTTTGTGAAAATTCGTTTTCTCTCTTTTATATAAGGACCTACGTGACAGCCTTAATTTTTTCCTTGTGGTCTACAAAGCATAAAATATTTGTCACCTTTTGCGGAACAAGTTCCCAACTCCTGATGTAGATCAGGTTATATGGTTACTTCTCTGTGTGGCCTTGTTAGGGAAATGCTGAACTGTTTTGTGGTTCATAATACGTGAACCACAAGTACACATTTTACATAGTTATATCTAGCATCTTTCTGATGTTTATGACTTTGTAGTGCATTGGTCATGCTTGGATCATAGACTTGGAGAGCTTACATTATTTCTTACATTTCTTTTGATTTTATATGAAGAGCAGGAGAATTATTTCAGCAATGCAAGAGTTTATTCTAAAATGTGCTGTACAAATGACTGCAGTATTTCTTTTTAAATATGTTTTTATTGGTTTCAGAGAGAAGAAGGGAGGAGAGAGAGAGAGAGAGAGAGAGAGAGAGAGAGAGAGAGAGAGAGAGAAAAACATCAATGATGAGAGAGAATCATCGATTGGCTGCCTTGCTCCCTACCAGAATTGAGCCCACAACCTAGGCCTGTGCTCTGATTGGAAATCAAACTGTGACCTCCTGGTTCATGGGTTGATGCTCAATCACTGAGCCACACCAGCTGGGCTAGTGCAGTGTTTTTATCATTGCATTTGGACATTTTGCAAAAGAAAACTTCAAATAGGGGAAAATGATATTTCTTTAAGAGTCTTCTTTCTGAATAAAACAGCTTGGCTCCGGAAATACAAGTTTATGAGCCCCGAGAGGCAGCAGTGGATTTGAGGTCACGCTGTCATGTGTCCTTATAACCAGGAGATCTCCTTCTTTGGTCCCTGCAGGCCTCAGGGGAGCAATGGCATTTGCGCTGGCCATCCGAGACACAGCATCCTATGCTCGCCAGATGATGTTCACGACCACCCTCCTCATTGTCTTCTTCACTGTCTGGATCGTTGGCGGAGGCACAACACCCATGCTGTCTTGGCTTAATATAAGGTTGGTTTGAAACCAAGGCCGGTTTTGTGTCCGCACCACTCTGGGCATGCAGGATGTCCTTTAGCTTAGCGCCTGGAAGGTTTCTACCGTTTTTGTTTTTTTAATTTTGTTTTTGAGAGAGATTAAAACGGAAAAACCATAAAAATTCAGAGTATTGAATATTCCGGGAGAAAAAAAAAATGTTGTCATTAAACATTCTGTGGGTGTAAAAACACAAGGAATGAGAAACACCTGGACCTTCTAGAGCAGCAACATTAGGGCAAGAGTCTAAAAAGTCTTAAATCGGCGGCGGCGGGAGAGAGAATAGGCATCGCTGCTGGCAACGTCTGGCATTTCACAATTAAGTTTTGATGTTCACAATTAAGAGTTTTGTTTTAGGAGGAAACTGCTGTGCTTCCTTTTGCTTGAGTGCACAAAAGAGGTGACATTTCCTGCAGACCCCTCATCTGCTGCAGCCGCATGGATGTCGCCTGCCCGTGGATTTGCTGCTGTGTCAGGACGAAGGGGCACTGACCGGGGTTTGCTTTTTCAGAAGAGCATGTAAACTCCAAGCTTGGCTGCTGAGCTCGACCCTGGTAATGAGGATGTAGGATCAGGGAATAAGGGACCTGCTCTGGCTCTGGCTTCATGCAAGTCCCTCACGTCTTTGGACCCGAGTTTCTCTCAACAGTAAATCAAAGCGCATTGGCGCATTTCCCTCAGGGGACCTTCAGCTCCAAGTGAGCACCCTCCATCACTGGAGGTGCTCTCGTCAGCCGCCTCAGTTCTGGGTCTGCAGAGGGTGACACGTGGGCAGTGCAGAGGCGTGAAGAATGCGCTGCAAAGCCACGAGGCGGCAATGCCTTTTACATTCTCTGCTGGCTTTCAGTTTGTGTTTCCTTCTCTAGAATGTAGAGTACCAGGGACTGACAGCTGCCAAGCGTGCCTAGCTCAGAGGAGAGGAAAGGACCTCGCAGTCATCCTTGGAGTTAGGGAGAAAACTGGAATTTGAGAGAATAGTCTTCTATAATAGACTTTTGTAATAATGGCAGGCAGGGGGTTGGCCATTTTGGGGCTGGCATGTCTCAGCCTCAGAGTGGGGATCTGCAGAATCTATGGGGGGCTTATCAGTGATAGTCACTTAATAGCTAACACGTGCTGCTGGTGGCGTTTAAGATGCCACATGTATATTAAGGTAATTCTCATAACATTCCTATAAGGGAGCTACCACTATTGTCTTCACTTTAGAGTTGAGAATGCCAGGGCACAGAGCAGTAACTTGCCCAATGTCACAAAGCTCGAAGTGGGGGAGTTGGGATATGCATCCAGGCCACAGAGTCCACACTCTTAACTGCGCTAGTGCTGTGACTGCCTGTAAGAAGGCTTGCTGTGTTAGGGACGTCTTTTATGTTGTAAAATTGGGATTGTTAAATTTCAGTTTCTTGGCATGAAGCTTAAGGAAAACAGTTCATCTGTGGTAATATAAATCCAGAGAAGAAAATGGACAGATTTTTGGCTTGAAACTTGAGACATCTTTGTTCTGTGTAGCAGATTAAGAACTGGAAAGGAGGTTTATCCTACGCACAGTTGGGGATCTTTGCATTCAGTGACCTCTGAGATAACTTCCTGCTCCTATTCCGTCACCCAGTAGTTACCCTGGAAGCTCAGAGACTGACTGAATTTAAAAAATATATATATTTTATTGATTTTTTACAGAGAGGAAGAGAGAGGGATAGAGAGTTAGAAACATCGGAGAGAATCATTGATCAGCTGCCTCTTGCACACCCCCTACTGGGGATGTGTCCGCAACCAAGGTCATGCCCTTGACCAGAATCGATCCTGGGACCTTTCAGTCCACAGGCTGACACTCTATCCACTCAGCCAAACCGGTTTTGGCTGACTGACTGAATTTTAAAAAAATATGTTTTAATTGATTTTCCACAGAGAGGAAGGGAGAGGGATAGAGAGCCAGAAACGTCGATGAGAGAGAAACATTGACCAGCTGCCTCCTGCACACCCCCCACTGGGGATGTGCACCCAACCAATGCACATGCCCTTGACCAGAATCAAACCTGGGACCTTTCAGTCCGCAGGCCAATGCTCTATCCACTGAGCCAAACTGGTTTTGGCGACTGACTGAATTTTTAATGCTATTTTATAAGTCCTTTTTTTTTTGCCTCCTCCAACATATACAGGATCAGATAATTTTCCACTGAGAATAGAAAGTTGACTTGTGACATTTTGCACTTCTCATAACCCTGTTCAAGAAATGGGACATGAGCCCTAACTGGTTTGCTTCAGTGGACAGAGTGTTGGCCTGTGGACTGAAGGGTCCCAGGTTTGATTTCAGGCAAGGGCATGTACCTTGGTTGTGGGCACATCCCCAGTAGGGGGTGTGCAGGAGGCAGCTGATTGATATTTCTTTTTCATAGATGTTTCTAGTTCTCTATCCCTCTCCCTTCCTCTCTGTGAAAAAGCAATAAAATATGTTAAAAAAAAAAGAGAAATGGGACATGAAAACAGCCCTACCCAGAGCTGAGAGCATGGGCAACTTTTGCTGAGGCACACAAGCAGTAAATGTATTAATATAATGTAATAATTGGATTGCACTCAGAACATAGCACTAACACATAGCAATGGGTCAGAGATGACTATGTGCATGACTGTGTATGAGAGATCATTTGCCTAATCCTTGCCAGCATTTAGTGTTATCACAATTTTTTCAATTCAGCTGTTCTAATAGGTATTTGGGATACATCATTGTGGTCTTAATTTGCATTTCTCTCATGGCTAATAAGGTTGAACATCTCTTCGTGTGTTTATTTGCCATTCATACATCTTTTATGGTAAAATATCTGTTTAAGTATTTTATTTATTCTAGATACTAGTCTAGATGTGTAGTTTGCAAACATTTTCTCCTAGGCTGTAGCTTGTCTTTTCATCCTTTTAAAAGTGTCTGCCATAGAGAGGATGCTAATTTTGACGAAGACACTTTGTCATTTTTTTCTTTTGTGGATTGTGCCCTTGTTATCATGTCTATGGATTCTTCATCAAGCCCCAGATCTCCAAGATTCCTTTCTATATTACCTTCAGAAAGTGTTTTGCTTTTGCTCTTTACACTTTAAGTCTGTGATCCATTTTGACTTAATCTATAATAATAAGTGTCATATGCTAATTAGACCGGATGTGCTTCCAGACGACCTTCTGGATGAAGCTGCAAGAGTGGGGGCCAAGGCAGAGGTGACAGGGCAGCGGGCGGGGGCTAAGGCAGAGGTGACGCAGGGGGCCGAGGCCGAGGCAGCCACTGTGGCGGAAGGGGCTGAGGTAGAGGCAGCCACAGTGGCAGCAGGAATTTCATGTATCAGGCCTCTAGTTTTTATATAAGAAGTGAGATTTAGATTAAGGTTTTATTTTATCTGATTATTGCTATCCAGTTGCCAGCACACTTAAGAAAACAACAACTATCCTTACTCCATTAGATTATTATTGATCATTTGCCAAGCATCAGTTGGCTGCATGCATGTGGGTCTGTTTCTTTTCTGCTCCACTGATTCATGTGTTCATCTCTCCACCTGTACTGCAGTATCCTGATAACTATAGTTATACTAGAGGCCCAGTGTACGGATTCATGCACCAGTGGGGTCCCTTGGCCTGGCCTGTACCCTCTCGTAGTCCAGGACCCCTGGGGGGATGTTGGAGAGCCAGTTTTGGCCTGATCCCCGCAGGCCAGGCTGAGGAACCCCATTGGTGCATGAATCCATATAAGATCTTTGGTTAATCTCTTCCTATCCTTCCCCTTCCCCCCTTCCCTCTGAGATTCATCAGTCTATTCCATGTTTCCATGCCTGTTGTTTCCACTCCTGCATTGATCGTCTGCCCCCTGGTGGTCAGTATGCATCATAGCTATTATCTGGTTGGTTGGTTGCTTAGGCTTCTATATATATAGATAATAAGACTTAGCATCTGGCAGAGTGAGTTCTTCCACTTTATTATTTTTTAAACAATCATAGCTATTCTAGTTCCTTTCCATATACATTTTAGAATAAGCTTGTCTATATCTTTTTAAAAATCTTGCTGGGATTTGGGTAGGAATTGTGTTAAACCTGTATATCAATTTGGGAAGAATTGACACCTTTACTCTGTTGAGTCTTTGAATCTATGATCATGGTATTTTTCTCTATTTATTTAGATTTTTCTCTTATTTCTTTCATCAGTATTTTATAGTTTTCAGTGTACAATGCCTGCACATGTTTTGTTAGATTTACATCTAATTACTTCTTCTTTTTGAATAATTGTACAGATTATTCAACCTTATTTTCAGTTTCCATGTGTTCATTGCAAAGATATAGAAACACAGTTGGTTTTTGTGTGTTGATCTGCTGTCCTGTGACCTTGCCAAGTTTAGATATTAGTCCTGGAAGGGTTTTGTTTTGTTTTTGTTTGTTTGTTTGTTTGTTTGTTTTTAGATTCTTTGAGATTTTCTATGTAGGCCATCATGTCATTTGCAGATAGAGATGGCTTTATTTCTCTTTCCCAACCAGTGTGCCTTTTACGTTCTTTCATTGATTTATTGATATGACTAGGACATTCAGTGCTATGTTGAATAAGAGTGATGTGAGTGCACATCCTTGCCTTGTTCCTGGTCTTAAGGGGAATGCATTCTGTCTTTCACCAATAAGTATGATGTTATCTGTAGGGTTTTTTTTAAGATGTTCATCCTCAAATTGAGGAAGTTTATATCTATTGCTATTTTTCTGAGATTTTAAAAATCACACACAGATGTTGAATTTTTCAAGTGCTTTTTCTGCGTAAATTGATATGATTATATTGTTTTTCTTGGTTAGCCTGTTAATATGGTGGGTTACATTGATTAATTTTCAAATATCAAACCAGCCTGTCTTCTCTAAAGTAAATCCCACTTGGTTGTGGTGTATAAATTATATATATATTGCTGAATGCTATTAGCTAATATTTTGTTAAGGAATTTTGTGTCTGAGTTCATGAGGGATATTGGTCTGTAGTTTTCTTCTTTCATACTGCCTGTGTCCATTTTTGGTATCACCATAATCTGGCATCACAAAATAAGTTGGAACGTGTTCCCTACTCTTCTGTTTTCTGGAAGAGATTGTTTAGAAGTGGTATTAATTCTTCTTGAAAGTTTTATGGAATTCTTCAGTAAAACCATCTGGTTCTACATACTTTTTTTCCAGGGATTTTTAAATTATGAAGCCAGCCTAGTCAGTGGGGTTCAGTGATTGAGCATTGATCTATATACCAGCAGGTCATGGTTTGATTCCCTGTCAGGACACATGCTCAGGGTACGGACTCAATCCCCAGTAGAGAGCATGCAGGAGGCAGCCGATCAGTGATTCTCATCATTGATGTTTCTATCTCTCTCCCACTCCCTTCTTATCTCTGAAATCAATTAAAACATATTTAAAAAATAAATAATGAAGCCAATATCTTTAATAGTTATATGGCTATTAAGCTTATTTCATACTAGAGGCCTGATGCATGATTTGTGCACTTGGGGTAGGGGGCTGCCCAGCCTGTATCCTCTTGCAATCTGGGAGCCCTCAGGGAATGTCTGACTGATGGCTTAGGTCCGCTTCCCATGGAGAGCAGGCCTAAGCTGCAGTCAGACACCCTTATCATTGATTCGGAGGCAGGAGAGGCTCCTGCTACTGCAGCTGCACTTGCCAGCTTTGAGCTCAGCTTCTGGCTGAGCAGCACTCTCCCTGTGGGAGCATACTGACCACCAGGGGGCAGTTCCTGCGTTGGGTGTCTGCCCTGCCATGGTCAGTGTGTGTCATAGCAACTGGTCTTTACACAGTCTGGCTGAAACCAGCTCTCAGATATCCCCCGCGGGGTTCTGGATTGTGAAAGGGTGCAGGCCAGGCAGAGGGACCCCACCAGTGCAGGATTAGGGCTGGGGAGGGATGCAGGAGGTTGGCTAGTGAGGGAGGGACCACAGAAGGGCTCCAGGGTGTGTCCGGCCCATCTTGCTGAGTCCCGATTAGCCAGACCCCAGCAGCAAGCTAACCTACAGGTCAACTGTCTGCCTCCTGGTAGTCAGTGCATGTCATAGCGAATGGTTGAGCAGCCTTAGCATATCATTAGCATATTACACTTTGATTGGTTGAACAGACAACTGGACCACTGGACACTTAGCATATTAGGCTTTTAATATATAGGATTGGGCAAGTTATGGTAGTTTGTGAGATTGGTCTTGTTCATCTAAGTTGCATTTATGTTGTTCAGAGCATTACCTTATTATCCTTTTGATGTCTATGAGATCTATAGTGACATTCCCTAATTTCACTGATATAGGTAATTTGGTAATTGGTAATTCCTGATATTGGTAATTTGTATCTCCTCTCTTTTTTTTTCTTTGTCTTGCTAGAAATTGGTCAATTTTTTTTTTAATCTTTTCAAAGAACTAGCTTTTTATTTCATGATTTTCGGTATTGTTTTGGTTTTAAATTTCATTGACTTTTGCTGCTATCTTTATTATTTCTTTCTTTCTGTCTAACTCTACCCTGATAGCATAATGAGGCAAAGTATGTCATTGGTGGAAAATACAGTGTCATTTTACTGCAGCATAATATATATATGTGTGTGTGTGTGTGTGTGTGTGTGTGTGTATATATATATATATATATATATATATATATATATATACTGGAATTTACAGAGATTACCTAAAAAGGAATTCCCTCCAAAATAAGGAAGTGAAACTGTGTTTTTTTTGGTCTTGTGACTTTATTATGTTACTCAGTAGCCACAATTATTTATATAAACCAGATTCTTATTCTAAAGTGATTAAGAAATCCCCTGAAATTCAGCTTGGTGCTTTAACCTCTGTAATCTCAGTAAGATCAACACCTGCTTGTTTTTTACTTCTTCAGGCTGCTGACAGGCCTGCTCAGAAATCAGAAGCCCAGAGTAAGACTCAGAGTTCAATGATACAGAATTAAGAGTTAGCGGTGATTTTAAAGCATGGCTAATTTCTAGTCTGTGTGTAAAGTAAAAAATGAATATAACCACAATTCCAAAGCCAGGTCACTGATTTCCAGAAATCCAACTTACCTTTTAAAAATTGGTGTTTTTTATTAATATTTTAAAATATGGTGGCAAAATGCTCATATTGTTTTCTGTAAATGTACAAACTACATAATATTTGTCTTAGTCTCTTACGCAAGTGTTGCTATTCACGAAGGACAAAATTTTGGCAACCTAAAAAAATGATCACAGGATTATTTCAGCAGATAAACCTTGCATGTGTCCTGAGAGCATTTTGGTGGCATGGTGCTGTCTTCTTGGAGCCCCCAGCATAGGTGACACACTTATGAAATGGTGATTATGGTGGTGGAGGGGGGTGGAATGGCGCACACCCACACAGTCAAATGAACAGGTAACCCTCCTACCTCCAAGTGTAGTAATACAATCAGTCAAGGACAAGAGTTAGGAAGCTCTGTCTCCTATAATCCTGTTAGACAGAATTTATGAGAAAGCTCTTTGTAAGGTGACTTAAGGAATAAAGGCTGGGGAAGCTCTTCATGTAGTAACATTTGTAACAGGATATTTTTAAGGAGTTTCAAGGTGACACTTTGTAATGAAAGGCAGTATCCTGGGAGGTGAAGCGCTGGGGCTCTGGCATCTAACAGACTCAATCACAATCTTGGTTCCACCATTTTCTACCTTTGTGACCTTGGGCAACTCATCTAACTCGGTTTCTTTGCTGGTTAAATGGGGTTGACAATAATTGAGGGCAAAATGTGGTGATGAATACATGTGATAGGGAATTTTTTCATGAACTGTGCCATCTGGCACATGGTAAACATTTAGTCTATTTTAGCTATTATCATTACTAATCATGTTATCACTATTGCTATGATTGCTATTATTATCACAAGTGGATCTTACATTAATGGAATCTAGCTTGCTTTTCTGGAATTTGTATTTTTTAACACTATAGTAATATATATAGTCGGGATAAGTCACAGTCTAAGTGTGGACTAAAAGTAGCACCTTAAGAAGCATCACCTTCTCACTTGCATATTTCAGGAGAGATTCGTAGCATGAGGATTTGGGCATGTCTAGAACAGTGTTTCTCAAACTTTCTTTATCATTGCCCCTCCAAGGAGCCTTTAAAAATGTTTTCCTCAGTTTTAATACCATAGTAAAATGTTAGTACCACTGTTATTTTTCTTTTTAAGAAATTCAATACCATAGATCTAGTATATATTTATGTATATACTACTAGAGGCCCATTGCAGGAAGATTCCTGCAAGAATAAGGCTTCCTGCAGCCTGAGTGAAGCAAAGAGAGCGGAGCCAGCCACTAGCGCTGCCCTGCCCCGCTTTCTGCTTTCCCTCCCTCTTCCTTGCATATTGTCTTTAGCCTTTGCTCCAAGCCTGTGTATGCAAATTAACTGCCATCTTTGTTGGGTTAATTTGCATACTCCCTCTGATTGGATGGTGGGCATAGTGGAGTGATGGTTAATTTGCATGTTTCTCTTTTATTAGTGTAGGTGGTACAAAACATTGTAATCTCTAAAAAAAACGTTTTTGTCCTACAAGAACCAATTTTCGCACCCCTGGGGGCAATATCACCCCTCCCCCCATTGGGAATACATGATTTAATGCAGTGATTCTCAACTGAGGACAATTCCACCCCCAGGAATATTTGGCAATATCTGGAGACATTTTTGGTTGCATCAGGGTACCCACCCCAATGCTTATGGCTGGGTAGAGGCCAGCGCCCAAAATAGCAATAGTGCCAAGTGTGTGAAACCTTGCTCTTCATGAAATGGTGAAGTGTAAATGCACTCTGAAGAAGCCGGCAATTATCAAGGAAGGTGAAAATGGACCATGCCAGCTCTAAGGTCAGAAGGTAAAGAGAAGAGCAGAAGTTGGGTTCCTGACCTTCAGGTTGAACACATGGACAGTGTGACATACTTATCTAGAAAAAAAGGCCATCCCTGTCTTCTTAACCATTGTTGCTGTTTTCAATAATATAGTGCTTTTTGTTCTTTCTGTCTAATATGTGTAAATGCTGCAAATATGTGTTTAATAACAACTGTTTTTTTAAATTTTTGTATGGATGTGTCTTGCTTTATGAAACAGATGAATTCCTAACAAATTACAGAAATTCATTTTCTGAGATGCATTTATTCCTCTGATTTCATTTCATTATATTTTGAGAGGCTTATCTTCATTCTAAATTGATCCTCATTTGACCCAGCTCCTAACATTGTTGCTTTAAATGTAAATTTAACAGCCCCTCTGCCTCTCTAAGTTTTAGAGGGTAGGGATAATATAAGAAACGTATGGATTTATATTTAAAGTGAGACTGTCTATTCTTTGATGGACATGGTCCAGGTCATGTGCCCAGAGCCCCTGGCTCCCCTATTGTCCTGTCACACTCATGTTCCCTTCTTCTACTGCCCAGAGTTGGCGTCGAGGAGCCCTTTGAAGAGGACCAGAATGAAAACCAGTGGCAGTACTTCAGGTGACACAAGGGCATCCTCAGAAACAAATTAACTGGGCCTGGCTTTCCCCCTCATTCTAACCTCTTTCTAACATGAGATGTTTTTCTTTATGCTATTTGTCTCTTGCTTTCTTTTTGGGTGTGCCAACCCTCTGCCCCTTTTAGCAAAGGGGCAAGAGGTCAGGTCAAGTCTAACGATTTTTCTACTCTTTCTCTTGGCTGATGTATCTGTCCTGAGATTGTGTCTCCTTACCCCACATTTTGAACAGTGCTGTTGAGTGTCTCCTTGTACAACTGGCCTTAGTGTAGAGAGCAGCACATTTGCAGAGCCACACATACTTTCCCCACAAAATTCTGCTTATTTTCTAGTAAACAAGGCTTCTAACTTAGAAAGAGAACTAGAATTTTATATTTCAGCCATGGCTGGCGTATGGCTCACACCATCTTAATTAAGTACTATTTTAGTTTTCAAGTATGTTTTTGTGTACTTGTGCCTTATCATGGTGAATCAGAAGTTACAAAAAAAACAGGTGTTTTTTAAAACCGGAAGATAACTAAAGGCTCTTCTAATGCATTTTGTTGCTCGGTGTGCATCAGGTTTTTTTTAATTTGATTATGCTTAAGGGTGGTGATTTTGGACAATCAAAATGAAGACTTTAATGTTCTTTCCTTTCTACATCTTTAACCAGCATGCTTTCTTCCTGGTCTGATTTTGGGTGCTGGTCAATAATATAAATGCAAAATAGGCTTGAACTCTGTTCTTGGCATTGGGAAAGTATTTCACTCTTTGAGCACAGCGAGGAAAGCAGATATCGCTGCCACGGTGCATGGGTCTTGGAATATCACTAGCCCCTGAATGTATACTGTAATGACATGCATACAATTAATTGACATGTTTAAGTTTCCTGGGTTCTAACTGTTTTCTGTTTAAAGAACACACAGAGGTTTATTTTCAGAGATCTGACCTTAGATATGGATTAAGTTGCAGGGGAAACCCCCTCCTTTGAAATTTTCCACTTTTAAGAAGGAAGTGGAAAGTACAAGTTCTTACATTTGGAATGTGAGAGAATTCAGATTCTGATCTGTTGTTCAAGGTTTTGTATGAAGGTGCATGTCTAATGTCTCTCAGATTATTTAGGACCTCGGTCATTCAAATTAAAGGAGATAGTTCTAAACTTCTAAATTGTAGAAGTTCTAAAGTTTCTGAAATTTTACAGCATTTTATAAGTTAATCAGAATGTACATATTATACCAGAAGATAAATTATTCATTTTTTTGTATTTAATCATTCCAGAATGAACACATCCATTTGATTCCTTATTTTCTCAGTTGGTGTGGGATTTCCATATTTGTCTCATGCTTATTGAAAATAAGGATAATTCAGCCCAGCTGGTATGTATCAGTGGTTGAGCATTTACCTATGAACCAAGAGGTCAAGGTTTGATTCCCAGTCAGAGCATGCCCAGGCTGAGGGCTGAATCCCCAGGAGGAAGGTGTGCAGGAAGCTGCTGATCAATGATTCTCTCTCATCACTGATGTTTCTCTCTCTCCCTCTCCCTTCCTCTCTGAAATCAATAAAAATACATTAAAAAACAAACAAACAGGTGAGGGAGGGTTCAGGACCACAGCTAGACATTCAGTTGGTGACCTCTACCACTTTGTTACATTAGACACTTTGGATGCTCTGGTGTGACTTTTGTGGACAGTCCTGGGATCTCTGAATTAGATGGATTTCATATAAAAAAATTTCTGTGAGATTTGTTGCTCAGAATCCCAGGATAATGTCCAGTTGGGAGGACAAGACTCCATCCCTCAAAAAATCCTGCCTAGAAGCAGCCTATAGACACAAGCAAAGCCCACTTAATTCACTACAAAGGTTCCATCAAACCTCAGGCCCATGGGGAGGAAATTTGACATTAGGTACACTATGGATTTTAACTAAGTGCTTAGAACAGTGCCTGGCATAGTAGGTACTTCATAAATATTTGCTGAATCCATGGCTTTATCTTGTGAGTTTAAGCTTTGCCTTCATCAAAATATGGGGTAACTGTTACTTTTTCTTCTGTACCCGCCTTGCCCAGGGGTATGCACCTTGGGTTAGTGGTTAACAAGCCTGGAGTAAGAGAGTAGAGGTTGGTTGTGCAGGGGGGGGGTGCTTCTGTGCTGTCTTCTATTCCCCTTTTCTATTAGTCTATTTTCTCAAGAAATATGCTGGACGTCACAGGTGGGGAAGAGGGAAGGAGCGGAGAAAAAGTAAGACATACACACACATGCATCCACAAGCATCCACAGGGCTTTGTACATCTGCTTCCTGCTCACTGGAGTCAGCACCTTGGTACTGGACTGCAGGTAACACCCCTGGTCAAGGCCATTCAGCACCTCTCTTCAAGCTCCAATCAGACCCGCTGAAAGCTGTGTTCCCTTTACCTTTTATAATGCTATCTGTTCTTTGTAATACTGGAGGAAGTGAGGGAAGATAGAGAATTTTCCTGCCATCTTTGTTTTCTTCTTTCATTGCTCCGTTTTACCTGTGTCAGAATCAGGAAGGCACAGGGATAAAGAATTAACAGACGCACAGGGCAACAGTTATGTTACTAAGCTAAGATAGTGCTTTTATGAATTTGCTAGAAGTGGATTTTGGCACTCGGCTTTTATTTTCTGTCGTCAGTTATAAGTCACAGGTCATCTCTGCTGTGGGAAGATGTGGTGGCACCAGGATAAAAAAGTGAGATATGCATGCTCAAGTATTTAGAGGAAGTGTACTGATGCCTGCGACTTTATTTGAATTCACCCCCCCCCCAAAAAAAAAATAAGATGAGTAATAGAGAGATGGATGGAGATGTAAGAAAGTATAGCAAAACGTTAATGGTAGAATCTAGGTGGTGGGTATATAGGTGTTCACTATAAATTCTTTCAACACTTCCTTGGCTATATGGGAAGTTTCATATCAAAAGGTTAGGGAGATAAAAGCAGGGCGGGGCAGATGTGAGGAAGCAGTGGAGAGGAAAAGCCTGGAGCAGTGGGACTCACATCTTTAGGACAGACAGTCTGGTACTAGAAGGCAGACCAACATTGCCAGCTGGTGCTGTTCCTCAGAGGCCTTGCTCAGGGTGTGCCCACAGGATGTATTGCCCTCCTATCCCTGGGATCTGATGTGTAAAACCTCTTTCTCATTACCTTTGCATGACAGTCTTTCTCTTCTTCTAGCTAATCATTCCTTCTGCTTCGGGATGATGGTCAGCCTCTTGCCAACTTTCAGCCAGAATGGTGGCCATGGTCCAAGCTAATGCTCTTCGTTTTTCTCCTTGTCTTTCTCCCTGGTGACTTACAGAGTTGGTGTTGACCCAGATCAAGACCCGCCACCCAACAACGACAGCTTTCAAGTCTTACAAGGGGTAAGTCACAAGATATGCTTCTTCTCGGGGAAGATATTAAAAATAGCTAAAATTTACTGAGCATTTACTACACACTAGAAACTTTACATGAATTCCCTTGCTGGGATCTTGACAAGGACCTTGTGAGAAAGGTACTGTTATCCCATTTTACAGATTAGAAATTGAAATCTGAGAGTTTCAGTGAGTTATGTAAGGCCAGAGAATTAGAAAGTGATGGAGCCAGGATTTGATCCCAGAGACAGTGTTCATAAACAACATATTAAGGAGATGGGTGAGGCCAGGGAGGAGTCTGCAATGGCCTCCCCTTGACTGGAATAAACCTGGAACCCTTCAGTCCGCTGGCCGTCACTCCATCCACTGAGCCAAGCTGGCCAAGGCCATACCTTTCTCTGACCTAACCTTGGAAGTCTCACAGTATCACTACTGTGAGTTTCTATTGGTTATAACGAGCTTCTAGGGGCAGCCCAGATTCCCATCATAACCTCTTGATGGGAAGAGTGTCAACGAAGTGGTCAAGATGTTTTAATGCTGCCAAATCACTCCGTTCGGGGGCTGGCAGGATGACTTTGTCTCCAGGTTTTGCTCCTTTCCCAGGCTGGCATTTCCTGGGCAGGCCAACTTGAGGAAAGGAGGGTTATAAGAGCAGAAATTTGTTTTCAATATGTTATTATTTGCCCTTGGAAGTCCAGAACAATTTTGATCAGCATTGAATATGCAGCGCTGAGCATAGTTCCTGGTACCTGGGGAGCTCGAGAGGTATTTCGTGGGCAGATGCAGGCATGAAGCACAGTAGTAGGAAGCTTTACTGGCCACATGCACGTGTTGTCTGTGAAGCCATGTTGAGTGTTGCTTTTCCTTCTAGTCAGCATTGAATCAAACATATCATTGCACTTCATCCCAAGTCCAGTCTACATATTGCAGATACCATCAGATCTTCTAAATGACTCCATCTACCAAGTCCCATGTGACAAGTGTTGCAAACTGGGGTGCTGTGGGGGGGGGGCAGAGGATGCTTTTCTGATTCTTTTCTCTTTGGAGATGGTCACAGCCTGAGAAGGCATTCTTGGTGCTCCTGACCCTTGGTGTTTATGTCTCTTAATGAACACAAAGCCATGTCCTCTGAAAGTGCTGGCCATTTGGGGAAGAGTTTCAATGAGCTACATTGGAGATCTGGTACCCACTCTAGTGGTGCTCCATAAGACCTTTGTGATTATTTTAGAATTGGCCATCACAGCCATTGGGAACATGTGGTTTCAATGAGAAGTTCTTTTTGAAAAGTTGCTGTGATTAAGGACTTCAGTAAACAGGGTTCTGGGAAACTAATTCAGGGCATAACTGTTTAGGAGATCTGAAAACTCACCCTGAGAAAACCTGGGCACAAAGCGTGATGGATGTCTTTATTTTACTTATGGCTCTGGTAGGATATGACCGCCCTATTCCAAAGTATTCTCCACAGACCTACTGCCAGTCAAGATTAATTTTATAAGAAAAGCCAGCCAGTTCCAGCTGGAGAGCCAGGGTTTAGGGAGATTTCATCTTGACAGTTCAGACCAGTCAAACACCTCCCAGCCCTCTTGCTGTTTGTTATTGCTCTTGCCTTTGGACCCAAGCATCTGTAAAAGGAAATATGGGACATGGTTTGGTTGATTTGCACCAGTATGATGGACTTCTCATACTTCTCATAGGAACTGCATGTGGACACAATGGGCTCGTAACCAGACTTAGTAACAAGCTTGCTGATTCGTATCCATGGACATGTCTGAGAAAGCAGTAGGTCCTAAGCACTAAAGCAGTGGCCGGCAAACTCACTAGTACAACAGCACAACGATTGACATTTCTTTGGAGAGCCACATTTTTTCAACGTAAACTTCTTCTAATGCCCCTCCTTCAAAATAGGCTCGCCCAGGCCGTGGTATTTTGTGGAAGAGCCACACTCCAGGGGCCAAAGAGCCGCATGTGGCTCAAGAGCTGCAGTTTGCCGACCACGGTGCTAAGGGATCTGGCAGTGCATGTAGTCCATGAAGTGACAGCTAAGAGAGTGCCCTCTGCCCCAGAAGGGCAAACCTTCCTGGGTGGGTAAACTCAGTGACTCAGTGTTCCTGACAGCTCCCTGGAGGGCCCTTTGAACCAACTGTAAAAGGGCACAGCCACTTGCCCTGCACAGTGAAGGCCAGATGGCCCAGCCCTAGCTAGAAGCTGTGTCACAGCTTCCCTTGAACTTTCCATCTTCCAAGTCTCTCACACAGTCATGCGGGGGCCCCCTAAGTCTGTTCCCTTGGCATTTCAAGATTGCTGTCAAGACTGGACCAAAAAAAAAATATGGAAAGTTAAAGGGAAGTTAAACTTCAAGTTTGGTTCCTCGGGACACTTTGTTAAAAATGACTCATGCCCTTGTGCAGAAACAGCCGTTTCTCTAAATCCTCCCGGCTTGACCTTGCTACAGTGAGCCACTAACGGCAGTGCTGGGAGTACTCAGTGGTCATGTGAAACAGTCAAACAGGGAAATAAATGGGCTTCTCATTTTTGGGTGAAACCCTGGGTTCTTGCAGTTTCCCCTGAAATGGATCCAGATCACACACTCCGTGTTGTCATGAAACTGAAATGAGAGGTGGAGAAAGTCCAGATGTTTGCTCTCCATTGGAAAGAAAGGGCAGTTGTCTTTACCTCCTTTTCCCCCCAATTTTATTTATTTATTTATTATTATTTTTGATTTCTTTATTGATTAAGGTATCACATATTTGTCCTCATCTCCCCATTCCCATCCCCCACCCCTTCCCCCTCATGCCCCCACCCCCCTATTGTACTTGACCACTGGTTAGGCTCATATGTGTGCACATAAATCCTTTGGTTGATCTCTCCCTTTTATCCGCGCCCTCCCTTTGAGGTCCAACAGTCTGACCCATGGCTCCCTATCTCTGGGTCAGTTATTGTTCATCAGTCTATGTTCTTCACCATTTCCCCCAGATGAGTGAGATCATGTCCTACTGGAAATATAAGAATCAAAAATGAGACAAGCAATAATGGTTATGCTGAAAGGCAAATGAATCAGTCTGTAGTGAGCTTCTTTCTGGGCCACCAGTTCTTTTGAGACCCAATTCCAATGTCAAACAGTGCCTTATGTGTTACCTCCTTTTCTAAATGATCTTTCTAAAAACAAACAGAAAAGTGACATTTGATGGGAAAGCGTTTACTTTATATAGAGCACAATTTTCCTCACTAGTCTTGAAGCCCAAGGTTATAAACAGTCGTGGCTACAGGGCTACAGAATATTAGCTCATGTGGGTGAAGGAAGAGAGCTGTTAGCTTGAACTTTCTTGGCTTTGGGTGAGGGAAGCATAAGAATATTGTGGGCAGACTTGAGTTTCATATCCCTGGCAAGTTTGACTCATTAAAACAAAACAAAACAAAAAACCCAGTTGCTTTGTTTCTTGGAGGTCTTGGTGACTTTGCAACAAAAACAAAAACAAGTGCAGCTGGAGGCAGACTGCCCGGGCTTGGAGGTGGCCTCACACCCCATTCAAGTGGGACTTTAATGCCAGAGCCAGCTGAGATTTATGTTGGCTGGACATGCAGACACACAATTCACTTCCTTCCCCATGTTTACAGAAGAGCACTCATTGATGACGCTTAGCTAAAAGCCCAAATCTGAATTTGTCCTGGCTTTATCATCTCAGCAGGACAAGGTCCCAAGCCGGATATTAGTGGAATGTGGAGGAAAGGAAACCTCTGTGTTAGCAGAGCATTGTCTTTGTGTGAGTGTGTGTGTGTGCGCACACAAGTGTAAAAACTGCAGAAAAATCAGTGGTTCATAGTTGCATTGGCATAGAACTTTCTGGGCAAGTTGGATTTGTCTGTTTCTGGGTTCTTTTTTCTTCCAAGCTGAAATCTGATACCCACTCACTTAAATCTTTAATTTCAAACAGTGCTGAAGTACTTTTCCTCAAATGCTTATTTCTCATCCCCCTCCCACCACACCTTTATTTTTGTTCTTCTTTTTAAGATCTTTAGAAAGGGAAAGAAGAGGGAGAGGGAGAGGGAGAGGGAGATGGAGAGAGAGAGAGAGAAAGAAAGAAAGAGAGAAAGAGAGAGAGAGAGAGAGAGAGAGAGAGAGAGAGAGAGAGAGAGAGAGAATGATTGATCAGCTGCCTCCTGCACAATTCCTACCAGGGATGGAGTCCACAGCCCCTCAACCTGGGTGCCCTGATCAGGAATCAAATGGGCAAACTTGAAGGTGGGACAACACCCAACCAACACTGGCTAGGCTTGTTTTGTTCTTCTGATTGCCTCCTGCTATTCTCTGTTTTTCTTCTTAAAGTTCAAAATTAACATGAAGTTATTCATTCAGTTGATAAATATTGATTGAGCATCTGTTATATTCTAGACATTCTTTCAGGCTCTGGAAATATATCAGTAAACAAGACAGATGGATCTTTGTCCTTAAGGACTTGGTGATGATGTGATGAGGATAAGGGTGGAGAGTGGCAAAGATGAGTTCCTGGAGGTCCTCTTCTGCTTTTCCTCTAGAGACTGTAGACCTCTCCTTCTGCTGCTCCGGTTGCGCCTGTGGACCAGCACCCTGGGCATGACTAGAGCTTATTAGAAATGCAGATTCTCTGGCCCAACTTCAATCCCAGAATCTGAATCTTCATTTTAACAGGGCTCCTAGGAGGGTTGTGTGCACTTTACAACTTGGGAAGCCCTGGAGTGGACCCCGTGGAGCTCGATTCCCTGTTTTTAAGCTCTTTTTTGCTCCCTTTTGAGAAATCTTGGCCCCATCATCCCAGGGTTCATGAAAAAGACCCAAATTAGTTGCATCATTTATTTACTCATTTGCTCTACATTCGGTTTATATTCCTGCTGTAACAAATTACCATAAACGTTCCAGCTTAAAACAACACAATCTTACAGTCCTGCGGCTCAGATGACAGGTGGGCTCCACTGGTTTCTCTGTTGCAGGGCTCTCAAAGCCAAGGTCAAGATACCAGCAGGGTTGGGCGTTGGGGGAGAAGCCACTTCCAGGCTCATTCAGATTGTTGGTAGAATTTAGTTTCATGCTATTGTAGGACAGAGGCCCCATTTCCTCGCTTGCCATTGGCTGGGGGATCAAAAGAAGCACCCACATTTTTTGGCTGTGGTCCCCTCCATCTCCAAAGGCAGCAACAGTGAGAAGAGTCTCTGTCACCCTTTGAATCTGTTCTGCCTCTTCTTCCACTGCATCTCTTTGACTCTTAAAGGGCCCACGTGATTACATTGGACCCCCCCCCCCCCCGGAAAACCTTTAGTCCATCTACAAATCTTTGGGGGGAGGCAGTATTTTGCTCCATCTCTGGAAAAAAAAAAGCAAAAACTTCTCATTATTGTAATGACCTTACTTTAAAAAAACCTCTTAACAATAAGAATGAAATAAAGTCCAATTCTACCCTGAAATCCTTATTCACTAGTTCTAGAAAAATTATTTTGAAAGTGCGACTTGAAGTTTTTTAATCTGCTTTCTGTTTCTTCATCACATTTGTCACCATATGTGTAGCTGTCTCCCTCTGGAAATGCGCTCAAGGGCCAGGTGCTGGGTCTCATTCCTCTTTTCGTTTCCCGTACCCAGCCTGGTGCCTGGCAGGCACACAGTTGGTGCTTATGAATTCAGAAGAAATAAATACTCTGTTATATATTCAAAAATTGTTGATAAGCAGAATTGGTGGTGTTTATTCTTGAAGAGCCTTTTCCATTGATAATAACAGTAAAATGTTTACAAATCCCTCATGTAACTCACAAGAACAGAGAGTAGAATGGCAGTTACCAGGAGTTAAGGGGATATTTAAAGGTATAAACTTGTAACTAAAAGGTGAATCACATCTGGAGATCTAATGCACAGCACATTGACTATCAAAAATGCTGTATTATAAGCTATAAAGTTGCTAAGGAACTAGATGTTAATTGTCCTCACCACAAACAATAAGTCATAACTATTGAGTTGATAGAGATGTTAGCTAACACTGCAGTGGTAATTATACTGTGACTAGGGGCCCGGTGCAAGAATATTCATGCACGGGGGGAGGGAGGGTCCCTCAGCTTGACCTGCACGCTCTTCAATCTGGGAGCCCTCATATGAGCGAATTGTCTGAGACCCCAACCCAGTTCAGTTTGTTGCTCATATAATAATAGAGGCATTTTTTTCCTTTGCTTTATTGGTGGAGATTTCCTGGAAGTTTTAGGATATCTTCCCTTTAATTTTTCCTGCACACTCTGATTTTACTTATGTCTCTCACCTTTGCTTTCCCTCCATCCCTTACCACAAAAGCAACTTACTCCAGGTTCACTTTGCTCTAGTGTCTAGGAGATCCATCTGCCTCCAGAACTACTATTCCCAGAATTCCTGGTGCTCCCCACATTCTTGGTTTTCCCTTCATGCTGTCTCTGTCCCACGGCCTCCCACTCTGCCAAGTCCTCCAAGCCATCAGCTCTCCTGCTCTGCTCTCTGCCTGCACCTGTGTATGCAAATTAATCCAACATCTTTGTTGGGTTAATTTGCATACTCCTGATTGGCTGGTGAGCACAGTGGAGGTACAGTCAATTTAAATGTTTCTCTTTTGTTATATAGGCTATGTAAATGTATGAAATCAACACATTTTACACCTTAAATGTACCTGATGTTATATATCAATTATATTTCTATTTAAACTTGCACAGTCACACAGCAAGGCAATGACACAGTCATGAATAGAGCTAGGATTTGGAACCAGGTAGTCTGTTGAGAAAGCCTGTGATGTTCACACCCACACCTCTTGGAGTGCTCTGTTGCCTTGACGGGAACATTTCTCAGAGAAGACAACCTTGTGTATAGCCTTGAAAGATGAATAGGAATCAACCAGGTAGGTGTTGTGAGCAGAGAAGTTGAGAGTATGACAGGGTGTTCCAGGTTCTAGAAGCAGTCTGAGCTGAAGATATGGGTGTGAACCCCCATGATGGGAATGCAGGTTTTGAGGAGGGGTGTGGTGACAGAGCAAGTTCCTGCTTTTCCTGTGGGTAATGCTTGAATGCAAAATAAGAGTTTTCAAGTGCTGCTGGGAAGGAGGCCTTGCCCACACTGACCCCTGCTCAGTTCTTGCTGCTCAGATCCAACAGGAAGGACTCCAGTGGCTGGTCTGTGATAAATCATGTTGTGAAGCAGTTCTTTGTCTTCTGGGTCAACTTATAAAACTAGTCCTGATTTCCCCAAAGCCACTCTGTGTGGATTTATCTAAGCTCTTCCTCTACCTAATCATGCTTTTGGCACCATCTCTTGGAATAAGAAGTTGTTTAACTGTTACCATGTTGCCCTTTTAGATTTGCCCTGAATTTGCTCCATGTGACCCTTCAGGGCTATCTCTTAGTTTCTTATGTTTCTGAGATCACTTGGTCTTATTTGTGGACTGCAGGCATATTTTTGTGTGCCCTGAGAAGATATTTTTGTTAGTTTGCTTTTAAAAAATAAGCATTTCCTTTGCTTTACTCATTTTAATTGTCCCCTCTTGGGGTTTATATGTCTCCTTAGCTTCCTTGATATGAAATGACAAGAACTTAAGTGTCCCAAGTGACCACAATGCATTGTGGTTTTTCAGAGAAGAGGATCAGAGTAGGAGGTTGTCATTTTTATTGTTGTTTTAAAGGAGGAGCAGATGAAACTGGTTTTAGGGAACTTGTCTTATGCCTGATAGTTAGAGCAGGGCTGGGGAACCTCTTTCCTACCAAGAGCGATCTGGATATTTTTAACATCATTCGCGATCCATACGAAATTATCAACTTAAAATTAGCCTGCTCTATTTGGTCAAATATGTAATTAATTCACCCTTAATGCCTTGGCAGGGCCAGACCAAATGATTACATAGGCCTCATGTGGCCCATGGGCCGGACGTTCCCCACCCCTGGTTTATAGTATCTTTCCTGATGCTTTTATCATCTTGTTCATTTTTCTTCAGTAGGATTCTACAGGCACTTGGAACTGAGAACTTAGAACCTTTCATTTTATAAAGACCATTTATTTTTTCCATAAATATATTTGCTTCCCAGAATGTTCATCTACCACTTTTCTACTCAGTTGTGTGGCATTTTGAACTTTCTCTAGAGTTGTCATTGGGCTAGCGATCCGTTACCTGATTGAATGATTGTTATTCAAGTGGAGATATTTCTGTACCCTTTTTCTTCCACACCAGTTATAAAAATGTGAAATAAAATTAGTCTCTGTAATCTCTTATTTCCTCATCCATAGTAGGGCCCATTTAACTAAGTTGTTTTCATACAGGGTAGGGCAAAAGCAGGTTTACAGTTGTTCCTATGCAAAATTATAGAATAATTAATAAATAAGAATATAAGAATAAACTCTGTGTTTAGCTTAGGAACAACTGTAAACCTACTTTTGCCCCACCCTGTATTTGCCATTAAACATTCCTCGAATACCATGGGGACTTAATTTTTAAAAATAATCTTCGCCATTGGAAACTTTAGGAATTTAAGTAGTGCATGCTAATGTCCCCCTCTCTACTTGCCCGTGTGCTTAGCTTCTCAGAGGTCTCTAAGCAGTCCTATAACATGTATTTCTATGATAGGTGGAATTTACACCCACTGTGACTTAGAGCTACTTGTAATTGTGGCTCAATTTTTATGTGCTTATTGCTGATTATATCTCAGTTTCCCCTCCATATGACAGTCAAGGGGGTGATGATAAAAATGGCTGTGCTTCCCAAGCAGTCTGTACTCTCAGAGCTTGTCATCCAGCAACCTAGTACCCACCACTGTCCTCAAAGTGATGCAGTTAGTCCACTTTTAGTAGTAATTGTGCTGCTCATAACATCTGCACAAAACAGATTTTTAAAACCAGAATTGAATGTTTGATTTGCTAGTTATTTTGAAAATCAAATGATGGCGATGTTTGGAGTTGAAAAGGCATAAAAGGAGTAGTAAAGGAACTTACTACTTGAAGATAGATAAAAGAACAGAGATGCTAGTTCTGGCTCTATTCCCGCTACGCGCACCTTCCTAAAGCTGGTAGAACAAGTACCACCTGGAACACAGGACACGTGCCTGGGTCAGGACCACCAACAGCTAGTTTGTCAGGAAACTCGGCCAAGCACAGTTTTCCCAGTCCAGCTTTGGGGGACTGGAAAGTTGGTTTTACAGGAGCTTTCTTTAATATTCTCTATAAATCAATTTGGGCCTGTTAGGATCTAGACTACTTAAGGATAACTAATCTTCTGAAAGACACTTCGAGGAAAATCACAATCAGAATACCAAAAGAAATTTTGTATTACTTTGAATTGATCTACCCACAGACATAAGCAAGTTGTTGCATTTGGGGGATTGATTTGCCTACCTCTGGAATTATTCAATTTTTTTAAAAATTACTTCCCAATATAACTTTGATGCTTTGGTGATACAGGACGTATAATTCTGAGCTAAAAATAACGAAAACTTAAGGTTAAAATAAAGCTTTTCCTCATTTCAATCCATCTGTACAACTAAGCATCTGTCTTATTGTTTTTTCCTAGGATGGTCCAGATTCTGCTGGAGGAAACCGGACAAAGCAGGAGAGTGCATGGCTGTTCAGGCTGTGGTACAGCTTTGACCACAAGTATCCTTTGAAGTAGTTTCCCTGAAACATTGGCAATGAAATCCTGTTGAGTTGCCAGTAAATGACTTCTGATAAGTAAGGAAGGATGTGTGCTTGCTACAGTGTAGTCAGTTTTCTCTTGGGACTCATGCCGTGATCAATTAACCACAGGTAGTCCTGGTGAGCATCTCTTTGGGCAAGAGAGTTAGCCGACCCATAGCCTGGTAGACTCACGTGGTTCTTCAGAGCTCTGTATACAAGAGGAATGTGGCTTTGTAGGTGAATTGGTGTGGTCAGGAAGTGTGAAGTGAAGCATATTATTCACTAGGCTTAGTGTTTTGCTAATTATTATAAAAAGAACTTCGCTACTCATGACTTGCATTTTCGCTTTTTTATTTTTTAAATTTATTGTTGAAATATTACCCATGTCCCTTTTTTTTGTTGTTGTTGTTATTTTCCCTCCCAAGCTTTTGCCACACTATTGTCTGTGTCCATGGGTTATGCGTATATGCATACAAGTTTCCTAGTCAATCTCTCCCTCCCACCCCCACCCCCGCTTTTCCTCTTAGATTCATCAGTCTGTTCATGGTTCTGTGACTCTGGATCTATTTTGTTCATCAGTTTATTTTCATTAGATTCCACGTATGAGTGAGATTGTGTTTAAGATACATTTTCACTTTTCAATAGACTCTTGATGAACAAAAGGTCTTCATCTAGTTCATGGATCTTTTCTGTTCTGTCAGTACTCTTTGTGTCCTATTTTAGAAATCTCTGTCTTATCTCAAAGTCATGAAGCTAATTTCCTATGTTATCTTTTAGAAGCTTTATTTATTTTCTTCTGTGGATCTTTTTTTTTCCCCCAGTGACAGATATGGGCAATGAGAAAGTATACAGATCATTTGAAATGCTCCAGATAAGGTTATCGTTCCTCAGAGATAATTTGATTTACATTGGGTCTATGTTAGGGGCATTAGTAATTCCAGATCACTTTAGTTCAATCAGAAATAAAGGTGACGTGAAGCTGGGCTGTCGTTCCTGGGAAGGTTAGTCTGTTTTCTGTTTACCCTTTGTTCTAGGTTCTAACCTAGAGCTAGGGTGCTTTGGAGCCTTCCTCAGAAGGCTCTGGACACCAGTTTTTGTCAGATTCACTACTTTTTTCAGTCTGCCAGATGTTCTGCTCAGCTGCTGAGGTGCTTTAGGGAAAACGTGGCTCGCCAAGCGCCCAGGCTCCCCACTTGAGTGTCCTCCAGATTCTGGCTCTCTTCACTGCCCTGGTAGCTTTCTGATGCCATGAAGCAGAAGATTTTGTTGTGTTTTATCTTGACCAGCTTTTCTATTCATTCTTAGTGGAAAGGATGGTTTAAATTATTGTTTACAATTGTTTGCTATGAACTAAAATAGAACTCCCATAGGTTTCTTTTTTTAAAATTGTAAGATATATTTTTTAAATATATATTTTATTGATTTTTTTTACAGAGAGGAAGCGAGAGGAATAGAGAGAAACATCGATGAGAGAGAATCATGGATCGGCTGTCTCTTGCACACCTCCTACTGGGGATGTGCCCGCAACCAAGGTACATGCCCTTGACCAGAATCGAACCTGGGACCTTTCAGTCCACAGGCCAACGCTCTATACACTGAGCCAAACCGGTTTCGGCTCCCAGAGGTTTCTTAAAGCCATATGAACCTGTCCACATTATAATCCAGAAGTCACCGGGCTTCCAAAGGATGAAGAGAAAATTGGAGGGAGTTCACAGGAGAGTGACAAAATACTAAAGTGATAAGAAATTGATTCTTGTCAGCACATAATACTCCACTTTCAACAATGGCTAGATTACCCAGGTGGAAAATACATCAGGAAACATTGGACTTGTATGACATTTTAGATCAAATGAACCTAACAGACATGCACAGAACATTTCATCTAACAGCAACAACATGTATATTCTTCTCAAGTGCACATGGAACATTCTCCAGGATAGATCTGTGTGTTCGCTCACAAAACAAGTCTTAGAAAATTTATGAAGATTGAAATTAAAGCAAGTATATTTTTCAACCACAATGGTATGAAAATAGAAATCAATAACAGTAGGGAGACTGGAAAACTTTCCAAACATTTATACATCCAACAACACACTCCTGAACAAACAACCAATGGGTGCACATTAAACAATACAGTCCTCAATAACCAATGGGTCAATGAAGAAATTGGAAGGGAAATAAAATATATCTTGAGACAAATGAAAATGGAAACACAACATAACAAAACTCGTGTGATTTAGCAAAAGCAGTTTTAAGAAGAGACAAAAAGTTTAAAGTGTTAAATACTGACATTAACAAAGAAAGATCTTGTCCAGCCGGCGTGGCTCAGTGGGTGAGTGTCCGCCCATGAATCAGGAGGTCATGTGTGGGGTGTGCAGGAGGCAGCGGAACAGTATACTCTCTCATCATTCATGTTTCTCTCTCTCTTTCTCTCTCTCTCTCTCTCTCTCTCTCTCTCTCTCTCTCTCTCTCTCTCCCTTCCTCTCTGGAATTAATAAAGGTATATTTTAAAAAGAGATCTTACCCTGGCCAGTGAGGAGGGTCTTGCCTTCAGTTTGTAAAACAAACTAACTAACAAACAAACAAAAATGCAACATCTGTGAGGTACAATAAGAGAAACACAATAAAAATGGCTACCCTTTCTTTATGGTACTGGTAAACTGGGGCAAGAGACATTTTCTGGGTAGAATGTCAGATGATTTACTTGTTGGGATTGCTAATCACATTTTTTGGGGGGTGTTCTTTGCAGACGTTGTTTCCTTAATTCTCTTTTTAAAGTTACTTGAAGCCCATCCTCACACACAGTGGACCCCCATTAACCACCACCCTCCCAGCCTGGTGTGGCTTGCTCGCGAGATGTTTGACCAGTCCGCAGGTGTATGACGTAAGTACAGCATGTCAGGGCTGCATTTCTAGGCAGCCTCCAAGTTCACAGAATTTGCTTCTCCAGGAAGGTGATTGATGACAAATGACCAGCTGGCATACGCTTCATACATTGTGCAAGGCAACAGAGAAACCTTTTACCCTGGTTATGGGGCTCCCCAACACCAGCAGCTATGGCATAGTAGGAAGATTTCTCTCTGTCCCTCTGAGGCTGCAAACTTTAAAAGAATGAAAAGGAAGCTCCCCTTGAAATCTGGGTGCTAAGAGCCCTGGAAGAGGTATCGTGACAGAAATGAACAAAAGCAATATTTAGCGCATGCATTAACGGGAGAAGTGGAATGTACTAAAGCAGGGAACATGATGTCATCTGTTGTTAAAACTATCACCGGGCAGACATAGTTTCAGGACTTTCTAAATAGTGATGGAGAGGAGGGGGGGGGCAGTTCAGAACGAGTTTTAGAATCTCCCTCTGCCTGACTAGAGGACTCTTATTTGATTATACATTTGTATCCTGCCTAATTCCAGGGAGGATTTGAGGCAGCAAGCAAGAGGAGTTGCGTGCTTGCCTGTTACAAGAGCTGCAGCATTGGTTAAATAGAGTCACATTGTGGAGTTTGGAGAAGTCAACATCTTTGAGAAACAATGCAGAAAACATGGGTGTGTTTGTCACCAGTAAGGGCACGGAGATGGGCTGGGACCAGAGAAGTGAGGTAGGCAGAACCCAGGAGTCCTCCGTAGGCCATCGCCACTTGGCAGGCATTCCTCTAGCACCTACCCAGTTAAGCACCTCGAGGAAGGGTGCCGACAGGAGGAGAAGGAAGTCACTGCCCTTTGGTGATTCACCCAGATGGGGACCCCAGGCATGGACACAGGAGAATCTGTGGGCAGCATGACTGGGTGGGAGCATGGACTGTCATGGCAGGTTCAGGTCCTGCACTGAGGACACCTTGTTGTGTAGAGGACAGGATGTAGGACTTCAGATGTGCTTTGGAGGGTAGATAGGAAAAAGGAGAGAAAGAGCAGTTTTCAAACTGTGTTTGCTAGTCCAGAAGGAAGTCCAGACCTAGCCGGTTTGGCTCAGTGGATAGAGGGTCAGCCTGCAGACTGAAGGGTCCCGGGTTTGATTCCGGTCAAGGGCACATGCCTGGGTTACAGGCTCAATCTCCAGCCCTGGCCAGGGTGTGTGCAGGAGGCAACTAATTGATGTATCTCTCACATCATGTTTCCCTCTCTCATCTCTTCCTCTCCCTTCCACTCTCTCAAAACAATCAATGGAAAAATATCCTCAGGTGAGGATAACAAAACAAAACGGAAAAGGAAGTCCACAGTGTTTGACAGCCATGAAATAGGGGAGTGGGGGAGCACACAACCCTTGTTTTGCTTGTTGAACTCCTTGGAGAACGAAAGGTTGTCTGACTTCTTGCTGCTTCCTGAGACTCTCTCCCTGCCATCTTTTAGTTTCAAGTGGCTGCCACTTGGCTGACGCCTTCCTTGCTCAGCCTAGTCTGTTTTGCTACAACTGCTGCTTATTATGAGATGCTGTGCCAGTCCCCTTCCCAGTGGAGTCACTTTTCATATCATTTAGGTGGGCAGAACCAGTCTGGAGGTAACCTAAGTCCAAACCTGCTTCCTACCGGCTGGACAGCCTTGGGCAAATTTCATAGGTTCTCATAGCTCAGATTTTCTGCTCTGTGACACATGCTTGCACCATTCACAGGAGAGGGGTAAGGATCAAATGAGAGCTTGTGTGACATTCCTGGCAGGCATATAATAGACCAAGCATGCCAAACTCAAAGGCTAACACAGGCCAAATAAACAAGGTTTAAGTTAATGTGGGCCGCAAAAAACCAAAAGCTTCGATTTGCATAGAAATGTGGGTTTATTTCGATAGAGACATACTGAATACAAAGGACTGAAATAATTGAGTCATCATTAAAATAATAGAACATTTTAATAGAGATTAATATTTTTCTTGAACATTCTTACCAGACAATGAATAGCTGCACATATGAGTAAGTGTAACACAAATAAACCTGTTTTCTTCTTCAAAAGTAAAATATTTCCTGTTGCGCACACCAAACAAGTCAGTACAAGACTAATGATGTGGCTATGGGCTGCTAAAATATTCACTGCTAGTATTAGTGAGAGAAATAGTGTGCGGATGCATAAGGCACATAACGGAAAGGAATGCAAGAAGATGATGGCAATCAGTCATTAGCGAACGTTGTAGTTCATTATTAATAATTATGTATAATAGGATATTATAAAAATTAAGTTCCAAAATTTTTACTAAAATGTTTCTTACATACTGTTATATTGGCTGGGCCGCAAAAATATTTATGGGCCACATGCAGTCCATGGGCCGTGAGTTTGACATGCTTGTATTAGATGCTCAAGAAAATATACCTTCTGCTGAAACCGGTTTGGCTCAGTGGATAGAGCGTCAGCTTGCGGACTGAAGGGTCCCGGGTTCGATTCCGGTCAAGGGCATGTACCTTGGTTGCGGGCACGTCCCCAGTGGGGGGCGTGCAAGAGGCAGCTGATCGATGACTCTCATCAATGTTTTTAACTATCTCTCTCCCTTCCTCTCTGTAAAAAAATCAATAAAATATATTTTAAAAATAAGAAAATATACCTTCTGTCTGTATGACTTGCTGCATCTATATGAGGGCTTCCCATCAGGGATTTTGTGTGGCGACAGGAAGGAAATCCTAATAATGGTTTGTCTTCTTCCTGCTGTGCTGACTAGGGTAAAGAGTAGTTCAAGTGTAAACTAGGTGTGTTTGGAATGGTTTGGGTAGGGCAGGAGGTCCTTTCCCAGAGGGGAGAGGACCTGAAACCTATTTGCAGGTCTTCCCAGTGACCTTAGCCCTTCCTTTCTTTGTGGGCTGGGAAGCTGAAAATCCAGGTTGGTTTCCTTTTCTTCCGTTTTGTCACAGACTGCCAGGCATTTAAAATCACAGCTGCCTGTTGCTATTCCAAGTCCTAATTCGGGCAACTGTGCTATACATTGAATAGGACTCTACAGCTTACATCCAGTTTTCATGCTGGAGGCTCGATGCCGGCCAGTTTCATGATCCCCAATGTCAGATGAGGAGTTGAGGTTGGGGTTGGGGGAGCTCTGGAAGATTCCAGTCTTCACTTTGTTGTTATTGTTATTTGTTGCCCTTTTCAGAACCAAGAGCCACTGAGAGAGGAAGACTCTGATTTCATCCTGACTGAGGGTGACCTCACCTTGACCTATGGGGACAGCACAGTGACTGCCAACGGCTCCTCAGGCTCCCACACGGCCTCCATGAGCCTGGAGGGCAGTCGGAAAACAAAGAGCAGCTCCGAGGAGGTGCTGGAACGAGACCTGGGAATGGGAGACCAGAAGGTTTCAAGCCGGGGCACCCGCCTAGTGTTCCCCCTGGAGGATAATGCATGACTTTCCCCCCAAACCCTGAAGCGATGGGGTAGACCCACCGGTGGTGTGGGGCAGGCTGCATGCTCCGGTGTTGATTGAGGTGGGACAGTGACTGAATGGAACTAACACTTCTATCTTATTGAGGTCTGAAGATATCTTAACATTTAAAACATAACCCAAGATACAGATGGTGAGGCTCAAGGCAAATGCAGATCTATTCCCACTTTTTCACATAGTAGTGCACTGTTCAGAGTTAAACAAACAAAAACAATCGCATGCTTTTTCAGGTCTCTACTTCATTCACCTGCGGCACCTGAACAAGGTGTGGTGGGTGCTGGGACCCCTCCCAGGAGAGGCTTCATATCCATACACAGCAGTGCGAGTCCAGCTGGATGTAGGACTATCAAGTGAAGGGAGAACAGGCTAGAAGAGAGATCGTGAAGGAAAGCCAGTGAGATTGGACCTCTAAGGATGAGGGGAAGCTGGTGTCCAATGGCTCAGAAAGCATGAAAAAGCAATTTGAGTGGAGGCTCCAGCAACCAGGGCTGTGTGACAGCAGCCTCATCTCTGGACTCCTGACTTCTTTTGCTACCTGTATTTTCTCTAGACTGAAGATTGGAAAATATATACATCAACATTTCAACCTGGGGGAAAGAATTATAATTCTTTCTCTGGAAATCTCCGTAAAGAAGTTACTGGAATGTTTAAAACCAAAGGCAAAATAGTGTTAAAGTGATATGTTTTTTTGTTTTGTTTTGTTTTTGTTTTGTTTTCATTAATGTGAAGGCAGGAGAAACTGTTGATCACATCACTGTAAATACCAATCTATTCTTGATGGCTGCCATATGAGCTGACTGTCTGGAAAATGATGAACAGGACTGAGATATCTACTGTGGGTTTGGAAATAACACCAAAATGTGTGGAGTGCTTTGATCTGGGGTTGAGAAGGCAGTAACAACCCTCAGAGGCAATGTGCTAGTATTCAAAGGGAAGAAATCTCACTGTGAAAAAAAAATCACTGCAAAGAAAACACAAGATTGTATTCTAAAGACTGAGTAGAATTCTAAACTTCAAGCTAAGGAATGAATGAGATTTCAGTGGTCACCTGAAGAATCAGAGGCGAGGCAGTGGAATGTTAAGCTTTATTTATGCAGTGGAAGGTTCCTGTCCACCATCAGATTAAGAATCTAGATGTCTTGGCACTGAGTGCCATGTAGAGAGAGGTTATTTTCTTGGTATCTTGGGGGAGGTTTGCACCAGCTTCCTGTGTGAGTGTGGTCTGAGATTTAGATTTCTACTTTGGGTTCTTTTGTGGGTGAGCTGTTCTACCTGCCCACACCTGTAGTAAGTGAAATACTGAGGAGAACTCTTGGAAACCATGTTTGAGATTCTCCCTGTGCTCTATGCTTCAGTGCTATTATTTTCAAAAACCCAATTTCTAAAAAACACTTTCATTTAATGTGGCCATTTCTCTTATAAAATAGTGGCTCAATCTAGTGTACCCATCATGAAATCAGCCACTTAACCTTCTTAACTCGCAGTTTTAATGGTTAATTTTTAAATAAGATATTGTTTCACCCTCTTTTTCAATAGATAATTTGTGCAAACCAATAAAAATTTATTAGTTTGAGCCATATGAAATTGCTGATATTCCACCATTTTTTTAAAGAAACAAAAACGACAATTTCATATGGTTCAGTATATGAGAATTGGGTGATTTTTATTCCCCTTTCCTTTCTATCTACACTAAAGCCCATTTTGATTTGATGGTCATCCATGCACTTTGGAAGTTTTGGGGAAAAAGCTAAATGTGCTTCCACTATGCTGGAAAGTAAAAAAAGTAGGGTGCAGAGAAACTAACCCAAGGCTGACTATTTGCATAAACCAGATAGAAACTGCTGAGTAATGGTACATCCAACTAAGAAAATTCTCCTGAGAGGATAATCCCAAATCCTTTTATAAGCATATTTGTTCTGGGGGTAGGGGTGGGGTGGGGTTTACAGTTCAGCAGAGTCAGTTGTTCGAGGCCAGAGATTCTCTACCCTGGCTGCACATTAGGATGATCTGGCCATGTATTCAAATCCTATATAATAAAAGGCTAATATGCAAATTGACCCAACAGTGGAATGACTGGTTGCTATGATGCACACTGACCATCAGGGGCAGATGCTCAATGCAGGAGCTCCTGGTGGTCATTGCACTCCCACAGGGGAGCATCGCTCAGCCAGAAGCTGGTCTCAGGGCTGGTGAGCGCAGTGGTGGTGGTGGTGGTGGCGGGAGCCTTTCTCACCTCCAGGGCAACATTAAGAACGTGTTGGGGGATGTCTGCCTGCCAGCTTAGGCCCATTCCCCTAAGTTCTGTTACACTTAAACCAGCAGGTGGACATCCCCCAATGTTTCCCAGACTGTGAGAGGGTGCAGGCCGGGCTGAGGGACCCCCTGCCAGTGCACGAATGTCGTGCACTGGACTTCTAGTATCAACATAAAGGCCCACCCTCAGAGATCCAGATTCAGTAGGTTTAGAGTGGGACCAGGCTTCTGTGCTATGTTTGGATCCTCGGGGATTCTAATCTGCAGCTCAGTTGAGAGCCTTTAGTCTAGAACTTGCAGTAGACCCACCTTAGAGGATGACCTGGAAAATTCAGTTTTTTAAAAAAATTGCTGGTCATGTGGAACAAACTGAACGTTGATCAATGATACAGACTGGGTAGCTGTGAGTGAGTCTTGTGCTAATAATGTTTGTAGAACTCAAAAACATACTCCATAAATACAACTAAAATTTTAAAAGGTCATATTAGAAGACCTTAGAGCATGAAAGGGGGAGAAGGATGACTTGAGTGTATATATTGGAGGGGTTAAAACCTGTCATCTTTGCTCTGATTTGTGGGGACAAAGGGGGTTTGTCTTAACTGAGCTGCTGACTAATCAAATGTGAAGATTTCCAACAAGCTGTCTTTTCCATTTAACCTGGGATTAACTTAATAGTACCCTTTGCAGTCAAGTGAATGTTCTTTCTCTTCACACTTCACTTGTCTCCATGCCTGAATCCACACTGGACTCCTTAAAATAAGGGGGAGGGGTGTATTCTGCCAGAGCACAGGCCCCTTATTAAGTGGAAGGTTGTCATCACTTTGCTGTCATGCGGTGGTGGTGTTGGGAGCTGGTAATTAAGGAGATGCAAGCCTTTGCGTATAGCACTGACAGAGGGAAGATATAAACTCCTGACATGCCTTTTAATATCCTTTTCCTAGAGAGGAAATTTGGGATTTAAATAAGTCTGCATTTCTTCCTCCTAGAGAGAAAATTTGGGATTTAAATAAGTCTGCAAGTAAAGGAAAGGCAAATGTAATTAAATGGACACTGACCATCAAGGATACTTATTGGGCTGACCAGACAAATAAGCATTAATGACTTGCAGCCAAAAACCACAGTGCGACATCACATGTTTCATCCACCAAACAGCAAGAGCTCTTTAGGCTGTGATCCCTAGACCTGAAAATGCCCTCTGTGGTTTAGTTGAAAAAAGCAAATTTTAGAAAACACCAAAAATGTTATCGTCACTATCCATGAACATTTCAGACTAGGGCACAGAGGTGATGTTCCTTCTAAAAGAGAGGTCTGTTTCATGTCCTTCTTACACCCCTCATCAGAGCCCTCCCTTTTTGTGTCCATAGTAGAAGTTAAGGTAATCATGTTGGATATTTGATGTGAACAGTGACTATTCAATGTAGAAACACCACTGATATACTGAAGAGATAGGTGCCAGGGCAACTTAGCCACTCAGAGGGGAATCATCTGCTTAGAAACCTACCTTGGTACCCATTATAACTTCTAGGGGGTGTATCAGAAAACTGATTCTTACCATCTGTTGCCAAGTGTAGTCTGGCATGAGGGTTGCTGATTCAATGAATGACTTCTTATTCCACTTTAGGAATAGGGAACCTGACAAGTCTCAGGCCCGCCTTTGATGTTGATTCTGCAGATGGGTTAGTACTGTCGGAGCTAATGTGTCCGAAATTTAATTAATGTGTCCGAATTTTAGACTGGTGTCATTGAGTTCTGATTTCTTCTGTTGTTTTCTAAGTGGGACTCTGGCTTGCCAGTGTCATTTGCTATATGTCCTCACACAGCAAGTTGAAGAACCCAGTGGGCAAGAGTTAGAATTTAGAAACGACCCACCTGAATGCTGCTGTCACCACTTTGATACCTGACAAGACCTTCCTCCTTCCTAAAACCTAATAAGAACAATATACAGAGAAACACCCTAGAAGTCAATGTGAGCATCTGACTAGGAAAAGCCAGTAGGATTGTTGACAATCTTTTCAAAGCAAGATTTAGAAGTAAACCATATTTTTTCAGTTTCAATTTTCGTAAATAGAGTCTTAAAAAAAATGAACAAAAACACATCCTGTCTTGTCACCCAGTGCTAGGAGAAATTGTAAAGAGCAAAACCAAAGTTTTTGATGCAAACTTTATTTTTGTAAGCAGGGTATACGATAACCATGGTCTGCTTGGAACACATAGGCACCGGTTTTCTGCTACTTGAGCCTTGGAGAAGATGAGAAGGAAGGTCTTCCTCTTCTGCTACTGCCTTTTGAAAAGGTCTGAAATAGACATGAGAGCGCACGTGCAGGAGAGGCCATCCTCTTATTCTGATGGCCACCTTTTAAAAAGGATTAACGGGATGTCATAGCCACCTCAATTCTTGGCCAATGGAGAATGATTTGGGCCTGTGTATGTTGGAGGAGCTCAGAAGAAAAAGGACATGTAAATAGCTTGAATAACTCTACATTTCTGTCCAAAGCACTTAAGAACAGTTAAGATCCCGTGTTACTGGTGACCATCTAACTGCATGGACATTTGGGGGTTGACTTTTGTTGTGATTATTCCGGCTGTGGGCTTTGGAGGAGCAAAGAATGATTTTCAGTTGTGTGGGTATTAAGTCAGTCTATGGATTTGGAATTTATCTCTGCACTCACTCATTCAAAGTATGGTTTCATAATAGGGCCACCTACTCCTAGGTTGTCTTTTTCACGTAAAATACATCTGGTTTTTGTTCGTTAAACTTATTAAATGAAAAGGCCACCAATATTCATTTAATAGCTGCAAAGCAATTTTTTAAATAGAATAGAATGAATGTGACATGGATGATGTGACCTAGAGAACTTTTTATAGAAAGCTTAAATACTGTAGTTGGGGAGGATTTTTGTCTTCTATTTCCATTCAACTGTGGCAAACTGGTGGTTTTATAACATTAACATTATAGTATGTCATATAAACATGTGATACAAAATAACATTAAAATATGTTTAACTGTGAAAAAGTGAAGACTTTGAATTATCAGCAACCTTTATGTGCAATACAGAAAACTGAAGTTAGACCCCAAAGTGCTGTCTTTCCGTAGCATCCTACTTAATGTTTGCCTTTGTGTCTATGTTTAGATTGATATTGTAAAGCTAGTCCCGTTTTCCTGCTTTTGCTGATATTTAACACATTTTTCTCAAAGCTTTTTCTGTATTTTTTTTTTTACAAAACTCAAAATAAAACGATTAACTGGCTGAACTGTTCTTGTTTTGTATTTTTAAAGTATTGTCTGTTAGCAGAAGGTCTAGTATGATCCTATTCTTTGTTTCTTTCCTTCACTGAGAGGTTCTTTTCTAGGTGGAAGCGAATCTTCTCCAGCTTCATTTAGACCAGGAGTTGACAAATTACAGCCGGCACCTGGATCCGGACTGGTCCATTGCCTGTTTTGTCAATAAAGTTTTATTGGCATGCACGATGCTCATTCATTTGCATATTGTCTGTGACTGCTTTCATGCAGAACTGAGAAGTTATGGCAGAAGTGAGCAACTATCCTATGTAATAAAGATGTAATATGCAAATGGTCGTTAGGCAGTGAAGTGTAACAACCGGATCACAGATCAGCAGGAGGGTGGGGCTGTGAGCTACTGGCTACAGCAGGGTGCAGGGCAGAGAGTTATGAGGGAGTGTGGGGGGAGCTACAGGAGGGTGGGGCAGCGAGCTACTGGGGAACTACTGGCACACAGACTCGTGTGCAGGGCTATTGGTTTGCTTACAAAGCAGAAAATGTTTTTGCCAACCCCTGATTCAGATCCTTGAAAGACTTTAGTTTTAAAATAGGATCTAAAAATCAGGGCAAGACGTGCCTTAGGATTAAAAGAACCACTTTAAACTCATCTCTTCCTGTGACTTTTCCTGGCCTTAAACTCTCTTTAGTAGGCTTTAAATGTTGGATAATTGCTAAGAATCTTGAACCTAACATGCAGTTTATTTTATAGCTTCATATTCCTTTCTTTTTTTAAAATTCAATTTTCTTTAATAACCAAGCATTGAAAACTTTACAAAATGTCCGTTAAATGTGTTAAGTAGTCTAGCTTCTCTCAGAACCATTCAGTCGAACTACATCATAAAATATGAAGCTTCCTAGCAAAACAAAACAAACAAATCCTGTCATTAGCATGACTCAGACATTTAATAGTATAATTACAAAAACACCAAATGGAACAATTTAAAAGCAAAAACTTGTTTCAGTTCATTTCTCTCCCACTGTACAGAGAGAAATTAGTTTTTGAAAATCAGTTCAGGGGTGGTGGCAGGGGGAGCTGTTTGAAGAAGGGTTGGATGAGTCACATTTAAAACAATATCACCTAGACTTTTATTTAATAGTGCGTGATTTAATCAAGATACACAGGACTGCACTTGGCCCTTATTCACATTAATGTTTTGTCCAGACACCTGCTGATGGGAAATGGTACCAATCGCATCTCTTCTTTGTTGTGAGGACGCCTTGTTGAAATGGCTCCAGCTGAGGCAGGTTCAGGCTGGGAACTAAAGCTCTTCCTATTTTATTGCCATAATTAACCACATTGTGCTTACTTACTGGAAACTGTTTCAACCAATGTGCCCTTCATACTATCTAATAAAGAGGGAATATGCAAATTGACCATCACACCATCACAAAAGATGGCGGCGCCCACAGTAAAGGTGGGGTTTCCATATCACGTGATGGATGCACCTACAATGGAGGCTGAGTTCCCTTAATGGGCCTTAACAAGCAATCAGCAGGGATCTGAGGCTGCATGGCACTCGGCCAAGGCAGGGGACCTCAGGCCATACCCCCCAGCCCTGGCACTGGGCCAGGGGACCTGAGGCCAAGCCCTTCACCCAGTGGGGCTTGACAGGGGACCTCAAGGTGTGCCTCCTGCCCCAGTTCTGGGCCAGGGGACCTCAGGCCATGCCCCCCAACCCAGCGCTAGGGGACCTGAGGCTGCACCCCCACCAGGTGGGGTTTAATAGGGGCACTGGGGCTGCTCCCCCCATCTGGCAGGGCTTGATGGGGGACCTGAGGCTGTGCTTCCCTCCTGGCGCCAGGCCAGGGGACCTCAGGCCGCACCTCCCCCTGCCCCCACCTAACAGGGCTTGACAAGGGTGGGGCCGGCCTGGTCTGGAACTTGCCTTATGGGGGTGGGGCTAGCTTGGACAGGGTCTTGCTCGATTTTGAGGTGCTGTGGGTGGGCAGCGACTTGACTCCCATTCCTGTGGCGTGCCCCAGACTGTCAGAACAGGAGGAAGATTTTCATATACATTTTACTAATTTTCTTTCATCTCTGACACTTAAAAGCCAAATAGCAATATTAAAATATTTTCTCTAATTAATCCCCTTTTAATGTCCATGGATTTTGTGCACCGGGCCACTAGTTATTCAATAAGCTCATGATAGTCCTGCTCTCCAGAATTGCACAGCAGTTGGTACCAAATCAAGTCCCAGTCTCTGACAGCGTGATAGATTGCCTCCAGAACATGGCTTCTCCAGTGCTGGGGCAGCATGCTGAGTGCCCCTTCATGATGACAGACCTAGAAGGAAAGAAACAAAGGATTTTTGAACTTCAGAACACCAAAATTCACAAACAGAAAGCCTGTTGAATCATGACAATATAAGGACTCTTAAATATTAAACCTTTAATCTTCCTTATCTAAGCTGCATTTTTCAATGCCAGAAATCCATACCGAACCAGTATCTGTCATTTCTGCTTTGTTAAATAGTCCAGGAATAAGTGTGACCCAAGAGGGGTTAGGTGAGAATAAAGACAGGAAAAAGATAGGCGTACCTCTGTCAGTGCGACTGCTTTCTACAGCTGCTGCTGTGGGTTGCCTGTTATTGAAACTTTGGATGCATATTTAAGATCCAATCATTCAGTTTATCAGTCAGCTACAATGACCAAGTAGGTAGCCTTGCCCTGTCTTTCAACTACTAGATGTTTGGCAATGAAAAATTAAATGTTCAGCTACTAAACTTCTTGGTTAAAACTATTTCCAGTTACCCAGAATTTGGAGAGAATGAAAATGATTGTTACTGCCTGAACCACCTGAAACAAATGTAAACCCTTCTGGTCATTTCTAAATCAAAGTATTTAAAGACCTATGTTGTATGATAATAAAAAAAGAAATAATTCCAAAATTATCTTAGTACAATTAATTTCAAGATTTATAGAGATTTTGTTAGATAGGACAAGGATCTCAAAGTCTGGGCAGTTCTAAGTATGATTTCTTGCTAAATGTTAAAGTATAGCACAGTATTTTGCAGATGCAGCAGTAAACAGGATGAGCTGACAAGAAACTCAATGGAGCAGCACAATTTACAATAGCTAGGACGTGGAAACAGCCTAGGTGCCCGTCAGCAGATGAATGGATCAGAAAACTATGGTACATCTACACCATGGAATACTATGCTGCCATAAAAAGGAAGGAATTCTCATCATTTGCAGTAACCTGGATGGAATTGGAGAGCATCATGCTGAGTGAAATAAGCCAGTCAATGAAAGAGAAACACTACATGACCTCACTCATTTATGGATATTAAAGAACATTATAAACGAATGAACAGAAAGATAGATATAGTGACAGTAAAACAACAGGCAGACTGCCAAATGACAGCGGGGGGGGGAGGGGAGGGTAGGGAGTTCTGGGGGAGATAAGAGATCAATCGAAGGACTGGTATGCTTGCATATAAGAACAACCAATGGACACAAAACTCTGGGGAGGGAGGGCACCTATGGGGGGGCAATGATAAGCTATGTACACAGATAATACCTTAATAAAAAATATTAAAAAAAAAAAAAAGAAACTCAATGGTATGAAAGTAGCCAACTGCAAAGAATATGTCAACATACTAGAGGCCCAGTGCACGAAATTCGAGCAGAGTGGGGAGGGGTCCTCAGCCCAACCTGTGCCCTCTCACAATACGGGACACTTCAGGGGATGTCTGGCAGTCAGACATCCCTCTCGCAATTCGGGACCCCTCGGGGGATGTCTGGTAGCCTGCTTAGGCCCAATCCTCACAATCCGGGGCGCTGCAGCACCAGTGACCATACGTTTCACACGGGTGAAAGGCACCTGGCTGGGTGTGGGCAGCTACATGTGCTTGCCCTGGCTGTAAAAAGCAGTCCACAGCATGATCCCTCTGTGGCAGCGGCACTATTTCCCCATCTATGGGTGGAAACACTGAAGCAGAGAGAAGTTAAGTACCAGGCTCTGTCACACAGGGTCAGAATCAGGGTGACCACACACGTGCAAGCCAGAGTCCGTGCATGCCATGGCTGCATCATCCTGTTTTTTTTTTTCCAGTGTTAATCTTGCCAGGTTTTAGTTTTTACATCTAAGAGACTGTTCCCAATGTATAGGAATGCATGTTTATTCCTATGTAGAATAAATAGGATGTGGATAGTTTGGAGATTCTTCTGATGAATTAGGATTAAGCAGCCACAGATCTCTTTTTCAAATACTGCAGAAGTCCCTTCCTTGTTTAACTGTGTGTGGGATGTAGCACTTTATAAGCTGTGACACAGTCACTCACAATCCGGGACCCTTCAGGGGTTGTAGAGGTGCACCAAGCGGCAGGTGGCCAGGAAGGAGCCCAAACTGGGGCCAGCCAGGCACTGTGCTACTCACATTTATCCCAGCCCGCTGTGCCCGCTGCTGCTGCTTGGTAGCACTGCTGGCGGAGGTGGGAGAGGTTCCCGACGCCGCAGCTGCGCTCGCCAGTCCTGAGCCCAGCTTCTGGCTGAGCGGTGCTCCACCTGTGAGAGCACACTGACCACCAAGGGACAGCTCCTGCATAAGCATCTGCCCCCTGGAGGTCAGTGCACATCATAGCTACTGGTTGACTGGTTGTTCTGTGGTAATGGTTGCTTAGGCATATATATCCAAATAGTGCATATAATTAATGTCTAAGCTTCCCTTAGCAAGGCAGGGCTTTGGATATGAATCTCCTGTGTCTCCTTTATTTGCTTCAAGTAAATAAAATTATCTTGTAACAGCCATGTCTCACTTTTTTTTAAAATATATATTTTTTATTGATATTTTACAGAGAGGAAGGGAGAGAGATAGAGAGCTAGAAACGTCAATGAGAGAGAAACATCGATCAGCTGCCTCTTGCACACCCCCTACCAGGGATGTGCCCGCAACCAATGTACATGCCCTTGGCCGGAATCAAACCTGGGACCTTTCAGTCCGCAGACCGACACTCTACCGCTGAGCCAAACCGGTTTCGGCCATGTCTCACTTTTTAATGGAGTACCCCAAGCGGTGATATATGATTTCTGTATACCATTGTTTTGTGAATCGTGCATAAAAGGGTTTTTAAATATGTGGCATTGAGATATGAAGTTATTCCTTAATACTAAATTCACAGGTTCCCTTGCACTTAAAAAAATAGGATTGTTTACTTAAAGATTCAAAGTCATACTCCAATGAGTTGTGTATATTTTATGGCCTTTGCCACAGTTCCCCTGAGTATTTACAAGACCAGCTGGACCCTAAATCCAGCTGGGTGACCTCCAAGTAGCCTCACGGCCATCAAAGGGAAACTTCTTTTTGGGTGGAGAAGCCCAGACTGGGATTGCATGCAGTTGGTTGTGCTGAGCCTCCGGGGCTATCGCGGAATAACTCAGGAAGACACTCTCAGCATTTTAATCATACTTTTTACATCTGGGACGTGGGAGGAAGAAGAATCAACTTCCTGCTTGCTTTAAAGTGTGAGAACAGAAGATTCCACCATATGAACTTTCAGCTCTGCCTCTCTCAGCGGCCTTCCTGTCCTCTTTCAAGTCAGCTACTGAGCCCTGGGCCTCCCGAGAGGATCCGGGAACGTGCTTGGACACATTACTCCACTGCTTGAACCACACTTGTAGACTTCTACCCACCCTTCTTCAAGTTTCTCTTGTCTTTGTATCTGAAAGCACTCATCTGTCCCTGCCCATTCGCTTGTGCCAGGTGCAGCATCATGGGTTTGCCACCAAAAGACACTTCAAAGATACTAAAAGTTGGTGCTGCAACTTGGCACTTGGGCTGAGGGCTCTGAGATTTCCGGGTATTCAGCAGGTCCCGTTATCACTGTTGAATGACTTTCCAGCCCATTGTAACAGTCTTCCTCCTGGACCCGCTCCAGAACAAATGGCCTGAGGACTTTGTTAGCCTCCTTTTCAATGGCCAAGTGTTCTTGTGGGGTCTTCTCCCAGCATCTGACCCTGGAGCCACCCTCTGTAGAAGATGTTACCATCTAAGCTTATCTGTTCACTGGGGTTAAGCTTTCTTAACCTTCCTGTTTTCACCTCCAATCAGTGAAATGCAGTGCCAAGGAAAACGGAAATGGCTGACAATGTTTACAACAATAGAACCATTAAGTTACTGACTTCTTTAAAGGGAACTGCTTAGGAATGATGGCAAAATAATAATTGAAATACTAGAAATATCCAAGTGCAAGCATCCCTCCATTGTGAATCTAAAGCAAACTGTAATAGGAAACAGTTTGCTAATCTAACTGCAACTCCCCCTCCCCACCACCATCACCACCACGAAACAGCCTAAAAATGCACCTTTGACAGCACAAATGTGATAAATCACTTTCAGACTTTCAATCTGAAAAGTTAAGTGGCAGGGGTGCTGTCATACTTGGGCTAGTCAATATTAGTTTCAGTTGTATTTAATACTTGAAACAACTCTTGCTTCAGATGAAAACGGGGATGGAGTAAAACACACACACACACACACACACACACACACACACACACACACACACATCTCTTGCCTGGGGACTTCAGGGAGAAATTAGGGGAGAGGTCATTTGCGTGGACCTGAGCAACCCATGTAAAGAGCTAAGCTGCCCTTCCACCCTTCTCTCTGTCCACGGTGGGAGGAAAAGACCCACTTTTCTGCTCCAGAATCAGAGTAAAACCTCAATCTATGCGAGTCATTAGACAAGTCCCAGGGTCAGCCAGTACAATGATTAAATGGCCTTTATATTCCCCCAACAGAATTAAATAAGAATGTTTCCAATTTTATCATACTCCAACCCCAACTAAAATTTTCCCACGTTCTTGAGTTCACTTGAGCACAAAATGAAGTGAAAATGTAATAAAATGTGAAAACAGCTGAGTTTGCCTGGTTGACTTTTGTTTTTTCCGTTCATTGAACTGCGCTGAGACACAGTTTTAATTGGCAGACATAATTGCTTTTGTGAGTAAGGTCACTTCCAAGTCAAATAACGGAACTGAGTCAGTATTTAAAACATATATGTGACACCCCCCACCCCCGGCCTACAGATGTTTGTCATCCACCAAGTGCAGATGTCAGGGCTTGGTAAGGGCATGGGGCTGGGAAGTGACCAGAACTTGCAGCTACCACTCAGGCGACCCTTTGGCCTCCACTGGAGCTATCTATCAGCCAATGGCGTGGCTAAAGGGGTTTAGGACTCACAGGTTAGGATGGCTGGTCAGTATACACAGTCTGTGTGTCACCCGAAGTCCAGCCCGTCACTTCCGGTAACTCTCCCTGCAGAGTGGGGCGCTGTGTCTGTTCCTCCCTTTCCTAGCCCTATCCACAAGCTGGTGGGGATCAAGTGGTCCCATGGCTGAGAGTAGGTTTATGTTGGCTTAGGACACTAGAGCATGGAAACCAGTCCTCCCCCGGGGCCTGTGGGATTGCCAGAGATGGCCATACTTAGGAGCAGGACATGGATTTTTCCTGAGGTTAAAAGTATTTCTCTTCCCTTTTGACCGTTGAGAAATAAAAATAGAATTAATTAAAAAAGCATTCAATCATGCTAAGAGTTTTGTTGTTCTTTGGGGGAGTGCTTCTTTTCAGCTCTCTCTCTCTCTCTCTCTCTCTCTCTCTCTCTCTCCCTCCCTCTTCCTCTCGTTTCAAAATAGCCTTCTTTGATATCTTTAGGCAACAACACGTAACTTTTTGTTGTTTGCAGAACCTGAAAAATGTATTGTTTTCCTTTATTACATCTGTGTTGGTGATATTCTTTATTAGAGCAAGAGACAAAGTCTGCTACTATTGCTTCCAAAATCTGTCTATTTAACATATGCCAAACTCCACGCTGTTTGAAAGGAAGTCCTATTTTTAAGACATTATCTTCATCTTAGTATTTTTGGCTTACTGTTCCCATAATCTCTCCATGGCAGGAATGCATTCTTTTTGGTAATGTCTGGTCTTAGTCACGGGGAAAGTGATTTCTAAGTTGGGACGTTTTTTCTTAATGTTCACCTTATCTGTATGTATGTGAGGACTGCTTTAGCTAGCCTCCCAGGTCGCTCTGGGGGTTGCTCATAACTCTCTTCAGTTCATCATCTTTATGACAGATGAAATATACCGGTAGAAGGTCGGAGACCGGGATGGCAGGACACAGGTTTATTGAAGAGAAGAGTACCATTGCCGGCTGCTTCCAGAGAGAAGGGTGGAAGAGAGCGAGGGCCAGGGTACAAGCACCTTTAAGGATAGGGGATGGGGCTTAGGGTTCTCAGCATGCACTGATCGGTGATTAGGGACTTAAGGGAAGATCTATCACTTTATAAAAGAACTCAGTTTCGCACCCTTACTGGCTCCCATACCTTATGAATGTCTCTGTAATGTTCTGTGTCAGACCTTCAGTTAGGCTGCTCTCTCTGCTTCTAAGCTGCTGATTACCAACCCAAATGATCTTTTTAAAAAATATGTTCTTATTGATTTCAGAGAAAGGAAGGGAGAGGGTTAGAGAGATAGAAACACCAACAATGAGAGAGAATCATCAATTGGCTGCCTCCTGCAATCCCCTACTGGGGATTGGGCCCCCAACCCAGGCATGTGCTCTGGCTTGGAGTCAAACTGTGACTTCCTGGTTCGTGGGTTGACGCTCAACCAGGGAGCCACCCTGGCCAGGCCCAAACGATCTTAATCACGCAATATTCTCTCTCCAAACCATCCCTCTGGGCATCTGGATTTCGCCCAGATGTGAGGCTTCTTGTTGGCATAGCCTTGGGCCCCCACAGCTCTCCCTGTGCCTTCTGGGGTGCCTACTGGGGCCTGTGACAGGCGTGGTCACAGAAAGGGCTTCCATTCCAAGAGTAAAAACCTGTCTCCCTTGGTGATTATTTTTGTCACGTGACTCTTCACGGGAGGAGAATCTGCTTACTCCAAACATGTTCAGAATGGAAGTCAGATTTGCTGGTTGTTTTTCGCATCCACTTAATCTTCTAATTTAAAATATTCACTAGCATTCCTGGCCGGGTGGCTCAGTTGGTTAGAGTGTTATCTCACGCACCAAAAGACTGTGGGTTCGATTCTGGTCAGGGCACATGCCTAGGTTGAAGGTTCCATCCCTGGTTAGGGTGTGTATGGGAGGCAGCTGATCGATGTTTCTCCCTCTTCTCTCTCTCTCTCTCTCTCTCTCTCTCTCTCTCTCTCTCTCTCTCTCTCCTCTCTTCTCTTCCCCCCTCTCTCTAAAATTATATCCTCCTTGGGTGATGATATATATATTCAGGGTGTCCCAAAATGTATACATACTTTGAATAATTATTAATTCCAATGGGTCAAATCTGAAAAGAAAGAAACATCAATTGAACTATCAGCTAAACACTGCATGCATTTTTAGCGACACCCTGTATATATTCACTATCAGCTGATGTTTCAGTTTCTTCCCAGCATCCAGCATGATGGTCTTTAATGTGAGCAAGACCAGCTGCAGAAATGTCCAACTGGGCTGCTGGCTTAGTGCCTGTGGGGGGTCGGCAGCAAAACTGAAGGGCTCCGATTCTCATGCACATATCACTGAGCGCTGCAACTTTTCTCCAACTGAAGCTACTTCCTATTCAGCTCCCTAACAGTTCACTTCCCTGTGTTCTTGAACTTGGGTCAAGGCTTCTCAGTCTCCACCGTTCCTTCTCTATACTGCACCTAAGCAGACGTGACTCTCAGTAGAGCAAGGTCCTTTGGTTCCATGATGAAGCAAGAGGATGAGGGAATCAGAAACCCTCACAGAGAGGGAGGTTCGTCTATTACTCATCTTGTGCGACTAGAACGTCAGGCACAAGAAAGCAAGACCAGTTTAGCTTTTAGTTTCATTCTTTTCTGTGTTGCTCCTGCTGAGCCTGAGAGAAGGCGTACTGAGGAATTTTAAGCCAGCTGCTTATGAACGTTTTCTTTGTAAGCATCATTGCCAACTATTTATATTACATGTGTATGCATGAGAAGAAAATCTCTGCCCAGACAAAAACAATAACACCTCTTTGAAAACTCTCTGAGTCCTGCCTCAGCAACTGCAAATTCACACTTCTGCCCTCCCCCAGACTACAAGGACAGCTCTCGGGAGCACAGAGAAAATGTGTAAAGACTCCCAACTGGCATGGCTCAGTGGTTGAGTGCCGACCTAGGAACCAGGAGGTCACGGTTCGATTCCCTGTCAGGGTACATGACTGAGTTTTGAGCTCAATCCCCAGTGTGGGGCATGCAGGAGGCAGCTGATTAGCGATTCTCTCTGATCATTGATGTTTCTATCTCCCTCTCCCCTGTTCTCTGAAATAAAAATATATATATTTAAAAATAAAATAAAGATTGTTTACACCTTACTGTAGCCCTCCCACTCAGGTACCTATTTCTGTACACACACACACACACACACACACACACACACTTTCCTTCCTAACTTCCATCCCTCTAGCACAGTGGTTCTCAACCTTTCTAATGCCTCAACCCTTTAATACAGTTCCTCATGTTGTGGTAATTTTGCTATTGTTATGAATTGTAATGTAAATATCTGTGTTTTCTGATGGTCTTAGGCGACCCTGCTAGCAGTTCTCAACCTGAGTCTAGCATGAACACAGCACCCGCAATGCCTTACAATTGGAAACTTAAACACATTTTCTTGAATGAGGAATCTGTGGGAACAATGTTTAACAAATGCCTTTTCATCAGCAGTCTGTGTTAAAGCATGAGGTTCTCCTTGCAGTAATACCACTTGGAGCATAATAACCTCATTAAAACGGAATGACTTTCCAAATGCCGTTAGGGACTGGGGGTGGCTGGTCCTTGCTTTTTCTGTTTGGATGAGTTCCTTAGAAAGAAAGCTTTCTGACTCTTGGGAATCGGGGTACAGTGCACTGATCTCCTTTTGAGGTGTCTTCAATGCCTACAGGAATGAAAGCCTGGTCCTACTCAGAGGAGAGGTGAAAGGAAGACATGCTGAAAAGGATAGGACAGCGCATCAGTCTGCTTGGAACGTAGTCATGAATAATTTAAAACATTTCCTCCTTTCCACACTGACACCCTACATCTGCTTGGAATTTCACAATTGCAAGTTCTTTCACAGACATTTCTGTGGCAGACAGTTTGCTGCTCCTTAACAGCCCCCATCCTGACCTTGTTCCCGTGGCAACAACCTAGCCGGGGGATGGATCATGACTGGTCTAAGTCAGTGGTCCTGAACGTCTCTCTCCAGGAGAGTCAGTCACCTGGGGAACTTTTTCAAACATCCCAATGCCGGATCAATTACATCAGTGTCTCTAGGGGTGGAGCTCAGGGATTGACATTAGAAACAAGAGCTCTGCAGGTGAATGTAATGTGTCCAAACATGATGATCCTAGACCAGGGGTGGGCAAACTTTTTGACTCGAGGGCCACCATGGGTTCTTACACTGGACCGGAGGGCCGGAACAAAAGCAACCTGACCATGCCGGCACTCTCATCTTGGGCTGCTGGTGAAGGAGCGGAGGGGAGAGCAAGAGAACCCTCCGCTCTTTCGGCTCCGCGGGCCGGATAGAACAGCTGAACGGGCCAGATCTGGCCCGCGGGCCATAGTTTACCCACGGCTGTCCTAGTCACTTTCATCTATTTTTTGGACCAGTCAATTCTAGCCAGTGAGACGTAAAAGGAAGCTGGATGAGGACAGGGGATTCTGGGAAAGGTTTCTATAACCAGATTGAAGGAAAGAGAGACAGATAAGGAAAAACTCTTCCCTCCTTACTTGCTAATCAGTTTCTTTCCTTTCTGCATTTTAAAAAATACATATTTCATTGATTTTTTTACAGAGAGGAAGGGAGAGGGAGAGAGAGAAACATCGATGAGAGAGAAACATCGATCAGCTGCCTCCTGCACACTCCCAACTAGGGATGTGCCAGCAAACAAGGCACATGCCCCTGACCAGAATCGAACCTGGGGCCCTTGAGTCCGCAGGCTGATGCTCTATCCCCTGAGCCAAACCAGCTGGGGCTCCTTTCTGCATTTTAGTAGTTGTGCGAGGAAGTGATGCATGTTGCTGAGGCTAACATCTGTGGGAAGATAAGCCGATGCATGAAATGCAAAAAGATGCAAAAGATGGAACGAGCCTGGGTCCTTGCTAACTTGATTGAGGGTGCCAAGGTTCCCATCCAGCCCTGAAAAAATTGCACCACCTCCCTCCCTGGAAAACCTTGGTTGTCAGGTCTGGACCATCCAGAAGTTACTCTGGTCAATTAATGTGTAGCCCTTCTTCACTGATGAGCTGAGGGCATGGTCAGATGGCCCAGGAGCAGGCCAGCCATGGGGCGGCTGGCTAGAGTTACCAGCTATCCTGTGGAGGTGGTTGTTGGCAGCTCCGGGATATTGTATTGATTTGTTCAGTAGTTGGAAGATACCCTCTCTAATACAAGAGAAACATGCAGATTGACTGTACCTTCTCTACACCCACAAGCCACGCCCACCTGCCAATCAGGGTGAACATGCAAATTAACCCAACCAAGATGGCGGTTAATTTGCATATCCAGGCCAGAGCGGAGACTGAAGACAGCATAGAAAGAAGCAAGGGGCCTCTAGCCAGTAATAAAGGTAAATGTGTCTATCATCCCAGATTAGTCTCTAAGCCTGGCTGGAGTACTGAGGGTGCTGCCAGGGGATGCTAAGGGAGGCCAGGAAAGGGTGCGTTATAATGGAGAGATTCTGAGCCCTAGGCTCGAACACCAAAGCTGCTTCACCCTCGCCAGCCCAGGTGTGACTTCAGGCAAATGACTTAACCTCTCCTAGTCTCAGCTTCCTCGTCTGTAACATTTATAACATGTCCAAATAATGATACATGTACAATGCCCCCCTCAATGCATGGTACATAAGGATCCGTTCCCTTCTCTCCCCTAAAGCAGAGCCCGACAGGGTTTTAGAAACCCATCAGCGGGTCAGTAATGTTGGCGGAGACAGGGCAAGTGCCCGATGATTCCAGCAGAAATGTGGGAAGAAGATATTAGTCACCAAAGGCTGGAAGAGCTTACAGCTGGCTGCCGGATGCCCCTGTGGCACCCGTATCTCCCACATGGGCACCTGTATAACTTCCCAGAAGATGAAGCTTTGTCCTCCATCTCTCCTCTCTATTCTGTTTCTAATCCCACCCCAATCAGCACTCAATAAACATTAATAAAACTGGGATTCCGGGTCAACGGCACAGGCTGGGGTTGCGGGCTTGATCCCCAGTGTGGGGCGTGCAGGAGGCAGCCGATCCATGATTCTCTCTCCTCAGTGATGTTTCTATCTCTCCCTTCCTCTCTGAAATCAATAAAAAAAATATTTTTAAATGGGGGGGGGGTGAAAGTTTCTGGGAGACTGTCCGTTCAGAAAGTCATAAAATGCAGCATTTGCCCTGGAGAGGGGTTCCCCCCAACCCCTGAAGGAGGGTAGGGACCTTGATGTTATTGACATCTGTAAATACAGGATCACCGGATCAAAGGCTGTTTTGTTAAGATGGGACAAGCCGCCCTGTGCCTTACCTTCCTTTACTCTGGAAATCAGGAAGGAACACAGACTTCCCAGAAATCACAGAAACTGACACAGAAAGCCACTGGGTTACTGGGAGAAAACTCACCAGCTTCTGAAACCCGGCTCTATGAACAACAATATCCACCTTCATTAACATCTTCAACTTTGTCCTCAGAGCGGGATCCCAGGGGAATAGGGAATTCTACTATAAAATAATGAATGGAAACTGAAGTCACTTCCTCCCGCCCGGCACTGCTTTTCTCCCTCCTCTGGACTGCACTGTGCGGAAAGCATCACCCTCCTAACCCCCACCCAGTTTGGGGGACCCTACCCCCATGCCACTAACCAGACTCCTCAGACCAGCCTCATGCACAACAAACTCTTCCCTCGGCCACTGTGCTGACCAAACACTGAACACATTCCGAGATAATGCAAGCCCCACGTTAGCATCTCCGGATGTATACTTTACAGAGAAAGAACAAAAACAAATCGGGGGCTGGGGGGCGGGTGTCTTTTCACAAAGCTCCTTCTGCAGTTACAGCCAAAGCTGCTACTGCCTATCTGAGGTTCCATCTCTCAACCGGATGGGATTTGAAGCCAGGGGAAGCCGGGCCTGAGGTCTTGAGGGCTGTAGAGGAAGCTGGCCAGGCAGCTTTTGGGAATTGCTGTCAATGGGATATGGTCAAACGTCCTGCGAACACCAGCCATGGCGGGGGGGGGGGGGCGGATGGACGGACATGGGGACTCCATGTGAGCCAGGAGGAAAGCTAAGTGCATTCTACGCCACTATACCAGAGCCTGAGGCACACACGGGCCAAAGCTGTTGCAAGAGAGGCCTGTGCCCTAACTGGTGTGGCTCAGTGGACAGAGCGTCGGTCTGCGGACTGAAAGGTCTCGGGTTCGATTACAGTCAAGGGCATGTACCTTGGATGCGGGCACATCCTCAGTAGGGGACGTGCAGGAGGCAGCTGATTGATGTTTCTGACTATCCCTCTCCCTTCCTCTCTGTGAAAATCAATAAAATATATATTCAGAGAGAGAGAGAGAGAGAGAGAAAGAGGCCTGACTATGCCTGTGTGCTTGGGAACTCAGAAGGAAAGTTCTGGAACCTGCACATCAGAGAGCTGGAGGCAGAGAAGAAACATGAAACAGACTGGGGGAGGCAGGATCAAGGTCAGTAACTTTCCACCTGCCCCTGCTTCTGGCTGTCTCTGTGCCTGCAGACACTGTTGCAAAAAGTTTCCCACAGCACAGATCGAAGTCAGGATAAAGTCATCGTCAGCAACCCCCAAGGTCCCCCAGTTCCACCCTCTGCTTGCCAATGCCCAGTCTCAAATTCCGTTATGACTTTCAAACCTCCTCTGCTCTCCCCAGACCTCTGCTCCCCCTCCCCCTCCCCCTCCCCCAATTCTCAACAGATGCCCTTTGCTCCTGCTTCGTGGAGGGGACTGGGCGTACGGAGGCCTGGGTTCAGGCTCTGCCATACCTAACCTCCGTCATCGCAGGGCCCTCCCTTGAGGAGGCAGGTGGCCTCGCTCACATTCTGCCAGCCCCTGGGTGAACCCTGGGACCGCACCCCTCCCTCCCTCTCCCCTGCGGGCTGGTCCCAGCTCCCCAGACCCCTCCCTCCCCTTCCCCGCCCCAGGTCGCCTTACCGGGATCTCCCCCCCGGGATGCGCACGGGATGCTACGTGGCCCCATCAGCCTCCACCTCCCGCGGCGCCTCCTCCTCGTCCGGGGCGGGCTCGGCGTCGCCCTCCTCGCCGCTGCGGGGGTAGGCGAGCAGCCGCATGGCCGGGGCGCAGGCCGCCTCCACCTGGCGCACCTGCTCGCGGCTCAGGCGCTCGCGCCACGCGTGCACCGCCTCGCGGGCGTCGCGCGCCGACAGGTGGAAGGGCCGGTCGGCGCCGTAGGCCGAGCCGCGCGTCATGTTGAGCGCGAAGGCGTCGAGCGCGGCCAGGGCGCGGAGGCCGGCGAAGCGCAGCAGGCGGCGCAGCTGCGCGCGGGGCTGGCGCACCAGGTCCTCGTAGCGCAGCCGCAGGTAGCGGCGCCGCAGCCAGGCGGGCGCCCCGCGCGCGAACAGCAGGTCCCGCAGCCAGGCCTCGCAGATGACCTCGAGCGCCCCGCTCAGGAAGAAGTCGGCGCGGGGCGCGGCGGGCAGCGCGCGGGACGGGGCGCCGGGCCGGCCGCCGGGGCCGGGCGCCAGCAGCGCGCGGGGGAGGCGGTCGCCGCGCTGGCGGGCGCGCAGCACCTGGATGCTCTCCCGCAGCAGCCCCTGCCGCGACTTGAGGCGCGAGTTGTGCACGGCCCGCGGGTCCCGGAAGAGCTGCACCACCTTGAGGTTGAGGCCCGGGTCGCGCAGCAGCGGCACCAGCACGCCCAGGTCCAGCAGGCGCACGTCCTTGATGACCACCACCGGGTACTTGCGGCACTCGGCCTCCAGCGCGCGCAGGGCCACGGGCGGGCAGCTGCGCTCGCACGCCGCGTCCTCCACCAGCCCCACGTCGGCGCGGGCGCGGGCGGCGCCGGGGCACAGGGGCGGCGAGCAGATGACCTTGTTGGTCCGCCAGCGGAACAGGGCGGCCGTGGTGAGGTTGGCCGCGGCCGGGGAGCGCGCCGCAGGGTCCCCCGACGGCGCGTACAGCCGCAGCACCGAGAAGTCGCAGCGGAAGAGCGAGCGCAGCATGTCGCGCAGCGCGCCCTGCAGGCTCTCGGCGTCCCCGGGGTACAGCGCCTGCCACAGGTGCCACATGGGCTCGTACAGGTAGAAGACGTCGGGGTGCTGGTTGAAGAGCTCCCCCAGGAAGGACGAGCCGGTGCGCCAGGTGGCGTGCACGTAGATGTGCTGCTTCTCGCCCGGCGCCGCGTCCCCGACGGCGCGGCTGAGGTTGCCCGGGGAGCCCGGGGGCCGGCCCGCTGGCCCCTCGGCCGCCGCCTCCGCGCCCCGCTCGCGCTCTCCCGCCGCCGCCGCCTCCAGGCTCCACACCCCCAGGCTGCGGTGCAGGCCCGGGCAGTGCCCGGCGCCCTTGTCCCCGTCGCGGCCGCCGTCCAGGACGGAGGGGACGAGCAGCAGCACCAGCGTGTAGAGCAGCAGCAGCAGCGCGAACTTGCAGTGCTCCCTGCGCCGCCGCCGCCGGCTCTTCATGGTTCCCCGACCTCAGAGCGATCGGGGCGCCAGTCGGCTCCCCTCGCTCAGAAGCCCGGACGGGAGTCCGCTCCTTCGGCCCCTGTGGGCCCCCTCTGAGCCGGGAGGAGCGGAGCCACCGGCCGGGCATCCGCAGGGGAGACTCGGGAGGCGGCGCCCCGGTCCCCGGGCTCGGCCTCCTATTGGCCGCCTTGGCCGCCTTGGCCGCCGCCCGCCCCGCCCGCAGTTTCTCCCCGCCTCCCTCCCTGCTGGGCGGAGTTGCGGCGGTGAGTGGTGGGGGGTGGAGTCGCCGGCTGGGGTGCACGGAGCCAGACCCCACCTTTCCCCAAAGTCCTCTGTAATGAAGTCAAGTCTGCATGAATTAACATCAGGCAAGGGAGGGGCTCGTGAACGGAATGTACCGGGTGATGGGACGTGGCCCCCACCCAGACAGCTCCACTGTCTCTCCTGTCACATGCCCCCTGCCCGGCCATCTCCATCGCGGGCAGACTCACTCCCACACAATTTAGAGTGAGGTCCCTGCATCCAGTGCCCACATCCACCCAGGATGAGTGTCAGGGTTCTTCTCTATTGAGATAACAATACCTCACTGCGCCCTGGCCTCACTGCGCCCTGGCCCGTGGGCTCAATGGGTTGGAGCATCGTCTCCTGTCCCAAAAGGTTGTAGGTTCCATTCCCTGGGAAGGCCTCGGATTTGCTCCCCTGCCAGGCACATATGGGAGGCAGCCCACCGGTGTTTCTATTTCTCCCTTCCTCTCTCTCAAATCAATAAAAACACATCCTCCCATAAGGATTGGGGGCGGGGGGCGGGGAGAAGATTGCACATGGCATGGTGGTCTAGAGAACTCCGATGCACAACTGTATTCACGTGGCGCATTTTGTTATTAAGGTGTAGTCTTGGTGAAGTTTCAAGTGCTGAGTTTTGCCCCCCGAGGGGCATGCACGTTCTACAGACATTCTGAGGAGCTGTTGACTCATTTTAAAAGTACAATGATGTTCAGTGCTTCTGTACTTCCTGGTGTTGGCATAAGTGAGAGGGGGAAAAAAAACATTTTCAGAATCATAGTGATAAGATGGGGGAGTTTCTCAGAAGCTCAGTGTTTAGAGGACCTATAGGTAGGACATGTACTCAAGGATGGATGAAAAAGTGACAGGAAGTGCAAGAGGCAGACTAAACTCTGAGTTCCTGAAAGCCAAAACAGAACGAAAAAGGATCGTTTTGGCTTTGTTTGTCAGGGTAAGGAGCAAGAATAATGAGCACCCTTTTGCGGAGGTGATGTGTGGTTAATGGAAGATATAAAGCAATTCTCATCACAAGGGAAGGCTGTTCAAATTGGAGAAGTCAGAACATCTCAAAAGGTCTTATCTCTTTCATCACAGAAACTACTCCACCTATGAAATCACTAGTTCAAACATCCATGTTCTGTCCACAATTCCGTCTCCTTTCAATCACTTGCTCAAATCCTCTCTATGTACCCCCATTTTCTACTCATTTTCATATTCAGCAAAAGACCCCAGACCATTATTTTAATAATACTTCTGCCAATAATGTAAACTCCATGTTCCTCTGTCTTTTACTTACTTATTTAGCAAAATCTCCCAAACCCTGCTGTTTTGCTCTCTCTGTGCCTGCAGACACTGTTGCAAAAAGTTTCCCTACAGGACAGATTGCATGAAGAGAGTCATAGTCACCACTCTCAAATGGTCCCTGAGATCCTGTACTTTCCAAGTCAATTTGCATGCTCAAGTCTGATTATAACTATTTCAAACCTTCTAGAAGGAGACGTCTACACTATTTAGACCTTTGCTACCTCTCTTTGCCTTCCACGACTCCTTCCCATCTCAACAGATGACCTTACTTCCTACTTCACAGAGAAAATGAAACTGTTTTAGATACTCTCTCACTTTTCTGATACCAGACCTACATATCCACTTACATCTGTACCCATCTTCTCCTTTGTGGCAAGAATATATTTTCCAATGTAAATCTATAACTGTTTCCTCCCCCGTGTTCTTACATCCACCCTCCTGTCTTCTTTTAAGAAAATAGGTGGCTCTGTGCTCTCCTGAGCGGAGGGACATGGCTGGGAAGAGTGCAAAGCCTACACTCCAGTAGAGTGTCATAGGTTTTTACAATAACCACGAAGTTGTATCCTCCTCTCTTCACGCCCTTTGGCAATACCTACCCACACTGACTCTGGGATGGTCTTGTGACTTGCATTGATTAAAGGGATAGTAGCAAATGTGTCACAAGCAGAAGCTTGGAAAAAGCTTCCACTGTGGGGATTTCCCCTTACTGCTCTTGGGAACCCTGAAGTGCTGTGTGTAGAAGCCTGGGCTAACCACATACTACAGTAGTAGATCAGAGAATAATCCTTTCCAGCTGACGCTTCCCAGACCAACCAGCCTCCCAACCACCAGACAGATGAGAAAGGATATCCTACACTAGTGCATCTAAAACTTTAATCTATGTATATAAAAGCCTAAGGGACTGAACAACTGAATGGCCTGTTGACCAGTTGCTATAATGCACACTGACCACCAGGGGGCAGGCGCTCAACACCAGAGCTGCTGAGCAACAGCAACTTTGCAGAGTGCCCTCTCACACTCTGGGACCCATCAGGGGATGTTGGACTGCCAGTTTTGGCCCAATCCCCAAGGCCAGGCTGAGGGACCCCACGTGCCAGAGGGACCCCACTCACTCCACAGACACCCTTCAAGTCCTGGCGCTGCCCCAGTTGCAGCCGGCTGGAGAAGGATGGCGGGAGGTTGGCTCCAGGGCATGTCCAGCCCATCTTGCCCGGTCCTGGCCCCTCCCCCCCTGCCACCTTCTAATTCATTTCCTTTCAATGTGCACAAATCTGTGCACCAGGTCTCTAGTTAATTTATGCTATGCTCAGTTTTTCATCCTTAAGAGGTTGACTTTCTAGCATGTTAAGGACCAGACAGGTTTCCAATCTCTGGCCAAAGGGATTATTCCAGAAAGATTTTTAGGATATCACTGTATACCACTCCATTTGCCACAAATAGAAAAGTTGTGCTGTGAGAAGAAGGTTACTTATAATCTTTCCTCTTCAAACATGACTCCATCCCCTGTAGTTCCCTTACTACTCCCAAGTGGCTCCTTCTTTTTTTAAAAAAAATTTAATGTTATTAATCCTCACCTGAGGATATTTTTGTTGTTGTTGTTGATTGTTAGGGAGAGTGGAAGGCAGGGGTAGAGGCACAGAGAGAGAAACATCAATTGGTTGCCTCGCACATGCATGGGGGCCTACAACAAAGGTATGTGCCCTTAACCAAAGGTATGTGGCTCAAGTGGCTCCTTCTTAATCTCCTACATAGTCTCCACCTAACCGAAAACATTGGGAATCCCAAAGCTTTATTCTTAGGGTCCTTTTCTCATTTTATCCAACCACCTGGGACTCAAGTAGCATGGCCTTTCCCAGAAGTTTTAGCTGTTCACTCAAATATCATTTCCAGATTTATCTCTTGAACTCATTAATCTTATAATTCTCCTTTGTCCCAGCAACTCCACCTGGATGCCCTCCAGCCACCTCAAATGCATTTCATCCTAAACCAGTGGTCGGCAAACTCATTAGTCAACAGAGCCAAATATCAACAGTACAACGACTGAAATTTCTTTGGAGAGCCACATTTTTAAAACTACTTCTAATGCCACTTCTTCAAAATAGACTTGTCCAGGCTGTGGTATTTTGTGGAAGAGACACACTCAAGGGGCCAAAGAGCCGCATGTGGCTCACGAGCTGTGGTTTGTCAACCACTGTCCTAAAACCAAATCCTTTACAACCCTCTACTCCGTATGAATTTCCTGTTTTGCATAATGCTATTATTACACATCAACATGCCAGAATTGGAAATCCCAATCACCTTTGTACATGCCTCTCCTTTTCTTAGATAGCATATCCAGCCATGCACCTTAGCTTATAGTCTACCTATTATGTGAATGCCTCCTAAATATGGCTCCATCATTAACCCTTTTCCATGCAAGATGTCATATTTCATCAATCCACACTGTTTTTCCTCTCCAGCATTGTGTGATCCATCATCTTTTATTTGGTCTCTCTGATTCCCTCTTTTACTGTGTTGTCTCCTTTCTAAGACAGCTCCCCGAGGCCCACAAGATCAACTTCACACTCCTTAGCAGACCTCAAAAGGTTTCTCATAGTGTTGTCCTTACTCATTAGCATGCCTTCTAAAGATTTTATAGTCTGGGCCCAACCTACCTTTACAGTCTCACTTCCCACCACTTCCTTCCTCTTCTATCCTCCACTCCAGTTCAGTTGGCACATTGTGTGTTTTATGGTGTGTTCTAGCCAAACTGTCCTGGGTCTGGCAAAAATGTCAAATAGTTTGATGCTTCTAAATCTGAGCTCAAGTTGTTCCCTCTGCCTGAAACGCCTTTTGTCCATATCTCAGTCTGTGATACCTCATTAGATGTGAAACTCACATAGAAAGAAATGAAGAGGTATCAGAGGTGGACGTTATATAAAGAAAAAAATTGCCCACCTCAGCATTCTGTCCTTGCTGTTCTATTTTCGTATACAGGCAGGCTGATGTGGCTTCATGCCAAATGTGAAAACACACAATGCAGCTAAGCGTTGAAGAACTTGAAAAATTTCACTGTCAGTATTGGTCATGATTTTTTTTTTTAATTCTTGATCTTCTTTTATAAATGTGACTTCCTGATGAATGCCATTTTGTAAATGAATTCAAGATGTAGATAGAAAAAACAAACTAGAGACCATTCTATTTTAGTCACTTAGCTTACTGGTTTGGACAATTTATCCATATTCTATAAAATGTCACCATCTGCTGGAGGAAGAAAAATGTACAATTCAACTTTGTTGTGTGAAGAATTATTTTTTTCCCAGTCAACATGATTAAACTACTTAGGATTATAGAACTTTTCTTTTAGAAAGATGATTATACTAGTTCAATTAGTGAAGAATTACCAGGTCACATAGAAAATATTACTCACAACTCTGCTCTGTTTGAGAATATGCTTTCTCCAATGGGCAATTCAGATAAACTATTCTTTTGTTTTAATAAGCAACTATTTCTCAGGTCCACTTGCCCCCTGTTTTCAGCTGTTTGCAGTTGATATGGAATTATTAGGTATTAAAATTAGCTACTGTATAGGTGGAACTTCCAAAATGGCTTAATGAGAAGCTATGGTAAAACTGACAAAATTGCAAAAAAACAAAACAAAACAAAAAAAAAAAACCAAACACACACACACACACACACACACACACACACACACAAAAAAAAAAAAAAAAACAAACAAAAAAACAAACAATCACTTTAGGACCCTGGATATTGGCCAGAAGGAAAGAGAAAGGGGCAGAAAAATTGTGGGGGGGACAATGGCTAAAACAACCCTAGATTTGATGAAAAATATTAATCTAGACATAAAATAAGTTTAATGAATTTCCTGTGTGATAAACACAAAGATCTCTATCCCTAAACATATAATATTCAAACCATTGACAGCCAAAAACAAACTACTAAAAGCCATAATAGAAAAATGACTCATCGGGTACAAGGACATCATATTATATGCAAAGGAATCACAATGATTTCTCATCCGAAACAGTGGGGGCCAGAAAGCAGTGCTATAAGAGTAGGAAGCACCAAGAATATATGCAAGGTGCCAGAAGAAAACATGTCAACAGCCAATTCTATATTTAGCAAAACTATTTTTCAAAAATGAAGGCAATGGGTAAAGGATGTGGATAGACATTTATGAGAAGAAGATATAAAAATGTCAAATAAGCACATGAAAAGATGTTCAACACCATTATCCCTCAGAGAAATAAAAATCCAATGGTATACCTCCCTGGTTGGGTGGCTAAGTTGGTTGGAGTGTGTCGCCCCTACATCAAAAGGTTGCAGGTTTGCCCTAGCTAGGTTGGCTCAGTGGCTAGAGTGTTGGCCTGCGGACTGAAGGGTCCTGGGTTTGATTCCAGTCAAGGACACATGCCTGGGTTGTGGGCTGGATACCCAGTAGTGGGCATCTAAGAGGCAGCTGATCCATGATTCTCTCTCATCATTGATGTTTCTGTATCCCTCTCCCTCTCCCTTCCTCTCTGAAATTAATAAAATATATATATATATATATATATATATATATATATATATATATATATTTTGGAAAAGGTTCTGGGTTTGATCCTGAGTTAGGGTACATATCTAGATTGTAGGTTTAATCCCTGGTTGGGGAGTGTATAGGAGGCAACCGATGGATGTTTCTCTCACTCTCCCTTCTTTTCTTTTTTTAAATTAATTTTTATTGATTATGGTATCACATAATTGTCCTTGTCCTCCCATTTCCATCCCAAACCCCTCCCTAGATATTCCCCCACCCCCCTGTTGTCCATGGCCACTGGCTAGGCCCATGTGCATGCACACAAGTCCTTTGGTTGATCTCTTCCCTTTACCCCCACCCGCCCCTAATTTCCCTCTAAGGTTTGAGAATCTGATCACTGCATCTCTTTCTCTGGGTCTATTTTTGTTCACCAGTCTATGTTGTTCATTATTTCCTCTAGATGTGTGATCCAAGAAATACCCTTGTAAGAACCTAAACTGAGACAAGCCATAATGGTTATGCTGAGAGGCAGATGAATCAGTCTGTAGAGAGTTCCTTTCTGGGCCAACAGTTCTTTTGAGTCCCAATTTCAATGTCAAATAGTTCCTTATGTGTACATGTCAGCCATGATATTTCAGATCTGGTTGGTGGGCAAATGGTGGTAATGTAGGTCCGACTGTCTCTGGTTTGGTCCTGGGCATCCTTCAGCAACACGCAGCTGCTGTCTGCTGGTATGGTGGGGCGTCGTCAGCATCTTCCATCTCTGAATTGTGTCTTCTGTCTTCATGGCTGGAGCACTTCTGTCTATTCCTCTCTGTTATAGGATTCCAGATGGTCTCTGAGTTGTTTTCTGAAAATATACATATTCTCGACCAAAAGTTAATAAAGGGATATTCTCTTTAAATTTAACTTGGGACTCTTTTTCTTCCCCCTCCCCCCCCCCCCAAATAATTTTCCTCTGGCTCATTTTGACACCATGTGTGTATTTTTATGGGTATCTTGCTGTTAGCGTTTCAAATAAAGGTTAATTTTCTAAAGTACAAAAAAAATTTTTTTAGGTGTAAATTATTCTCAGGATATTTTTCCTTACATGATATTCTTCCACTGTCACCCCCTTTTTAACTTTAAATAATAGGAGACTTTTGGAAATTTTATAGTTAGTCTTGGTATCTTTTACATTTTAATTATTTGTGCTACACTATGAATGCCTTAGGTTCATAACATGTTGTGCAATTTTACCATGAGGCGCTCTGCTAATAATTTTTGTTAATACTATAGGAACAGCTTTTTGTACAGTACACTCAGTTTTTCTAGAATATTCATTTATTTCCATTAGCCACATTGATTTCCTCTGAGAAATTGGCTACTATTCATCTGTCAGACTCAACACTCTAGCAAATGTCTTATTTACCATGTGTGTATTAGTGGATCTCCCTTCCTTTCTAAAATCAATCCTATCTAATAAAAGAGTAATGTGTAAATTAACCATCACTCTGCTACACCCCATAAGTCATGCTCACCAGCCACGCCCACTAGCCAATCAGGAGAGAATATGCAAATAAACCAACCAAGATGGCTATAGCCAGAGAGCAGGAGGGATGCTGGGGTTTCCCAGGCAATGGAGGAAGTCAAGATTTCCGCCTGCCCTTGCTGGCCTAAGCCTCTACTCAAGGCTACAAAGTTTCAACTATAGAAGGTAAACAAATCCAAACAGAAATGGCGGCATCCATGGAGCTGGAAAGAGCAGGAGGCTAGAGTTGCTCCCGGCAATGGAGGAAGCCAAGCTTTCAGCACACCCTGGCTGGCCCAGGCCTCTGCTTAAGGCTACAAAGTTTCAATTATAGAAGATACATGAACCCCAGCATAAATGGCTGCCACCATGGAGCAAGCAGAAGGCTTGGCTCTGCTCCAGGCTATGACGTTTCAATTGTAGAAGATAAATAAACCCCAGATACCAAGGCCTTTGCTTGGGTTGCCAGGGGCGTCACCAGCCTGCAAACCACCTCTCACCCAGGCCGCCCCACACCCCAAGGGAACCCCCAGCCTGATCTGGGACATCCTTCAGGGAAAACCAGCCTGCCTCCACACGTGCACCAGGCCTCTATTCTATCTAATAAAAGAGTAATATGCAGATTGACCATCACTCCAACACACAAGATGGCTGCCCCCATGTGGTCAAAGATACTGCCCCCATGTGGACACAATATGGCCACCACAAGATGGACAACAGGGAGGGCAGTGGGGAGGGACCAGGCTGGCAGAGGAGGGAGGTTGGGGGTGACTGGGCATGCAGGGAAGGGCAATTAGGGGGAACCCAGGCCTGCAGTGGAGAGCATTTGGGTGGCACCAGGTTTGCAGGGAGGGCAGTTAGAGGTCACCAGGCTGGCAGAGGAAGGTAGTTGGGAGTGACCAGGCCTGCAGGGAGGGGCAGTTGGTGGGGACCCAGGCCTGCAGGGGACAGCAGTTAGGTGTGATCAGGCCTGCAGAGGATGGCAGCCAGGGGCAAACAGGCTGGCAGGGGAGCATTTAGTCATCAATCAGGCTGGCAGGGGAGTGGATAGGGGGTGATCAGGCTGGCAGGCAGAAGTGGTTAAGGAAAGCAGGTAGGTGAGCAGTTGGGAGCCAGAAGTCCTGGATTGTGAGAGGGATGTCTGACTGCACTTTTAGGCCCGATCCCACTGGGCAGTAGGACACCCCTTGAAGGGTCCCAGATTGGAGAGTGTGCAGGCTGGGCTGAGGAAAACTCCCCCTCCCTCTCCCCCCTCACCTGTGCAAGAATTTTGTTCACTGGGCCTCTAGTAAAGACATGTTTGGTTTTTTTTTTTTTTTTTAAATTAACAGAAAAGGAAATGAGGAAGTAATAAAAATATCACACTAAAAGGAAAAGCAATCAATGAAATCCAAAAGAAGGCAGTAATGAAGGGATTGAGGAACACAAATTGTAGAGGAAACAAATAGTAAATGACAGAAAAAGTCCTTCCTCATCAGTGATCACTTTAAACATAAATGATTTAAACTATCCAATTAAAAGACAGGCATTAGCAGAATGTATTTTTAAATATGTTTTTATGGATTTTAGAGAGAGAGGAAGGGAGCCTTTGGAAAGTCTCTGTCTGTGGGTCACAGTATTCATTCCATGAGGATTTGGGAGCATAGAAAATATCACCTTCTGTAGATATTCTTTGGACAAAGTCTCTAGCTTTTATTGACCCTATTTGAGGGTCCTCCTTTTACTCTTTCATAATCCTCCCCCTAAAAGTTAATAACTATCCTGAACTCTAATACCAGAGACAAGGAGAATTCCATAGATAGATGGCATGTTTGAGACCCTGGAAAAACAAACAAACAAAAGGGGCAACTTGAAACTCCCAGAAAATAAAAGGTTAAGCAAAAAAGTAAATAATTATTGGAAATAATTTGCTTTCTTGTGAACTTCCTCATTTAAATATTTTATAAATTTTCTTGTTCATATTATTCAGTTATTTTAAAGGCCATGACTATTTTCAAAAATATATTTGTATTTTTTAAATGTGTTTTTTAATTGATTTCAGAGAGAGAGAGGGAGAGAGGGAAACACAAATAATAAGAATCACTGATCAGCTGCCTCCTGTATGTCCCCTACTGGGGATCTAGCTCGAAACCTGAGCATGTGCCCTGACAGGGAATTAAACTATGACCTCCTTGTTCAGAGGGAGGCACTCAACCACTGAGCTACACTGGACATGTCTAAAGGTCATGACTTTTAACTTCTATGCCTGAATTACCTGTGGGTCTGCTTCTCTTGTCTACTTTTTCCTTAGTTTTAATTCTGTGTCTGGTAATTTTTTAATACCACTCTCCATGAGAAATTCTAGGTGCTCTAGATCAGTGGTCGGCAAACTCATTAGTCAACAGAGCCAAATATCAACAGTACAAAAATAGAAATTTCTTTTGAGAGCCAAATTTTTAAAACTAAAACTTCTTCTAACGCCACTTCTTCAAAATAGACTTTCCCAGGTCCAGTATTTTGTGGAAGAGCCACACTCAAGGGGCCAAAGAGCCGCATGTGGCTCGAGCTGTGGTTTATCGATCACTGCTCTAGATGACTTGTAGTTTCTGACAGGCAATTATAGTAGGGGCAAATTATCTTAACTTGGTTAGCTAATGAGCTAATTCAAGGTAGAGTATCAATATTTTAAAGATTTATTCCCACTAATTCCTAGGTAAAGTTCTTCAGAAAATCCAATCAATTATCAAAATCCAATCCAATCTCATCCTCAGAGGGAATGTGGGGGTGGGTGGGAAGAAATCAACCAAAGGACTTATATGTGTATATGCATAACCATGGACACAGACAATAGTGTGGTGAAGGTCTGGGGCCAGAGGGGAGGCTAGAAGGGGTCAATGGGGCAAAAGGGGGACATATGTAATTCTTTCAATAATATATATATATTTTAAAAGAAGATCCAATTGAAAGTCTGGTTTTGCCAGGGCCTATCATCACTGATGGGATCTGAACTTTAAGTTTGATCTCCTCAGCACACAATTCTGCTGAAAGCTCTTAGTATTTAGGAACTTGGCTTCTTGCATCTCTGAATCTGTCTCATGCCATTTACCGACCTGTGAGCTCCTTGTGAGAAAAGGTAGCTCAATCCATTGGTCTTATTTTTCTTCACTTCTCTTGTCTCGTTTTGCCAGTCACATCCCACTGTCTTAGCTCAGGGTTTCAGAGTTTCCTTGGATCCTAGAAGCCAGCTGCAGTTCCTTGCCACATGGCTTTTTTTGTCAATATGGCTGCTTTCTTCATCAGGACAGCAAGGAAAAATTCTCTCTAGTCTGCTAAAATGGAGCCACATCCCATCACCTTTGCCATAATCTATTGGCTAGGAGCAAGTCTCAGTTCTGCCCATACTCAAGGGGATAGCATTATATAGGACATAAATTATTGGGGTCACCTGAGGTGTACCTGATAAAATTGCTGACAATAGGACAAGGAAAAGAGGGAAATATGAGCATTTACAAATATCATGGTGAATGAGCTTTTTATCTTTCTATGGGATGTCAGAAGTCAGTTTTCTCATTACTTTGTGGTACTTTTGATCATTCTTCTCTCCTGACCTGTAAAATTTGATAGCTGATAAATTATGTCACAAGATTTGGTGGTTACAAACTAAAGAACTAGGGAGATGTTTTTATTTTTATCAAGAAAATAACATTCCAGATATTAAAATAACAGGAAACATATTCTCAAGATGCAAAGTATATACCCAGAACGATAGACTTAATCACATGGAAAATGAATAGGCAATATATGCGTGCCCACGTGCATGTACACACACACACACACACACACACACACACACACACACGAAAATTAGGTCATTTTTGAGAGCAATGCCATATATCAAAGGCAAAGCTTAATGAGAAAGTAAATGGAAAACAGAATTAAGTATATACAAGATTAAACAATTGGTAGTTTCTGGAGACTACATTTAAAAATAATAATCCCAATGCCCAAATGATAATTAATAATTTGGAGCATTTCCTTCCTTGTTTTTTGTTCTTTGTGTCTACCAAGACACAGCCTTAACATATATTTTAATATAATACAAATATGTTTACTTATATATGTGCATGTAATTTTACTCATAATATAACTGCTATATTTCTACCACCCAGAATCACTTATATAAATGGTGAATATGAATATACATCCTCTATGCATTTCTTTACAATGTAAGTAATGTGGTATAGTGTTTTATAATCTATTTTTTCACTTAACAGATTGTCATGAACATTTCCCCCAAACAGGATAATTCTTTCTTTTTTAAAATATATTTTATTGATATTTTACAGAGAGGAAGGGAGAGAGACAGAGAGCTAGAAATGTCGATGAGAGAGAAACATCAACCAGCGGACTCCTGCACACCCCCACCGGGGATGTGCCCGCAACTAGTGTGCATGCCCTTGACCGGAATCGAACCTGGGACCTTTCAGTCCACAGATCGAGGCTCTATCCGCTGAGCCAAACCGGGTTGGGCAACAGGATAATTCTTAATTGTTTCATGTTATTCCACCTTGTTGGTTTAGCTTCAATCAATTGCCCATTATTGAATATTCAATTTTTTGCTATTTTAAATAACATTGCTGTGATGGTAGATATACTACAAATTAAAAATATTTCATTGCCTAATACAATGAGGTATAAAATCTGTAATAATAAAAGAGTAATATGCTAATTAGACCAGATGTCCTTCTGGAAGACCGTCTGGACAAAACCAGGGCTGCAAGGGAAGCCCGGGTCCCAGGTTCCTGCTAGTGGCTAGAGGGAAACCCAGGTTCCAGTTGCCAGAGGAAAGCCAGTGCTGGCAGCTGGTGCCAGCAGCTGGGGGAAGGAAGGCCTTCTCTTGCATAAATTTCGTGCATTGGGCCTCTAGTGTAACCATAAAATGATTTAACTTTTCTTAAAAGGCAAACTATTATGTTGTAAGCAGCATTCCTAAGCAAGTTGTGTCAAAGCTTACTATATGTCTTTTCTGTGTTTGCAATTCTGCACTGAATATGTGGAAGATCTTTTGCTTGAGCTCCTCTCATGGATCATGCTGACCCATCCTTTTTCACTCTATTTAAGAAATACACTGGGAGTTTTCCCTAGCTAGGATTTATGCTTTAGTGTATTGTTCTTTTAAAAATGTCATACTCTATTCCACAATGAAAATATTTTAGTGTTACTAATGCGTGCTTATTTGCAGTCTCTGTACTTTTTCCACTATGTTTGAATTCTCTCATAATTTACAACAGTTTTATAAATTCATTAAATCTTTAGTTTTTCCACAGCATAAATACTCTGATAAGCAATGACATTTCAATTCTCTCCAAAGGCTTTCCAACACCAAGACGCAGTTTTGCCACTTTTGAATTCTGATATACAATTTGCAATGCATGAATGAGAATTCTGGGTGAAATAATGATCACATTTATTATATGCTTCTGCAATTACACTTTTGTACATTTTATTAAATGAACATTACATACTATATGAAGAATTTCTGAACTTTAAGAGTTACTTCTGAGGATGAATTGATATCACTGCTACTGATGTAACCCCACTTTTAAGTATATTAAGAGGTTTTATCTCATGAATGTTTAATGAGAGTTGACTTCCCACTGAAGGCTTTGCCACATTCTTTGCATTCATAAGGTTTCTCTCCTGTATAAGTTCTATGGTGTACAATGAGAGTTGATTTCACGTGAAAAACATTCCCACATTAGCTGCACTCATAGGGTTTTCCCCCTGTATGAATTCTGTGATGTTTAATGAGAGTAGACTTCCTACTAAAGGCTTTCCCACAGTCACTGCATTCATAGGGTCTCTCTCCTGTATGAATTCTCCAGTGTTTATTCAGTGGTGAGTTTTCAGTGAAGGCTTTCCCACATTCATTGCATTTATAGGGTTTTTCTCCTATATGGGTTCTTTGATGAACAATAAGGGTTGATTTCTCACCAAAGGCTTTCCCATATCTTCTGCATTCATGAGGTCTCTCTCCTGTATGAGTTCTATGATGGACAGAGAGGTGTGATTTTCCACTGAAAGTCTTCCCACATATGCTACATTCATAGGGTTTTTCTCCTGTGAGAATTCTCTGATGAACAGAGAGGTCTGACTTTCCCCTGAAGCTTTCTCCACATTCGTTGCACTCATGAAGTTTTCTCTTTCGTATGCATTTTCTGGTGGTTTTGGGGTAGGTTTCTCATAAAAGGTTTTCCTATGTTCATTGTATTCAGATTTCTCACCTGTCTGAGTCTTCTGATGTATAAGGCTTGACTTACTACATTTGATACCTTCATAAAATACTTGTCTAGTGTGTGTTTTTTCTTGTCTAATAAGGTGATATGAACTCTTAAAAGCTTTTGCACATTCACCACATACAAATGGTTTCTCTCCTGTATGAGTTTGCTGATGTTTAATTAGAGTTGACTTCTGGATAAATGTTTTACCACATTCATTGCATTCATAAGGCTTCTCCCTTATATGCGTTCTCTGGTATGCAATGAGGGTTGACTTCTGGATAAAGGCTTTTGCACATTCACAGCATTCATAAGGTTTCTCTCCAGTGTGAGTTCTCTGATGTACAGCAAGGTTTCCTTTCTGGATAAATGCTTTTCCGCAGTCAGAACATTCATAGGATTTCTCCCTGGTTTGAATTCTCTGACTTTTAAGGGCTTGTTTATGGTAGAAGGCTTTTCAATGATATTTAGGTTCAAAGATTTTCTCTCCAGGTTGAATTTTATCAAGATTAGAATGGAAGCATAATTTCCAATATGCCTGCTATTCATCATCTTTCTTTTTTCCCATAACTTCTATTTTGACTAATACAGTTAAAATTATGTTTTGAACATCTTTCCCATGAATAATGTTTAAGGAGTCTTTGTCTTATAGAAACAAAATCTGTGATGGGATAAATATTTTTTCTGCATGTTCTTATTTCTTGGTCACTTGCATCCTTCAGTGTTTCCTGATGTATAAATGTAGCTTGCCATAGAGATTTATCTTGGATTTCCTTGTGATTATCTTTCTGGTCATCAACTTGCCAGAATTCTAGGGGAAAAAATGCAATAAATCATCAAACTTGTAAATGCTCCTACTACAATGTCCTGGGATAAAATTAATTCATAAACATTCCACTAAGAATTTCAATCAGCCGAAACCGGTTTGGCTCAGTGGTAGAGCGTTGGTCTGTGGACTGAAAGGTCCCGGGTTCGATTCCGGTCAAGGGCATGTACCTTGGTTGAGGGCACATCCCCGGTGGGGGGTGTGCAAGAGGCAGCTGGTCAATGTTTCTCTCTCATCGATGTTTCTAGCTCTCTATCTCTCTCCCTTTCTCTCTGTAAAAAATATCAATAAAAATATATTAAAAAAAGAATTTCAATCAATAAATTTGAGCTGATGTGGATAGACCCTCCTTATGCTCATCCACTACTACCAAATGAAAAGGCAAAGAAAAGCTGTCCCATATTTAACAAAAATATTTTAAAACACAGTTAAGCTCAAAATCAAGAAAATAAACTTATTACACGTGAGAAGTGAAGTGGGAATTTAAAGTGGAGGGATGAACAGAAACTGAAGCTTGAGGATTTGCAGGGGACTCCAGATCACAGGGCACAAATGTTCAGGAATGTAATTTGCACTTAAAGCTGGAATCACAAGGTGTTTCCATGTTTGTTTAACAGGAACTAGAAGGACTCCCCACTGGTTAAGGAAATTGAAAATAAGGATATTATCTATATAATAAAAGCCTAAGTGACCCTTATGGCAGAACGACCAGACTGGCTGTTATGATGCTCACTGACCACCAGAGGGCAGATGCTCCCTGGCTGAGAATAATGCTTGGTACTTGAATTATTCAGGAGGAAGATGGCTAAAGGGGAAAAGGGAAGTAAAGAAAATACAGCAAAAGCAGAAGAAAAGAGGTTTAAAAAAGCAGGATATATATATATATATATATATAGAAAATACAAACAAGTAAGGAATACAAATATAGTAATAGTACAATAAACAAATATTAACTAAAAGCTAACCATATTAAATTGTATTTTTAAACATCAGCTCTTTGCTTTCAAAAGACAACTGGAACAAAATGAGAGAGAAATGTTGAATATAAAATTATAGTAAAGCAATGCTTAATATTATACAAAACAGAATGAACTTAATGTCCAAAGCAAATAAGGTCAGAATATGAGCATATTATAAAGCCATGTGATTTACATAGATGCAAAACTCTTAAGCACACAAAGGCAAATTGAACTTATTTATAAGAGAAAAGCTATAATACACCTGGTGATATTGAAAATGTACATATCCTACTAGGCATTCCACTTGTAGTGACACCATAGACAAATTCTGCAAATGTGAGTCGGGATACATATACAAGAATGGAAACCAAGCATTACAAACAACCAAATGCTCACCAATAGAGGTATGGATTAATGAACTACAATACTCAGACATTGGCATGCAATACAAGAGTTAAAATGAATGAACTCAATGTGACATATCAGCATAGGTAAAGTGCAAAGTGCAACACTGAATACAGAAAGCAAGTTGTAGAAAGACCCCCATTGTTTGAGAACACTGACCTGGTAAATTTACAAGAAGAATGTTATATTAATGACAGATATGTAGTACAAGCATAAAAACAAGGATTAGAAGGATACTCACCATATTCTTGACATTGTTTGTCCAGGGAGGGAATGAGGGGAGCAGGACTCAAAAGAGAGAAGAGGAAAGATTTCCCTTTAAATGAAGTTCATAGTTTTCACTACTACATGCAATTAGATTTTTTAAAAACTAAAATGAGATTACCACTGATCCTCAAAAATAAAAAGGACAATAAGGGAATATTATGAACATATTATGAACAACTATATGCTAATAAATTTGACAATTTAGGTAAAGTGAACAAATTCCTTGAAAGATACAAATTACCAAATTAATTCAACTTCAAAGAAATTGAAATTGTAGTTTAATACCTTCCCACAAAGAAAACGCCAATCCCAGATGCCTTCACTAGAGAATTCTATCAAACATTTAAGTAAAAACTAATACCAATTTTACACAAATTCTTCCAAAGAACTGAAGAGGTGCAGGAATACTTCAAACTCATCTATGACTTCATTATCCTGGTTGTGGTGATAGATTCATGGGTGTGTGTATATGTCAAAACTTACCAAATTGTACATTTTAAATATGTGCAATTTCTTATCAATTATACAATAAAGGTATCAAAAGAGCTAGATCAGTTCTTAAAGACTTTCATAGCATTCACAATGCTTATATTAGAAAACTAAGCTATCAAATTAATGATATAAGCTTCTATCTTATAAAACTAGAAAAAGGGAAAATTAAATTCAAACTAGCAACAGGACAGAGGTGAGATAAAACCCAGAATTAATTAAATTAAGGTTTCTATGTCTGGCCACAATGAAGTATGTCTATTGATCATTTCAACTAAAAACTTTGGACAAAATATGTGAAGTGACTACTTGAGGATTCTAACAAGTAAACAAAAGCAGAGAGACTTGAAGGGGAACCAGAAAGTGGAAAAGCAGCTGTTTGTCACTCAGGTTTTCCTCAAAAAACTTTGGCATATGAATCTCCATAAGACATGAGCTCATCCAAGTGCTGTGCATGCAAGGAAAGCAAAGCTTCATACAAAAGCTTTAAGAACTGAACTAAACTATGATTTAAACCACAGCTCAAGTCTGAGACCAACACCTGAGTAACATGTGCATGAGACAGACCTACAGCAGGACAGCGAAGACTGAAAATTGTACAAAGACTTACACTATTACTCAAGTCTTACATTAACTCTTGAAAGGTGCATACACAACACAGATCCAAAGAAGCCCAGTGAAAGCTTTGAAAACTGAACTGACTATAATCAATACCCTCAGATGGTGAGATGAAACTAGTGGTCTAAATCTAACCAGGTTTATTACGTGATAAATGAATATTAAAAACAATCACCAGTATCTATGATAGAATCTAAAATTATCCAACATAAAGAACCAGCAAATTAAAAAAACTAAAAATAGCCGAAACAAGTTTGGCTCAGTGGATAGAGAGTCAGCCTGACTGAAGGGTCCCGGGTTCGATTCCAGTCAAGGGCATGTACCTTGGTTGCAGGCACATTCCCAGTGAGGGGTGTGCAGGAGGCAGCTGATTGATGTTTCTCTCTCATCGATGTTTCTGACTCTCTGTCCCTCTCTCTTCCTCTCTGTAAAAAATCAATAAAATATATTTTTTAAAAAACAAAACTAAAAATAATTTTTTATAAAAAAAATTGTGAAGGAGCTGGGAGCAGAAGGCCAATGTGTAATTGAGCTAAATCCTTATCTTTCACAGAAGGGTGACAAAACTAAAAACTCCCAAGAATTAAAAACAGAAACTCTGAGAAGAGGCTGCACTTGGAAGTGTGACTAGAAACGCACTAGGATTACTCTGAATAACATACTGTTTGGAACTCTTACATAACACGAGCTCCCACTACTTTTAATATCTTACTAGAGGCCCAGTGCATGAAATTCGTCCACGGGTAGGGTCCCTAAATCTGGCTGGCAATCAGGGCCAATCTGTGGGGTGATCGGAGGGGCATTTGAGGGGCCCCACTGGCACCCACTCGCTGGCCCTGCCCCTCACCACTACCACAGGTCACCTACCTCTGCAGGGTGATGTGGGTCAATCGTGTGTGTGTGTGTAGGGCGGGGGGGGCACTTGCACCTGCCTTGGCTGGTCTGGGGCCTATGGGATGGGGGCAGCTCCTGCATTGAGTGCCTTCCCCCTGGTGATCAGTGCACATCATAGCGACTGGTCCTTCCACCAGCTGTTCTGCTGTTTGGTTGATTTACATATTAGGCTTTTATTATATAGGAAGGAAGGATACTTTAAAAAATGTTTTCATTAATTTAGAGAGAAACATTGATCCGTGTCCTCATATATGGCCCTGGACGTGGAATCAAACCCAAAACCTGGGTATGTGCCCTGACCAGAAATAAAACCGGTGACAGGATGATGCTTAACCAACTGAGCTATACCAGCCAGGGCAACATTGTATACTTTTTATATAAGGGAATCAGAACTCCAAGGTTGGACCGTGCCTCTAGTTTGCTTTTCCTCAAACAAGAATGAACTCAGTCATTACAATCCCTGGAAACATTGGAAGCAGGAAAAGGCATGCCATCAGTAGACGGGAACTTCTGGTGAATCTCTACAAGGCATGGAATGACTGAGCAATAAAGAGGAAATTGTAGCTCAAAACATCCCTGGGAGAAGCTACAGAGTGGTGGGTGAGCTCCTGCACAGGAAAGTTCTGAGAGAGAGGATTCCTCTGCCCAGTAGGCATGGGCTCTGGGAAAGCACCCAGGAGTCACTTGGGATCAGCTGGGTCAGCATATGATGCTACCTGGAGCTCTGACACTAATTTTAACAGCAAATCCAGATTCAGTCAATCTGAGGTGCATCTTTCTTCTTAGAGCCTGGGCCTTGACCATGTTGCTAGTCCATGAACCACACTTAATAGTAGCAGCATTTTAGACAGACTTATTTGGAATAGGCACACTGAGTGGCCACTGTGAGTGGGGGAGAAAGAGGAAAACTAACATCTGAAGAGTGCCTGAATCCCCATCGGGGCTGCAGAGCAAAAACAAACAGATAAAGAAAAAAAAAAAAAAGCAGCTCTGTCCAGGACTGAGCGATGGCTCACTGAAGCTTGCCACCATGAAGTAATGTCCTCTCCAGTTTTATTTATTTTTTTTGAATAAACAGATAATACAAAAGACAAAAGAGTTGAGTGGGAAGGAAGTACCTATAAGAGGAGGAATATGAAAACAAGCAGTCACTAGTCACTTTTGGAAGAGTCTGAGAGGAAATAAGAAGAGAAAACAGACACCTGTGTGAATGTTGACCCTGTTCACCACGAGGGCAGGCAGAGACAAGTGGGTACCTAGTCTGGTAGAGTTGAAGGTCATTAGCAAAGCTTTTTGTCCACACTGATTCTATTAAACCAGGTAGGGTCATTTCCCTGAGGTTGAAGACAAGACTCCAAGTTTCAGACTCAAAGGCCCCCCCCCCCCCCATATAGCAAATAAAGAGGAAACATCACACCTGCATCTATTTCTATTCTGATGAAAATATAAATGCCTAAGAGGGGAAAAGCCCTGAAGATTCCATAAAAGATGGAGAAGAAAAGGCTTGGCCTTCTCACTTGGCAACCAGTGTATGGGGGGCATCCTGTGGATATCACAGCAACTCATTCCAACCTGAGTCCTGTCCTTAAGGCTGGGGCTCTGAGAAGAGCTCAAGGACATGCCCAAGGCCAAGCTCTCACTACTCTACTGTGTTCTCCTGGCCCTGTCCTGACTGGTTGGCTCAGGCTCACCTGGAAAGCTCTGTATTATGGGTTCTCCGTCTTTCTTCCTGGCCTCTTCCCCTTGTCTGAACCTGAAGATCACATCTGGTGTATCCACCAGGTATCCTGTGGAGGTGAAATGACACAGGACTTTATTATTAACTAGAGGCTTGGTGCACAAAATTCATGCACAAGGGGTGTGTCCCTCAGCCCAGCCTGCACCCTCTCCAATCTGGGACCCCTCGAGGGATGTCTGACTGCCCATTTAGGCCCGATGCCACTGGGATTGGGCCTAAACAGGCAGTCGGACATCCCTCTCACAATACAGGATTGCTGGCTCCCAACTACTCACCTGTCTGCTTTTCTGATCGCCTCTAACTGCTTCTGCTTGCCAGCCTGATCACCCCCTAACTACTCCCCTGACATCCTGATTGATGCCTAACTGTTCCCCTGTCAGGCTGATTGCCCCTAACTTCCCTCCCCTGCAGGCCTGGTCTCCCCGCCCCAACTGTCCTTCCCTGCAGGCCCAGTCGCCCCCAACTTCCCTCCTCTGCCCACACAGTCATCCTTAATTGCTCTCCCCTGCAGGCCTGGTCCCTCCCAAATGCCCTCCCATGTTGGCCATCTTGTGGTGGCCATCCTATGTTCCCATGGAGGCAGCCATATTTGACCACATGGGGGCAGTCATCTTGTGTGTTGGGATGGTGGTCAATTTGAATATTACTCTTTTATTAGATAGGATGCTGGAGGCAGTCTAGAACCAAGGCCTAGGGTAAAGATGGTCTGGTCTTGGTGACTGTCTCATAACACAGCTATTTTCCCCTCATGCAGAACATGCACATAGAAAGTGAGAGCACAGACATACTGTGCAGGGTGAAAACAGGATTATGAATTCTTGACAGTGAGCCTTAGGCCTGAACTCATTCAGGGCTTTAGACACCCCTGAGCATGCAGCAGCCGAGAGAGGGAGACATGAGTAGGGGAATTCTAGCCATACCGTGGAGCAGTCTCTCACCCACAGAGACCAGGTGGCCGTAGTTCTCCAGCATGACATCCCTGTAGAGGTTCTTCTGAGAAAAGTCCAGTTGCTTCCACTCCTCCAAGGTGAAGTCCACAAACACGTCTCTGAAGGTCAATGATTCCTACAACAGCACATTTTTCTTTAGCGCTTGGGGACTAGATATATATTATTTATATCAACTGCCTACTCTGTGCCTATCCGAATTACTTCCATCCTTTCCCCCACCCAGAACCCTGACAGATGAAGGTAGGTACACACACAGTGTAAAGTTACTCACCCAAGGTCACACACCTAGGAATTAGGGATTAAAACCCATGTGGTCTGGTTTCCATACCCACATTTTTTTTGTTTGTTAATCCTCACCAGAGGATATTTTTTTCCCATTGCTTTTCCGAGAGAGTAGAAGGGAGGAAGGGGAGAGGAGGAAGAGAGAGAAAGAGAGAGACAGAGAGAGAGAGAGGTGAGAGACACATCGGTTGGTTGCTTCCCACCTGCACCCCAACCCAGGGCTGGGAGCGAATCTGCAACCCAAGTGCCTGACCTTGACTGGGAATCGAACCTGTGACCCTTGGGTGCACAAGCTGATTCTCTAACCACTGAACACACTGGCCAGGTCTCCACACCTACATTTTAATACAGGACACTGCATTGCCTTCCTCTACATAACTGTCCTTATGTTGTTCACTGTCCACAGTTTGGCATAGTATAGGATATAAAGTGTTTATGAAAAAACAGATCAAGTGTCAGAAATATCTTACCCTGGAATTCATTCTTTCAACCCGCATTTATTGAATAGTGACCAAGCAGTTAAGTTTCAAGGATGTAAAGATTAATTAAAACAAACACCTCATGAATGGAAGGAGCCTCAGTGTAGCAGAAGTAAAAGAACAACAGTTAGAAACTCTTATATGAGAGGGAGGGAGAGAAGGAGGGAGAGTAGAAGGGAAAGTGAGAGGGAAGGAGGGTTGTCAGCCCTCAGAGGGCAGTGACAGAGAAGACTATGAACAGAGGAGGGGGAGGAAGATATAAATTCTCCTTGGAGCTGACACAGAAGACTTCACAGAGACTACAAACTAGAACAGTTCTAAATGCAGCTACGCAATCATAACTGTGATCTCTGAACACATAATAATCTGGCCACTCAGTGTGTGTGTGTGTGTGTGTGTGTGTGTGTGTGTGTGTGTGTGTGTGTATTAGAGGCCCGGTGCATGAATTTGTGCATGGCTGGGGTCCGGCCAGCCTGGCCAGGGGGAGGGGACATGGGCAGTTGGCTGGCCTGCTTGCTGGTCGAGCTCCTGGTCGAGGGGACAATTTGCATATTAGCCTTTTATTACATAGGATATAAACTGAGTGGCCAGATTATTATGCTCTCAGAGATCATAATAATCTGGTTACCCAGTGTACATTTGGTATCTGCTCCTGGTTCCTGGCACAGAGCTCCTAAAACCCTTATAATTTCCTAAATGATAAAATCACTAGGAACACCTTCTGTTCTAAAGAGGTGACTCTTGATTGACTCCTGAATCAGGGGCTGGTCACTAGAAAGACCAAGCCATGATTAGAAACTTGGAATTTTCAGCCCCAACCACCATCTTCCAGAGAAAGGACCAGGCTGGAAATAGTATTAATAATTGATTGTATGTATGAGGGGGAAGCCTTGAAGGAATTCCTATAGTAAAGGATTCAAGGAGCTCCCAGGTGGGTGGACATACACACATACAGGGAGGGTGACACCTCCCCCCCCCATAACTCCATGAGGACAGAAGCTTCTGCATTTAGAACCCTCCCAGGCCTCGCCCTATGTAGCTCTTCTTCTGGCAGCTCATCTGTATCCTTTATCATATCCCGTGTTTCCCTGAGTTCTGTGCGGTACTCTAGCAAATTAACCAAGATGAGGAGTCACTGGAACTGCCTTTTCCCTTGTACAGAAGGGACTCAATGGTTTTTTTTCTTTACAATGATCAATAGTTCTAATCTTAGCTAGTCAATCATAAACAACAACAACAACAAAAAACAGGAAGCCGGAGGGTCTGTATCTGGCCTGGTCAGCAGATTGAGGTAAAAAAAGAAGGTCTATGTTTGGCTTGTCACCTCCAAACAAAAACTCACTTTTCTTTTTTCTTTTTCTAAAATAAATTTTACTGATTTATTACAGAGAGGAAGGGAGAAGGATAGAGAGTTAGAAACATTGATGTGAGAGAAACATTGATCAGCCGCCTCCTGCACACCCCCTACTGGGGATGTGCCCGCAACCATGGTACATGCCCTTGACCGGAATCGAACCTGGGACACTTCAGTTTGCAGGCCGATGCTCTATCCACTGAGCCAAACGAGTTATGGCCAAAAACTCACTTTTCTAAGTGCCCGGATTCCTGTCAGAGACCAATAACCCATTTATTTACACTCTGCATTCTATACTATCACACCAGCACTTGGTGGTCTTGAATTCAAGGAAACATTTTGCACCCACAAGGCTCCAATAGGCATTATATGGCATCAGTTTTACCTAGCTCTGCAGAAGGATGAGACAGGAAGCAGTTGTCAGAGCAGCTCACCCTTTCCTCTCATTCCTCTCAAACGATAGCTCAGTTGCTAGGGACCATGACCTCACTAGAGAAGACAGGGGCCACCTGGCTTAGAAGCCCTAAACTGTCAACATTTAAGATTCACAGCCTTTGACCTAGAATTCTCACTTCTAGAAAGTTTTATCTTCCATATCAGATATGGATACAAACTGAAATGTACATGGATATGTATTGCTGGGTTTTTTTTATGGCATCAAAACATCCTCAATGTACATCACAGAAGGTAAATATATAATGGTATTTCCAGCTAGTGGGCTATCAACTAGCCACTTCGCAAATGGGGTACAACTCTGGGTGATTTTGTCCTCCAGGGAATAGTTGGGAATTGTCTGTAAAAATTTTTCATTGCCATGTGGGGTGGGGGTGCTGACATCAAGAGGGTAGAGGTCAGCGAAGTTGCTAAATATCTCCCAATGCACACTCAAGCCTCCTACAACATAGCGTTATCTGGCCTAAAATGTCAAGACTGCCAATCTGAGAAAAGCTGGGGCTGACCAAATGCAGTGAAGTGAAAATGATCATCAAAAGGACCAGAATGTGCTGTAATATGGGGAAAAGAAAATAGGAAGGAAAAAAAGATGATTATTTCAAGGTAGATATGCATACCTGATATCTAGAAGAATGTATAAAAATGGAGATTAGGGGACAGGGGGACAGGAAGAATTCTTTTTCACCTTTTGTTAAACAAAGCTCTTGTTTAAATTTTTATCATACGTACAAATTACTTTTAAAAATGCTCAAGTCAATGCATTAACACTCTGTTTAGAATATGGTCTATGATTTACATCGTAGTATCTTCTTCAAATGTAAGGTGAAGTGGCTTCATAAAATGAATTTAATTCCTTCTCATCTTTCAAGAGCCTGGAAAAGCTGAACATAGAAATGAGCTGGCCTGTAAAATTTTGTGAAAGTAGTAGTTAATCTAGGATTTGGGAGGGCAAATTTGAATTGTGATTTAAAATTCCAACCTCCAGGTGTATTCTCCATAAATATCTGCACTACTAGATAGATACCTAGAAAGTTGTTCAAGAGGCACTGTTTATTAATAGAAGAAGAAAATTAAAAACCTAAGTATCTACGAATAGGAAAAAAAGTTAAATGACACATCTATACTACGAGATAGGAACTAAAATAATATTTATGTATTGACTAGAGGCCTGGTGCATGGATTTGTGCATGGGTGGGGTCCAGCTGGCCCGCCCTGATTGGGACAATTGGGCTGGGCTGGCTGGGGGGAAGGGACACAGGAGGTTGGATACCCTGGTAGAACTCCTGGTCGAGGGGACAATTTGCATATTAACTTTTTATTATATAGGATAAGGACTACTACCCAGAATATATAATCAGGTGGGAAAAGCAAGATGGGTATGGGAGCTGGATGGCATTGGTGCAAAAACATGTATGATATTACATATGTATCTGTTTTTATTTAATTTAACTGATGTAAATGCATTCACACCATGTTATCACCCAACTCTTAACAGGGGGCATCTTGTGGGAGAGCGTGCTACTTGGGGGGAGAAGAAGTGGGACTGTTTTGCCTACTATTTTTATGCATATGAAAACATTAAGCATGGATTTACTTTCATTATTTTCAACATAAAGCAAAAGCAAAAGTGAACTGGAAGTGAAGAAGTGGAAGAAGCCAGATGATTCTATGTATTTAAACAATCTTCTCTGAGAAGGAAGAGAAGAAAGACGAGGTGAATTTCTCAGAGAAATAAGATGGAAAAAAGTCTTTGTCTTTTATCTTTTCTTATTCTTTTTTGGGGGAGGGCAAGGATTGGAGAGACCTGAGGTGCACAAGAGGTTGAAGATAAAATGGCCAGAACAGAGAGGATTAACAGATTTTTCAAGGTTACATTACAGATTCCCCAAAGCTGCCTGCAGCTCACTGGAAACAAAGTAGGGGGGAAACGAGGCACTCACCTGGGACATGGCCATTCTGCTCTGCTCCGGACAAAGGATGGAGATCTACAAAGGCAGAATTAGGAAGGTCAATGTTGGTGCAAACAGCCATGAGGCCATAATCACCAGCCTAATAATAATCACCCCGTACCCTGGGTAGAATAATCGGGAACAATGGCCTGGTAGCACCAGTCTATTCCCTTGAGATGTTGCTAAGCACATGTGGGTTTTACACATGGAATTTTCCCCATTTCCTGGACAGATGTATAACTTGTGTTTAAAAACATCTACTCAGAAGCTATTAATAGCCTGGTACCTCCTTTCTCTCAATAATTCTATACCTGGAAATTTACCATAAAAAAAGCAAATACAAAGAGCACAAAGCTGCAAGGATGTTAAACGTAGTTGTTTCCACCATTCAAAACTTTGGCCTCAACTAAACCTCCATTAAAAAGTAAGAAATACAGCCCTGGCTGGTTTGGCTCAATGGATAGAGGGGTCCCAAGTTCGATTCTGGTCAAGGGCATATGTGATGGTTCTATCACTCTCTCCCTCTTCCTCTCTGAAATCAATAATAATAAAAAATATATAAATATAGTAAGAAATACAAATAGTAATAACACCTGGGCTTTAAAAATGGCGTAGAATCCTGTTTTCATTTCTTAACATGTGTAAAATCAGGTTACAAAAAGCAAGTGCAGTGTGATCCCATTTGTTAAGCAATATGTGTGAACTAAGGAAGAGCAGTCTGGAAGAGCATTTATTAAAATGCTGACAGTTGCCTTTGAATGGTGATTTCACCTTTCCTCTTTTGTTTCTTTGCATTTCTCAGTGGATATTAATTTCTAGTCAAAAATTTAAAATTATTACAAATCCCTGATTATCACGCCAATCCCGATAGGTGACAGACCTTGAGCAAAGTCTGGAGGACTGGGAAGCCTTGCTGTGGTTTGGAGGAAAAGAGACAAATGAGGGCTGAGAGGGCGGGGAGGAGAAGAGCCCTGCACTGGTCAATTCCAATAGAGCTGGAAACCACTGACGTTGTCTCCTGCGCCCTTTGTCCTTCATTGGCTCACCCCACCATCCCTTCCCCCTTTCTCGTGACTTGTATTTGGTTACCATGCTCTTCCTTGTTGGGCAGTTTTGCAAAGAAAGTTTCAGCAAGGAGCTTTTGTGCAGAATAACCGTTATTATAATCCCTGTGGCAGCATTGAGAGAACAGGGTTTAGCACATGTAGCTTAATAAGTCATGCTCTCAGGCCCAGTTACAGTAGCATCAACAGAAGGCAGCAGAACTGGCACTAATGGGTGTGGCTCAGTGGATAGAGCGTCGGCCTGTGGACTGAAGGGTCCCAGGTTCAATTCCAGTCAAGGACATGTACCTTGGTTGCTGGCACATCCCCAGCTGATGGATGTTTCTCCCTATCCCTCTCCCTTACTCTCTGTAAAAAATCAGTAAAAATATATTTTTAAAAAACACACGAAACTAAACACAAATTCTAAAAAAACCTATTGTGCACTTTGGGCAGGGTAGAGGAGATTCAGTACTTCGGCTAGAAGCAGGTGGGACATTCATCTCACAGAACTGACTCAAATCCAGAAGTAGCCAATGGCAAAAGAGGGGAGCATAACGCTGTGCACACAGGTGTTGGAAGAGGAAAAAGCCCTGGAAGACTGCTAGCGATCCTTCCCAGCTTGATCCTGACCTTACAGGCACTACAACAAGGCTCCTCCCTCCTGGCAGTGCCCCTCCATCTGTCTGTAACTCTTCTTCTCTCTCCAATAGTGGTCCAAGTGCCCACTGTCACTGGTCCTTCAGTACGGCTGGAGGTTGAGTCAGCATACCAGCCATGCTCTCTCAGTGGGAGGGAGGGACAGAGGCCACTGTGGGTTCAGCTCTTCCAGGACCTGTTGTCCTGTGAGCTTCCTCTCTCTGCTCTGAGCATGTAGTTCTGGGCTCTGGGCTGGGACTTCTCCTCCAATTCCTGTCACACGAACTCTCTGGTTCCTAAGGAGGAAGGACTGAGGTTCAAAGATAAACACATCTTATTTGGGACCATCACTTGTAGGGGAGCATTTATAGGGTTAAGCCTCGGACTGACCTGTGGCAGGGCCACAAACAAGTCCCAGACTAGAGGGTACAGCCCTCTTAGCATAATTAAGCTTGACCTTATGACACTCCCTAGATCAGCCATGGGCAAACTTGGCCCGTTTGGCTGTTCTATCCAACCCGCGGAGCCGAAAGAGCGGAGGGTTCTCTTGCTCTCCCCTCCATTCCTTCACCAGCAGCCCAAGATGAGAGTGCCAGAATGGTCAGGTTGCTTTTATTCCAGCTCTCTGGTCCAGTTTAAGAACCCATTGTGGCCCTCGAGTCAAAAAGTTTGCCCACGGCTGCCCTAGATCCTTCCTGGGTAGCTGATGGGCTGTGGGAGGTGCAGAAAGTGCTGCCAAAACCAGTGAAACTCAAAAGAACATTGTAACTACCGTGACCACTACCTTGTTTACCCCTGACTATAAATAAAGCCTCAGCTTGCAATCTGGATCTGTTCTGTGGTCTCAGCCAGGCACAGGAGATCCACCAGACCCAGCTTATTCCCTGTCTGTCTTTTCTTCATCAGGCTCGGCCCTCCCTCGGGCTCACCGAACCCTTGGCCGAACTGGCGCAGTACAATCACTTTAACAGCAGATATCTGTTTTTGATCTGGGAAACTTACCTCCTTCTGGGGCTTCAGACTGAGTTCTGCAGACCAAAGAAGCCCAGAGCAGATAAGAAATGCAACTAGCAACTTTCATGATGGAGTGAAGTTGAGGATGTTAACGTAAGAAACATTCAAAATCTGTAAAGAATTTTTGTGAGTTTATCTGAGCCCAACTGTGGACAAACACCTGGAAGCAGAATCTCAAAGTACTGAGCTAATGCTCTGGAGAACGGCAGCTTCTTCACCTTGTTTTATACGTCACAATCAAAGGAGCAGATGTACTAGTAAGTGGGTTACATGAAACCCCTTGGTGATAGATTAGGGAGGCGGGAGAAAGCAAAGTGGGGAAACCTGTGGCATTGGATAAAAAGTAAAATGATAGACACATACTTTACATAGGTTTGTACAGGATAGTTTAGAGCCAACAATTAGCAGTATTATAATAAAAACGAGGGGATTTGTAGTCTCTGCCCTGGTGCCCTGACACATTGGTTGAACCCTGAGGGGTCTGGGAAAAGGGAAGTTACAAGTTACCTGACACTCCACAGGTGTGTAATCATAGATGCAAAATACCACAATCAGCTCAGTTAAGATGATCTTTGTCAGCAAAGATACCAGTCTAGGACATGACTGCCCACCACAGCGGCTTTCTAATTTAAAACGTTTTCATGTCAGGCCATCTTTTGTGGTGACTTTAGGTCTCTGAGTTTGCCAGGCCACCACACTGGCTTTCCCCGAGCTAGTCAGGTTAACCTGTGGCCCCTTTTCATCCACAGGGAAAGCCTGTGTTTCACTGCACACCGGGAGGCACAGTGCCTGACTCTAGTTTTAAGTGTTGACATTTAGTAAGAGCTCCATGGCAGGTGGACCAGGAGCTATGTCGTACTTCAGAAGCGTCTGAGCTCTGGAACCAAACTGTGCGTTTTGTCACTTTATGTACACATGAGGAACTGTTTGAAATGGGGACTCAAAAGAACTGTTGGCCCAGAAAGGAACTCACTACAGACTGATGCATTTGCCTCTCAGCATAACCATTATGGCTGGTCTCATTTTCCATTCTTATAAGGGTATTTCTTGTAACACATGATCTCACTCACCTGGGGGAAATAATGACCAACATAAACTGATGAACAAAAACAGATCTGGAGATAGAGAAGCATCCATCAGACTGTCAAACCTCAGAGGGAAGGTAGTGGAGGGTGGGGGTAAGGAGGAGAGATCAACCAAAGGACTTGTGTGCATGCATATAGGCCTAACTAGTGGTCATGGACAACAGGGAGGTAGGGCATACGTGGGGAGGGGGGTTTGGGATGGGAATGGGGGGGATGAGGACAATTATGTGATACCATAATCAATAAAGAAATTTTAAAAAAATGAAAAATAAAAATAAATTTAAAAAGTGAGTGCCTACTATGTGCCTGTTCTATTTTCTTCCTATTGGAGATACACTAGGGAACAAAATATCCGAGTTCCCTGATCTTGTGGAGCTATATTCTAGCAGAGGAGACAGAGTACCAAACATGATAAATACGTTTAGCTACATCAGAACTGCATAGTGCTAGACGGAAAAAAATCCAAGAGGAAGGAAGGAAACGCTCCCCAGTTTACTAGCTGTTGCTATGGGCAGGTTTCCGAGCTTTTCTGTTTTTCCTTCCGCTCTATAAAGCGAAGCTAATCCTAGTGCCTACTCAGGGCATTTAAGAGGCACTCAATGAATCCCTCAGTCACTCTGATCTCCGCAGTCCCCCCGCAACACACATCGCACCCCTGCTCTGTCGCTGAAGACCCCACCCCATAACCCCCACCCCGGACCCTCCCCTTACTGTGCTCCCAGGATCTGACAGCTTCGCAGGATCTGACAGCTTCGGGCAGAGAAGCACAAGCAGCGGATTCTCACCCTCCCCTCGGGGTCAGCTGAGCACTTCCGCTCCGCCACCCAGTGACCCCGGAACCGGGTCCAGCTCGGCGCAAGCGCAGAACGGAATGCGTACCGCTCCCCCCCCCCCCCCCCCCCCCCCCCCCCCCGCTTAATGACCAACATGGCATCTTTAGGGGACAGTGAATCTGACGTGGTTCTCTGCGACCGCTTTCCGCGAGGACTTGGAAGGCTGGGGAGAGGTCTCTGGGCAGAGAGGCAAGCGGGCTATTCTGGCGGCCCCTCCCCCACCCGTACCCCCTAGGGACTCGGTGTCCCCCCCACCCTCCAAAGCAACCCTATGCACTTCCTTCAGCTCCTCCGAATAGAATGAGAACAGCGGCGCCTGCTGTTCACTGTGCTCAGGGGCCGGGCTAGTCCTTCAGAGCCAGGCTGGTTGTCTTCTCAGGCTCAGGGTGTGTGTGTGTGTGGGGGGGGGGGGGGTGTGGAAGGGACTCAGGGGCAGTCCTGGTGGAGGACCTGGGAGCTTCGCTTGGCTGCGGGGAGGGTAGCAGCACACACAAATGAGGGAGAGACTCTGATGCCTGCTGCCCTGAAGTAAATCTAGAGGCTACAGTTTCAGGGACCCCAGAGAATCTGGCTTCTGCTCTTCCAAAAACTCAGCATAAAGTAGCAAACAGCTGCCCTCTCTAATGCCAGCCTTTGGCACCATGCTAAAAGGCCCGTAGTGCCCTTGAGGAAAGTTGTTCCCCTACAGTATGTGGGGTAAAGAGGCCAGGTGTGTGCTTGCACCTGTCTGCTCTCCAAACAGAACTTGGGTGAGGCATAGCAGGGTCCCATTCAGGGACACCCCAACTCCTTCTGTGCTAGAACCAATATACTGGCTTCTCTCTCCCTTTTCTCTCTGCCACTTAACTAACATTCCCCGGGTGGTTTGGATGACTCAGCCCAAATCTGCAACCAGAATCTCCTGGGAAGTGACTGCCCAAGCCCTGTGTAGAAGTCCCAGGAAAAGAGTCCATTTTCTGTCGGGAATGTGAGTGGGGAGGTGCCCCCTACTGTGAAATCATTGTGCATTTGGAAAGGATGGCCAGGTTCAGAGATATTAACTCTACTTCCAGAGGACAGGTGACCTGATAACCGTCTTTTCTGTCATCACTATCAGGAGATAGGAAAACGTTAATGGAATTAGTATGACAGTCTTCTGGGGACAGTAGAGAAACCCCAGCTGCAGGAAAACCTGGTCGTTGGCCCTGGTCAGACTCCATATCCTGACTGTATAGGAGCTAGTGCTTGCACAGGATGCGAAGGGGCTGATTGCCCAGGTGGGGCCTGGTGACCGGCATCCAGATGTTCATGCAATGCCAGCATTTTTCAGTGTGAATTTGACGTCTAGGAACCAAGAATCACGCTGAATATTCATTCTTCCAACCCTATTATGCCTGGCCCCTTCAGACCCTCTTCTATGTCAGCTAGGTGACTAATTAAGTTAAAATTTCTTGTGAAGGGTAATCCCAACAGGCCCAAGTTGCTCAATTTTTTAATCTACCTTACATCAAGAGTGGGACTTGTGACAGCTCTCCCAATAACGAGTGAGTGGAATGATATGGAGAGGGCATCTTTCTCAAATAAAAAGCAAAGCCTGGGAAGGAGTTTTATTTAATCACTAACCTCTTTATTCTCCCTTATTCTCGCTTGGAATGTAGATAGTATCTGGGAGTAGGGCAATGGTCTCGTAAGAACCAGGCAAGGAGCATGAGAACAAGCTATCAAGTGGTTAAATAGTAACAAATGGGGTCCCTGATAGGATCATTAAGCTCTTCTCTCAGTCACAGACTGGCTATCAGCAGACTCTTTATTAAATGAGCTAATTAAACATCTTGTTTTCCTAGTTAATTGAGAACCAACTTTCTGTTATTTGCAGCTGAAAATATTTCTAACTGATCTAGACTGAGATTCAGAAGAACTTGATTGTCATTCCGATGTGACCACAGTCAAATTTCTGTACAAAAGTTAATTGTATTTCTGTATAGCAGCAAAAACACATTTAGAAAATGAAATTAAGAAAAAACAGTTTACTCCGAGTGCCCAGATCTTGATATCTTGCCACCATTCCCATGAAAATGGAACCAGAGATTTTTAGATTCTGGGGCTGGCAGACTGTATGATGAGCATGGTTATCTTTTTAAAAAAATATGTTTTATTGATTTCTTTTTTTTTACAGAGAGGAAGGGAGAGGGATAGAGAGTTAGAAACATCGATGAGAGAGAAACATCGATCAGCTGCCTCTTGCACACCCCCTACTGGAGATGTGCCCACAACCAAGGTACAAGCCCTTGGCTGGAATTGAACCTGGGACCCTTGAGTCTCCAGGCCAACGCTCTAACCACTGAGCCAAACAGGTTTCGGAGAGCATGGTTATCTTATTCTGCTAGAAAGCAAGAATGCACTTAAAGACTAATGGGGCGTGTGTAAAGGACATAGGGACATCATGAAGGGCCTTTACTACCCACTTTTGAGATCATTTGAACACCAAAAAGAAAAATGGCTGCAATTTATTGTAATACATTAAATAAACAAAAATCCATGAGTTCCTAGTGATACTCTAAAAATGAACAAAAAGATAAAAGGAAAAAAGGAGAAAGCTCTTATTGTTGTTTCCCCCCCCCCCCCACCATACGACTGGGCAGCAGGCTGCATGGGGCTCTCTTATTATCTTAAAATGAGTTTCAGATGAACAGAGATGGAGGGCTGCATACAGAAGACTTACTGAGGAAAAAAATCATCTGTAAAGGTTAAAGAAGATAGAATTGGACGGAGGGAGAATTTACTTGTAATACAGTTACAACTGAGGCCTCAGATAATACTACATGGAGCTGTGGAGCTGGGATAGCCCTTGAGAATTGTAGCGAATTGAGGAGAATGGGCTGCATGTTCGTATCCCGACATCAGGCACTCATTGACTACTGCCTGATTCCTGGGCAAGGCTGGGAAGTGAGCGTGTAACCCTGAGTGAAGCAGTTCCCTGTATCTGAGGGCCATTCCCAGTGAGAGACACAGCCGTGAGGTCAGTGGCTGACTTTCCCAGAAGCTGGCGGACAATGTACTGGCCCTGAAGAGGAGATCTGAGCAGACCACCACAGTATTTACTACAGCAATTATTTATAGAAGAATGTCACCCAGGAAAGAAAGGAAGAATATATAATTAATAAATCACTATTTTGAAAACCTCCAGGTAATAATTGACTCAGGCAAGGAACCTCAGGGGATGTTGTCTTAGTCATCTTGAGTTGCTATAACAAAATACCGTAAATTGGGTGGCTTATCAACAACAGAAATTTATTACTCAGTTCTGGAGGCTAGAAGTCCAAGATCATGGTACCAGTATGGTTGGGTGAGGGCCCACTTCCAGATTTTCAGACAGCTGTATTCTTGTTGTATCCTCACATGGTAAAAAAAAGGGGTGAGCTAACTCCTTGGTCACTTCTTATAAAGGCATTAATCCCATTTATAAAGGCTCCATCCTCATGGCCTAATCACCTCCCAAGGCCCCATCTCCTAGAACTATCACCTGGGGCTTAGGTTTCAACATATGCAATTTGAGGGGTGGGACACAAACATTCAGTCCACAGCAAATATTAAAAGCATTTGTAAAAGGTTGTTTCTTTCTTAATAGAACCAAAATGACACTCTACAGATTGTTAATTACATAGAAAATTTAGCATCATTAGTAGTGGGTAGCACAGTAGCACCTATGGAGTATTTTTGACAATTATTAAGTATTTGTTTAAAATGCTTACCCTGAAACTGATCCAGCCTCTAGAACTAACTTGAAGTCTATAGAAGGTACAAGAGATTAAAGTTTAAATGGAATCATGAAAAAAAATCATGATTGTTGAGGGAATTCTACAAGCTAATTGGCCTGATTCTTTTAAACATCACCATCAGACTAACAGATCAGGGCAAGATGATGATAAGTGTGGTGTTTTGATTTCCCTGATTACTATCTTAAGAACAGAACTGTAGCCAAAACCGGTTTGGCTCAGTGGTAGAGCGTCGGTCTGTGGACTGAAGGGTCCCAGGTTCGATTCTGGTCAAGGGCATGTACATTGGTTGTGGGCACATCCCCAGTTGGGGGTGTGCAAGAGGCAGCTGGTCGATGTTTCTCTCTCATCGACGTTTCTAGCTCTCTATCTCTCTCCCTTCCTCTCTGTAAAATATCAATAAAATATATTTAAAAATAATAACAAGAACAATTGGGTATCTTAAAAAAAAGAGAACAGAACCGTTATGAAAGTGAAAAAAAATTCACAGACTACATTTTGAGCAAAACATGGTAACATGTATCCTCAGGAATCCAGAATGCAAATGGATGAAACCTGCTGGAAACCAAAATCAATAGTAATTAATATAAATTCGAGAAGTCCAGCAGAAGGCTGATCTGGGCTCCTTTGATATTCACAAGGTGAATTTGCATTTTATTACTTACTGCTGACTCAGTGGCCTAAAGCAAACCCCCTCAAACCTCATAATCTTACCGTTTACGAAGCATTACCATTGATATGTCTGTTTGTATTCCTAAAAGGCAATTATGTGTTCTAGTAAATGAAAGCAGCTGAGACTCAGTGGACCTTGACTACTACAGTTCAGATGTCCCTGGCTTCCCCCCATAATTCCAAATTAATATTTCTTGTCTTCTGTTTTAATTTGCATGTCAGCTCTTTCTCCAAGCCTTTGAACCCAATAGCCTCGTGGCTTTTCATAGAAACCAAAGCATTGATAGCAGCAAGACCTTTGCAACAATCCTGCACAGGTTTAACAGTGATACAGGAATGTGACAGAGGGAATATAGGGGGATCCTGATAGTCGTAGGAGCCCAAGAACATTGAATGTGTAAGCACTTCTCAGGTCAGTTACTGCCTCAGTTTCTATCACAGGGGTTACCCATAGGCGCTGTCTCCTCACCTGGAAGACTTTCCATGAGACCCATTTGAAATTCTTCCAGCTGGCTGCCTTCTGTAGCATGCATCTGGCCCCTGGGAAAAACCCACACACCCTCATTTCACCAAACTAAGGATGCACACACTGTCTACACTGCTGCTTTCTTTCCTCACCCTCACATTTCAGGCTGCTACATCGCCTCCTCTCTACAGGTTCATCCAGGTGGGAGCAGTCATCAGTCTAACCTCACCTGCACCCCCAAATCCTAAGGACAAGCTTTACCAAAGACTCTCTCAAACTGCACCCAGAAACAGGGTTGGGTGGGTCTGTGAGTTTCTGCAGTTCAGCCACTGGGGGAGAGACAGATGTTAGTCTCTCCATCTGGAAGGCAATATCCATTATTCTGAGTTATTTTGAAGTCCCCTCTCTTGGCTTGAAGTGGTGAGGTCCACATTGGTTGGATGAAGATGCTGGGCTGACAATCTAAGAAATTTTCCAGAATATGTGTAGCTACCACATGAGAATATGAACATGCCAGGAATTTGTGGATATGAATAAAACTAGAGGCCCAGTGTGCATGAAATCGTTCATCAGTAGCTTGGTTCCACTTGTCTCAGCTGGCCGCCCCACCCATCAACCGGTGTGGCTCAGTGGATAGAGCTTCGGTCTGCGGACTGAAAGATCCCAGGTTCGATTCCGGTCAAGGGCATGTACCTTGTTTGCAGGCACATCCCCAGTAGGGAGTGTGCAAGAGGCTACTGATCGATGATTCTCTCTCATGGATGTTTCTAACTCTCTATCCCTCTCTGTAAAAAATCAATAAAATATATATTTTTTAAAGTAAAGGAGATTAAGAAGTACAAACTTCCAGTTATAAAACAAAGAAGCCATGGGGATGTAGTGTACAAAACAGGGAATGTCAACAATAGTATGATAACTTTGCACAGTGACAGATGGTTACTACACTTATTTTGGTGGTCATATATAAATGCTAAATAGCTATGTTGTGCACCTGAAACTAATATTGTACGCCAAATATATATTAATTTTAAAATGTTTTAAAACGGATAAACCAGAGTTTACTCCTGGGATCTATTAAGCTGTCCTGAAGAAATTTACAGTGTTTTTTTTTTTTACCCTTTGTTGTTGTTCCCATTATTTATGTATTCATTGGTTGACTCCTGAATATACCCTGATTTTTAAAAATATATTTTATTGATATTTTACAGAGAGGAAAGGAGAGAGATAGAGAGCTAGAAACGTCGATGAGAGAGAAACATCGACCAGCTGCCTCTTGCACACCCCCTACCGGGGATGTGCCCGCAACCAATGTACATGCCCTTGACCGGAATCGAACCTGGGACCTTTCAGTCCACAGACCGACGCTCTACCACTGAGCCAAACCAGTTTTGGCTGCCCTGATTTTTTTTGGAGAGGGAGTGGGGTGTCAAACCAGATACTTTGGATTATGGGGATGACCCTCCAACCAACTGATCTCCTCAGGTCTCATCATAGATTTTCCTAGGGATATGTAAAAGGAGGAACCTTGCACACAAAACTGTAACCTTATTCTCCCAAATTATTAATTTCACACTTCTACTGATGCTTGTATATGAAATGTATTTTCATGTGGTTGCTGAAAGCAAAGAATGAATATTGGCCACATGGGGGCAGCAAAGACTAGGTTTTTCTAGCTTTCTCCCCTGAAACTGTAATAAATGGAGCTCATATATATGTGATTCACTTTCTTTGATCCAAATGTCTTTTCTAGACTGCCAAATTGAAAGAAAATACTATCCTTAAAATATGAACAACAGAAAACCCATGTGTTAATTAAGTTGTAGAGACTGAACAAGAGATTGTGTTTTTTTATGTTTTGTTTGTTTCTTACCCGGCATCTAGTGAGAACTCAATAAATATTGGTTGTCAATAGTTTTTAGATGGTAACTGCTACAACTCACCAAAGCATAATCTCTAAACTCTCAGACTACTGCATCCAGAGGGCGCTGCATGTTAAGAATATTCTGCTTGCACATTTTCTACAATTCCATAGTCATAAATCTAGACATGATTCAGTTTCCGGCTTCTCAAGACATCTTATAAAATCAGTGGTTCTGAGAAAAGCCAATCTGACATGTTACATTCCCTTTATCTACATGGTGTCAGCATACGAAGTACTGTTGGAGGTACTGATGGACGGAGAATGATGTAAATTCCACTTGCAGCCAGACATTCCTGAGCACCTAACCAGGCACCTTATATGACTGTACCTTGAACCACCAATCAGCACCTGCCAAATGCCCTAAGCCCCCGATTCCTAAGTCCCTAGGTCCCTAATCATAGGCCTTACATGGAACCACCAATCAGTGTGTACTGAGTGCCCTAAGCCCCGTCCCTTCTCTTTCCTCCCCTTAAAAGACGCCTGCACCCTGGCCCTCCTCCTCTTTTCCCTCTGGAAGGCAGCTGGCAGGGGTCTTCTCTTTCAATAAAGCATGTGTTCTGGTCTCCAGCCCCTCTGTTTCATCTCTCATTCTGGAAACCCCAGTGCAGTTGAGATATGGCCTCAATGGTCTTACCTTAAACACAGTACCAGTCCACAGGCTTGTCTGTCTTCCTCTCCTATGAGTCCATGAGCTCCCTGAGGCCAGAGCTCTGCCTCATTTGGCTTTGCATTCCCAGAGACTAGCAGAGTTTCCGGCACATGTTTCTGAAATGATTAAGTGAATCAACCTGCTTATCGCTGAGTGAGATATTTCCTTTAGCTTCCTTTCCTCAATTAAATTGCCTTGACATTCTTTAAAAAGATCCTTCTTAGAAAATTTACAAGTGAGAGTTACTGAAGGAGGACACCATCGTAGGAACCTCTTAACATCCCAGGCACTGTGGAATCCCATGGGGATAAGGGCCAAGCTTGAGGCATGCAATTCTGGGAAATGCCCTACATTAGGCTTCCAGAAGCCTCTCGATGTTCTAAGGATGCCATTAGTCAATTCTCATAGCATCTCCGAATGATACTCAGAAGAAATGGAGAATTTCTTTCCTTCTCTCCCTCTCCTTCCCACCCTCTCCCCTTTTCCTTTTTCCAGTTGTGGAGTTAAACACCAAAAAAGACCTAAGTGAATTGCTCAGCATCACTTAAAAGAGAACAGTCAAGCCAGGACACACTCATTCCACAAAGTGGTGCTTCCTGTAGCTTAAATAGGTCTGTGTTTTAATGAATCCGTGGCATATGGGCCATAATAATCAAAGCGCCTGGCATTTCCTGGAATTTATGATCGAGTTGGGAATAGGTCGTTTTCTACTTTAAATGAATTCTCACATGCCTAGCTTTGGAGTTAAGAAACTTGGCATAAGGGGGAAAGTTTCTGGAATCAGAAATGCTTCTGCTATTTGTACTCAGATCTTCTCTTTCTCACCTCAACTCTCATCCCCACCCGTGAACTGCCATTACTATTTCTTCTCTGGTATTCCAAGAGTGATTGCAAGTTATTGTTCTTAAAGCCTTCATCATGGCAAAAGAAAAATGATTTTCTTTGCTGTCTTCTCTGTGAACAGAGAAGTTTACAGTCCCATCAAGGGCATGTTTGGCTCAGTGGATAGAGCATCTGCCATCTGCCATCCCTTGTGACTTATAGTTGTTGGACACTTGCCTGAAGACAAAGGACTCTCCTTTGACTTGGCATTTGTTTTTCTCATTTCCAGAAAGCCTTGTGAATCCAGATTGCAGTGAGTGTCTATGAATTCAGGAATGACCTGACCATTTGGCAGAGTCTTTTGGAGTTGTCTTGAATGTGAGAAAGGTAGCTGGGTCTCAAGGATCTTATTTGGTCCTACTTGCTGAGAAAGTTCCCATTGAGTATTTGTTGTGGGCATTGAATTCTCAGTAACACTTACACCAATTGATGCCAGTGAGCTTAAGCAAATATCCTTGCTACTGATATTGATGTTTGTGTTATGGCCCTGAAGTTGATTGAAGTTCCTCATAAGACTGACCTTTTCTTCTCCAGCAAACCTCTGGTTGCATTGATGGTGGTCATACTTTTTGAAAAATGTTTTTATTGATTTTAGAGAAAGAAGAATGGAGAGGAAGAGAGAGGTAGAAACAATGATGAAAGAGAAACATCCATCAGCTGCCTTCTGCACACCCCCTCCTGGGGATCAAGCCCAGAACCCCAGCATGTGCTCTGAGGAAAAATCCAACCTTGACCTCTTAGTGCATGGAATGATGTTCAACCACTGAGCCACACTGGCTGGGCCCATGATATTTTTAAAGAACCTCAAATTGAGTTTCTCAGAAGTTCCTTTGAAAGAAGCTCCCCATGCTATTTTTTTCTTTCTAATATCTTATGTGTGTAGTTCTAACTAGCTTCCAAGATCTCCTCAAAATGGAATCCCTGGAGATATCTGTGAAACGCATCCTTTTCTGAAAGCTATTCAGAGCCTACATGATTCTGTTTGAGAGTTGAATGATGCCCTTTCCCAAACATATTCTTAACCCTCACAACAAAAGACTGTGAGTTTGATGACTATTTCTAGACCTAGGCAATTTGTCAGTGAACTGTAGCTCTTCAGGATCTCTTCCCACACTAGCAGCCCCCCAGAACCACTACTAGATTTTCCAGACTGAGACCTCAGCACACAGAAACCACTAGCATGACCCCACTGGCATCCAGGAAAGTCATTTTCTCTGTGTTGAAGTTACTCCTGCAATACCCGTTGGTGAAAATATTTGGGATTCCTAAGCTAATACAATAATGAGGAAACCTTCAGGTTTCAAAGATCCCAGTTCAAATCTAAACAGTGGGAAGGGTAGGAAGTAAATCTCCTGGGTTTGGAATTCATTACAGATGTGCAAGTCTTGGGGTGTATGGGGCCACGCAAAGTCCTTCTCTCACTGAGCCAGAGGCCCAGGGAGAAAAGAGAAGCCCTTTTCAGGGAACTCACAGGTTGGGCAGGTACACAGTATCTCCATTGCATCTCGTTAGTGCTTGATGGGTTCCCATGGTAATTCCCCGAGGTTAATCAGCTGTGACAGGAGAAAGTGATAGCCACATGATTCATGAATGTGTATAACCAAATTGTCTCAGGCAAGGTTCACAGGGTCACATGGAGACCAGTGTCTGAGGTCAGGTTTCAGGCTGCTACATGTGCTGTCCTGTAAGTAGGCAGAAAGAGAAGCAGTAAGTGTCTAATTGAATAATCCCCCATCCATGATTCAACACCAGTTAGGAAGGAATTTGTAGGGGCATGCGATGAAGCATTTTTTTTTCTTCTTTCCTCTCTCGTCACATGAGAATAAAATAGGAGAAAAATAGAAAGGTCATAATTTTACTTGGACTTTATTGAGTATAGGCTGGTATCATTTAATTTATTTGGCTCCAATAGGGCTTCTCAAATTCACAACTGACTTACCTGGTTTGTGAATTGATTACTCAAAAACTTGAATGATTAATGGTAACATTCCATGGCTCATTGTGGGAAGAATTTAGAAGGGGGAAACAATGAACCGTGGTGTAAGGCCATAGGCACGTCAAAATCAGAATCTGTACCAATTAAAATAACTTCCTCTTGAATCTCAGATTACCTTGGGAAAGTGTATGATTTTCTGCACAAGCATTTCAAAACATTTAAGCTTCCTTAATGCCTGTTTGATTTAATTCCAAATGCATTACCTCCTACAGATAAAACATGAGAGCAGGAATTGATTTTGTAAATAGTATAGATCAAATGAGACTTAGTGGCTTGCCCAAGCTTATAAGGGGCAAAACCAAAACCACAATATCAGAATGCAGGGCTGAGCTAGGTTACCTTTGTTTTACCTCTGGCCATCCAGTGTTAAAATAAGAGGTGATATACATTTATTGAATAGATTCAGTTCCAGGGTCACTCAGTTTTAAATTTTACTCATTTTCTTACAAATAGTAGCACAGAAAATGTGTTGATTTGCATTTTCTGTTTTATTTACATGTTACATCACATGAAGCACATGTGAAATTGAAGAAGCTACTTTTGTGTGTTTTTATAGTGCTCGGTTTAGAAATCTTAATAAGAATAGACATGTTTATAAACATTTTTTAGTAAATCTGGTTTTACTATAAGACACACCTATTCAAATCAGTAGTCAAAAACACTTGTTTACCAAACTGGAGTGGCTCAGTTGTTTGGCAAGTCATCCCACGCACCAAAAGGTTGCTGGCTTGATTCCAGGGTCATGGCACTGCCTGGGATGTGGGTTCTGTCAAGGTATGTATGGGCATATATAGAGGGCAGTTGATGGATGGTTCTCTCTCTCTCTCTCTCTCTCTCTCTCTCTCTCTCTCATTAAATATTGAATCTCATTAAATATAATAACTTTATTGAGGGAGGGAGTTATTGAACTCATTATATTTAAACAGATTCTATTAAGAATTATATATTACTTGAGATTGTTTATTCCAGCATAAGTTTTGCCCTATGATAGTATTTTCAACTGATCTAATAATTGATAGGGAAAGTCCTGATTTACAATATAAAACAATCCCTTTTACTTTTTAAATTTATTATTTAAATTTTATTTTCAAGTAATAATGTGTTTTTGCTTGCATATGAATTGTGTAATGCCCTTTATCCTTTCTCAGTGAAGGAAAAACCTACTCATGTTCTATGACTATTAAAATATTAGTTCTTTTGTGAGACATTATTGATTTCTACCCCTCCACAGATATCAGAATAAATTCTTTCCTCTTCAAAATTCTCAAGCCTGTTTTATTATACATCTATTCTAGCACTTAATTTAAATCGGCTTTCTGAGTTTATTTATTTGTTAAGTATCTACTATGTGTCCAGCACTGGTCCAGACTTAGAGATAAAAGAGTGAACAAAATAGACAAAGTCTCCAGTCTCACAGGGATTATATCTAGTTGGTGTAGAGTAGACAGATGACAAATGAATCAGTATCGAGTGGAAGAGAAAACAGGTTAAGGGAATTCGAAAATGCTGGGGAGAGATGAGTTTCTATTTTTTATTAGGTGGTTGGGAAAGAGGAATGCCTTGCTGGGAATGTAATATTTGAGCAAAATCTTTAGCAAGGGAGGGAATGAGCTAGGCAGGTATTTGGGGGAAGAGCATTCTAAGCAGAGGGAAGGACAAGGACAAAGGCCCTAAGGCTGGATTGTACTTAGCATGTTTGAAGAACAGCAAGGAGGATGGTGATGTGGAGTGAGGAGCTAAGCAGAAGAAAATAAGATAGGGCTATGGAAAGGACTTGAACTTTTACTCTGGGTGGGCGCTAAATTCACTGGAAGGTGTTGAGCTGAGGAGTGACAGGGCTGCAGTGTTGAGAATAGACTGTTGGCAGTCAGAGAGAGAAGAGGAGATCATGTTGACTTGTACTGGAAGTAGTGAGAAGTGGTCATATTCTGGATGTATTTTGGAGATAGAGCAGAATTGCAGAACTGATGATGGATTGGGCATGAGGATATCAGAAATCAGGGATGACTTCAAAATGGAGTTGTCATACACCAAAATGAGGGTGATGGTGCAAGGGGCAGGTGAGGGAAGGGGGAGCAATTTGTAATACAGGCACTGCTGGCAAACCAGGGAGATAGTAGACAACTCCGTCTATGGAATCAAACACAACTGGACCACAAGTTCAGCTCTGTGATGAAAAGGTCTGTAATGCCAGGCACCTCTGTATCATTCAGGATTGGGACAACAAAACAGAAATGACTTGTGGTATTTCAATTAAAAGGGGTGATAATGCAGATATTTAGATGCTTATATGACCGTTGGAGGGGCTGGAGGAGCAAAGGTCAGGGAAAGCCACTGCTAGCTCTCAGGTTTACTGCTAGCTTTCAGAAGTTGCTTCATATCTCCAGAGGAGGAATCACAGGAGACCGCCGCCACCAATTATCACAGCTCCCAGCAGCATCAGGGAGGGTGATTAGCAGAGAAACACCTGGAGTCTAATGAAAACATTCACATCTGTTGACATATCTAGTTCTACCTGCTGGTGCCTTTTCTTCACCTTCCAAATTTTCTGCATATCTATTTCATTGGGGGAACTTAAAATGAATCCAGAATCCTGCTGGCAAGGAGGTCTAGGAAACGTGGTTCCCAGACTTTTAACCTCCGAAAACCAGGAGAGGCATAGAAGGAGGTGCAAGAATGTGGAATGTCAGCACAGACTGTGTCTGGAACAATAAGGCCTTATGTCCCTGAGCCTGTGTCATCATCAGTGAAATGGAGATCATAATTATCCACAACTACAGCTATGTCAAAAAATGTATGCAAAGTAACTGCCATAAAGCTAAAAAACATTTTCTTCCATTAAAAAAAACCATCATTTGATCACAGAAAACAAAAATACCTTTTGGAAGAAAAAAGAACTGTTGTGCTACTTTTTTTTTATTATAAATACAAGAATAATGTTTAGTATATGCCACTCCAAAATACGTTATTATGGCATAAGAATTCTTCTGAACTAAAGGCGATTAAGTAGGAGACATGAGAAAATCTCTGCCTTGTTTTCTACCAGAAAGCCAAAAAGATTATTACTTGCTAGAGACAACTCTGGACACTATAGGAATCTATATAACAAACGTCAGAAAGTAGCTCTTATTTTCCATTGGTTTGCCCATATGTTTACCTTGCCACAATTTGTCATCCACCAAAATTCAAAGTCCTTGTTCTGTTTCTTGTCACTTCTCTAAAATGTGTTGGTTTTCATGGAATACTATGCAGTAGTAAAAAAAAGAAGACTCTCTTACCCTTTGAGACAGCATGGAGGGTACTTGTTATGCTAAGAAAGATAAGACAGTCAGAGAAAGACAAGTATCACGTGGTGTCACTCATATGTGGAATCTAACAAATTACATATGGAGATACAGAAACATGGAACAAACTTTCAAATTCTGAGGGAAGACGGGTGGGTGGGTGGGTGGCAAGAAATCAAAGAACTTGTATGCATATATGCATAACTCATGGACACAAACAATAGGGGGGAGGGAAGGGGTGGGATAGAAGGGGTTAATGGGGGAAAAAGGGGGACATATGTAATACTTTCAACAACAAAAATTTAAAAAATAGAATGTATTATTTTTTGTTAAGATGATATATGACTAAGTTCTAACTACCCCTCTGAATGATTAATCTCTGAATATTCCTGTGATTATGCACAGAGCACACATTAATAAACTCTGTTTATCACTTGTTAATTTGTCTTTGTCGGGTTAATTTGTAGGGCCCAATGGGAGAACCTAGAAAGGTAGAGAAAAAAGTTAAGTTTTTCCTCCCCTACAATGATAAATGTTGATTGTAAAAATGTCATCAAAGAAAATAAGACACCGGCTAATTATGGAGATTGTTTTGGTCAGGCTATTGTAATGGGGACAATGTTCATTAATGAGGAATACCCCAAAGAAGAAAGAGAACCCCTGAGGTTTTATAGAGGCAAGGAAACAAGTGTGAACAGGGAGTCTAATGTGAGTCTTGAGGAGCCCCAATGATGAAGGATGGTGGTGGGACGCCGAAACAGGTTTGGCTCAATGGATAGAGCGTCGGGCTGCGGACTGAAGGGTCCCGGGTTTGATTCCGGTCAAGGGCATGTACCTTGGTTGCGGACACATCCCCACATCCCCAGTAGGGAGTGTGCAAGAGGCAGCTGGTCAATGACTCTCTCTCATTGATGTTTCCAACTCTCTCTCTCTTCTTCTCTGTAAAAAATCAATAAAATATATTATAAAAAAAGGATGGTGGTGGGTCTTATCTTTGGGTACCAAGGGCAGAGTGGTTCTTTGCCTTTATCCTTTCCTGAAAAGGGATGTGGGATTTCTTAACTGGTGCTACTTTCTAGAAACACAGGGCTCAGATCAAATTCAATATGGTCAGTCCCCCCTTTTATTCAAGACAAAGATAATGAGTCACTTAACAACTCCAAGGTGATCATAACCTCCCAAGTGGAGGAAGTAGGGTCTAAGAAATAGTTTCTCTAGGACTCTTGTTGGCATTATACTTGTAAAACCAGTTAAACCATCTGTTGAGATTTGCTGGCAAAGGTTGTTTTAGTATCCCAGAGATCTAGTGTCTCAAAAGAGGGATGCGTGAAGTGAAAAAGAGAAACATTGATATAAAATAAAAAGTTACATAAAATAGAACCAGTGCCGAAACCGGTTTGGCTCAGTGGATAGAGCGTCAGCCTGTGGACTCAAAGGTCCCAGGTTCAATTCTGTCAAGGGCATGTACCTTAGTTGCGGGCACATCCCCAGTAGGGGGTGTGCAAGAGGCAGCTGATCGATGATTCTCTCTCATCGATGTTTCTAACTCTCTATCCCTCTCTCTTCTTCTCTGTAAAAAATCAATAAAGTATATATATTTTTTTAAAAAAATAGAGCCAGTTTCACACTTAGGGTAACCAGCGTACTAGATTCCAAGAAATGGGTGGAGGAAAATCTGTTCAGGAGTCAGAAGAATTATAGATAATTGACAAATTTCTTTCTTGGCACTTTGACTGATTATTGACTGAAAATGCCAGAGAAGTTTTGGGGAACAAATGTATAGCAGTTGCTACTAAGCATGAGCCATCTCTGGAGACCAGAATTCTGTGAGCAGCGGTTGGTGAGGCAGCACAGCTCTTTGACTTCCTTGCAGCTCTCTAGTTGGTCTGCTCATGCTCTTGGTCATGTTGTCCACAGTCTTGGTTACCTCTCATAGAAAGGTGTGCATGACTTGAGCGTTTCACTGGATTTCCTTAGTAGTTTACACAGTAGCTTATCCAAGCAGAATTCCAGCCCATGCCTGGTCTACTGTGATGGTGAGTTCTTCAAAGTTTATAGTAAGTCTTTGAGACTCAACTTACAAAGTTTATTGAGGGCCTGGGGGAAAGGGCCAGCTGCAAGGGAGCCCAGAGTCTCAACAGGGATCTGGGCAATCAGAGGGGTGAGGGACGGAGTCAGGAAGGAAGGAGAAAATTAGATATGTTAGTGTGGAGGGTGATAGTCAGATATTGAAGAAAACTGGAAGAATCGACCATTTGATAAGAATTTGGGTAAGGTAACATGATCTAGTCTAATTTGCAGGAAGGAACAAAACTGGTTTTCCCAAAGAGAGTGGAAGTCAATCAAATCTCCATCAGACAAGTAGAGTTTGGATATCTATCAGTTACCTGCAATTTACAAAGAAATGCAAAATAGTTCAAAGACTGTGAACAGGACCTGAATCTGATAACCCAGAAGGCTGTGCTATAAAAGATGGAGTTCCCTATTGAAACAAACTTTTTCTCGCAACACACAAAAGTATTCACTTACCAATTCTGTGAACATTTGTTATATAGTTGAGATCATAGTTGCTACTTAATTTAATATTTTGATTTATTTTTATGTGCTTTCCCCCTCAATTAAAAAGAAAATTTTAAGAAGGGGGAAATGTTATATATGTAGAGAATGGCACATCACACCGTAAACAGAATCTATTTTCAATGCCAACAATTAGCAGAGTTTAAAAGCAACAGGGAATATATTGGGAAATATATAGAGAGAAACTGATTCGATAAAATGCCAAATATTTCTATACTGAACACTCATAAGTGAAATTTTCACATACTTATTTTTGAATCCCTGCAGCGTGGTCAGACATCAGCTCTGAGAAGCCTTTTATTCAGTGTGTTTTGATCATAATTAGAAACAAAGTTTTGTCTGCCTCAGTGAAAGGGGAAACTGAAGAAACACAGCAGCTTTTGTTCCTGCTAATTTGATGTTATTATTCAATACAGGGTTGGAAAACGATGTCCCTTGGGCCAAATCCAACTTTGGGAGAGGAAAAAAAATCTTTTTTTCTACCGTCTTAGGTTCAGTGCTTGGAGGTCTGCAAATTAAACTCATAAAAGACAGATTAGCTATATATATATATATATATATATATATATATATATATGCATAGGTATTTGGCAGTTCACAGAAAAAATGGGACACAAGGAGGGGGTTAGAATTTGGAGCTTAAATATCAGTAGGGGATGGGGAAGGGCAGAGGGGTACTTCTGGGAGGATAAATAACTTCTTCGAAGAGGAGGGAGAAAGAGCACTAATGAAAACACAAATATTGCTGAAACCGGTTTGGCTCAGTGGATAGAGCATCAGCCTTCGGACTGAATGGTCCCAGGTTTGATTCCGGTCAAGGACATGTACCTTGGTTGCAGGCACATCCCCAGTAGAGGGTGTGCAAGAGGCAGCTGGTCGATGTTTCTCTCTCATCTATGTTTCTAGCTCTCTATTCCTCTCCCTTCCTCTCTGTAGAAAATCAATAAAATATTTTTTAAAAGAAAACACAAATATCTTTTTGGAAATATAAGATTGGTCCATGGGAGAATAAATGGGAGTTATGATACATTTGTGACAATGTCTTTGGGTACGGTGTCAACTTCCGTCCTAGAGAAGTGAAGGTTAGAGTTGTTCCCGCTGAGGGATTTATGACAATTGAATTCTTTTTGGAGCTTTGCTTTTAGGTGGAGACTGTAGCATGGAAGGGGAAGTTGAGGCGTGAGTTATAATAGATTACCTCCCTGCTTCCCTCTGCCAACAGGCAGTCCAGGACTTCACAGTTCCAAGATGTGAGCTTCATATGGATAAGTCTGCTAACATAGTTTTTTTAAAATCCAAACCAGCTACTCCCAGCTCTGGTTTTGAGATTTCTCAGTAAACAAAAACAAAAACTTAAAGAACTCTTACTATTTGCAACAGCATGGATGGATCTGGAGAGCATTATGCTAAGCTAAATAAGCCAGTTGGAGAGAGATAAATATCACATGAACTAAAATTTTTTTAAAAAAATCACACAATCTCACTCATTTGTGGAATATAATGAACAATATAAACTGATGAACAAAAACAGATCCAGAGACAAAAGCATCGAGCAAACCTTCAAACCTCAGAGGGAAGGCAGGGGAGGGTGGGAAGAGGAGGGGCAAGAGATCAACCAAAGGACTTGTATGCATGTGTATAAGCCTAACCAATGGACACAGACAGTAGGGGGGTGAGGGCATGTGCTGTGGGGGCAGGAGTGGGTGAGGAGAGGTCAATGGGGGGGGGGGCGGGGGGAAGAAAGGAGACATAAAATTTAAATAAAAAATTTAAGCACTGTCATGATATCTTTAACAGTTTTGAAACCTATAATTTTCTTTTAAAACAGAAATATTAGCTGCACAACACTTTTAGGAATGGGCTACATTAGCAAATTTAAAAAATTAGCACTCAGTTCTTAAGACGTGGTGAATTAATGTTGGATTGACTGAATTTCATTTTTCATACTGATATTGTGGCTTTTTCTAGATCAGAGAGAGCCTCTGTGATTTTTATAATGACCTTTTCCAAGCTGTATGAGTTCATCATGGCATTATCTTTTGCATATCCGTGAAAAAAAGAAACTGTGAAGCCTTGGACGTGAAGAGTCAGAGTTGCTTAAAAGGAGGAGTCAGAAAGGCTTGGGATGTCTCCTGACTCTGTCACTTACTAGTTCTGTTAGCCTCCATACAGCTAGCTAGGTTAGTTAGCCTCTTGATGTCTTTGTCTCCTCATTTTAAGATAGAAGTAAAAATATCTATCTCAGATGGTTGCTATGAGAGTAAAATGATAAAACACAGGTAAAGCAGTTGGTATGGGCCTGGCCTGCGGTCAATGGCAGCTATGGCTATATTTCTATTGGGTGTGCTGAGCTCTTGGTCCACGAGCAGGGCCACTGTTGATGCAGGCTGGTAACCTAGTCAACACAGAGGATTCCTATTTTTGTTTTCTGCACAGTATGTTTGAGGATGGTTAGCTGTGAGGGGGAAGTTGTAAACTGCTCCTTGCCCACTTCTTAACTCTCTACTATTTTGAGCATGCTCTTTAAGAGGAATTCTTGATACAATCAGGGGCATAAAGTAACTGTTTATTCTCACTTGTATTAATTAAGGTGTGTTCAGCTGCTATATTATTCTCATAACTGAATTTTTTAAGACCAACATTAGCTGGTCTATTGTAACAATTGTATGTATTAATTTTCTCTTCCAACTTGATTTTATTTTCATATTTCTCTCACTAGTATTCTTTGAGAGTAATGTCTTTACTAAAAACTCCTTAACTTCTGAAGTACCTTTGTGTGAATTAAATAAACCCGAGTTTAACTCAGCAAAACACTTCCCTTCATTTGCTTAACTGTATGAAAATAGCTTTCTCCTTTTTTTATTTTTTAAATATTTTATTGATTTTTTTTTTTTACAGAGAGAAAGGGAGAGGAATAGAGAGCTAGAAACATCAATGAGAGAGAAACATCAACCAGCTGCCTCCTGCACACCCCCTACTGGGGTTGTGCCCGCAACCAATGTGCATTTCCTTGACCGGAATCGAACCTGGGATCCTTCAGTCCGCAGACCAACAACCCTCTATCCACTGAGCCAAACCGGTTTTGGCACTTTCTCTTTCTTAGTGATAAATAATTCTCATCTCTTTGATTTAACATCAGGCTTTCCTATTAATTTCTTTGTTATTATGTAAGGGCCTAACTAACGACCCACAAAGGATTATTCATGGGTGTGAAGAAACTGATCTTGTCAAAGGTGCCTTAGTGGAGAAAATGTGACATTTCCCCCACATGTAGTCGTGATTTGGACATATTGGTTTATGTTCCCTGAGACCTAGTTTTCTTATTTTGGTTTTAAGTTGGAGTTTTTATAATCTATAACTAACCATCTTAGCGCACGTATTCATAACACATAAACATACACACTCACAGAACACAAATAAGCTTATTTGATTAATGAAATTAACCAATTGGGCAGTTAGGTTTTTCAAAGTTGAGTCAGGTTGTCTGACAAGGGGAAAAGCTGAGATGCGATCAGTTTGTTGCTTAAAGTCAGGCATGAGGGAGCAGATCTTTCAAGTCCACAGCACACATCCTGATTCTTGTTGATACATGTTGCAGATTTCAGCAAGAGAAATCTTTACTCAGGGTTGCTGTCATAATGCCTCAAGCAACTGTGGAATGGTGGTTCTGGGAACCAGAAATAGATATGTTCTTCTTGTAATCATTTATTATTCTATAGAAACAATATATCCAATGGTTACCTGAGTACATAAGTCCTTATTCGTAGAAGACATCATCTCTCAAAGAGGCATTTTCAAAATTAAAAAGGTTAACTACATAATAAAAGGGAACTATGCTAAAATTGTACATATTTTTGTAGATATTTAACTTAAATATTTACATTTTGGATAGGCATGTATATAGAGCAACCATTAGTAATATTATTAATTGAGATCATACTTATGTTTCTATTATTAATTTACACTAAAATTTAAAAGATGAGTTATCTTTAGCTTATCTTAATAATACTGCCTATCAGTAGATATGATAACCAGATAGTTAATGTTTCATATTTGTGGGAACTTAATGCTCTTATACTTCCTTGAAATGAAACTATCTTCTGTTTATATATTCACAAAATGGCAGATTATTATCTGGCAAAAATATTACTTTTCTCAGTTCATTCTATCAATCAATGATACTTTCTGAACCACCTACTATGGTTAGTACATTAAAGAATGCAGTCCAGACATTTTTCCTGTTTCCTCATGTAACATATCTTGTTCTTTTCTATATCAGTTCTTTATTTACTTCTGTCCTGACCACCTATAATGCTCTCTTCTCCATATATTTGTATGCTATCGATCTCCTTAGACCTAGGTCAAGTGTGTTCTTAGCAAATCCTTTCCAAACTACTTCAGGGCTCAGTGATTTCTCCTTTCTCCAAATTGTCAAGCAATTAATTAATTACTTGCAATGTTACTTCCATTGTGGTATATTTTTGTTTTGTTTCATTTGTCTAAATAAATGAGAAACTCCTTGGGCAGTGTGAGGTGAAGGACAGGGATAATGTCTTATATTTGTTCCTCAGACTTGCAGTGCACTGTCCCTGAGAAGTAATTTAGGAATTCAGCTAAGACAGTGATCCCTACAGATAATGTCAGAGAAGGGTTCAAGAAGGTGTGATTTGATTGGTACTTAGAAGGGTGGATAAGGTTTAGGTAAGGAGAGAAGGTGGAGATCATATTTCAAAGGGATGTTGATTGGAGGACAAGTATGAGGGAAATTGAGGACAGAAATGTATATGCACTGGAAAATGTTAAAGCCTGACAAGGAGATGGATGAGTTATATTAAGCCTCCAGAAGCACATCATAGAGTATTTAACCCCAGAAAATGATGTAGAACAAGCAATGACCCATGCATCTATTTCTCATTGGCTGATTTTCTTCTTCTAACAGACTATGCTCTATTTAACTCTAATGGTACATAGCTATTTTCTACTTTCTTTTCCCACCCTGATTAAAAGGGTTATTTACTTAGACTATTAGGTAAGGGATTAAAAGCTTTCCCATTTTAGCACAGGAAAAACTAGAAATGACCCTCTCATGAAGATAAAAAGTTCTTTGACTGACATATCATGGAAGAGGTGTCAAGTTCTAGTTAAGGGCACACAGAATATAGAAATAGTTATTGACCAGTAAACAACATTTCCCATTTATTCCTACTGGTAAAATAATCGTTTTCATAATATCAAAAGTGATCATGACATTTTACTTTCCTCTTGCCTTAAATATCATAATGAAGAATGCCCACAGACTGTTTAGAATAAGAAAGTTAACACTTAGATAAAATAGGATTAGAAGAAGCTAAGGGATTTGAGAAATATACCTGCTATATTTACTAAACTAAGGAAATTGCTACACAGGTTTGGCATCATGAATTTATTTATAAATTAATTCATCCTTCAAAAATCTGAAAGAATAGTTACAAGCTTCATACATGTAGAGTACAATTTTATTCAACTGGACAACAAGAAACAATGGTAATAAATTACCAAACCCTACAACTCAAAGAGTTAGAAAGAGAGCAACAAGAAAAGCCAGTGTAAGCAGAAGGAAGGAAATTATAAAGATCAGAGTGGAGATATATGACATAGAGACAAAAAAAATACAAAAGATCAACAAAACCAAGAGCTGGTTCTTTGAAAGGATAAACAAGAATGAAACCTCTAGCCAGGCTCACCCAGAAGCAAAGAGAGAAGACCCAAATAAACAAAATCAGAAATGAAAGAGGAGAAATAACAGACCTCGCTGAAATACAAAGGATTGTTTAAAAATACTATGAAAAACTCTATTCCAACAAACTGGACAACCTGGAGGAAATGGACATATTCCTAGAAAAAGAAAACCTTCCAAAACTCAGTCAGGAAGAATCTAAACATATCAATAGGCCAATAACTATGGAGGAAATTGAAGTAGTTATCAAAAAGCTTTCAGCAAACAAGAGCCCAGGGCCAGATAGCTTCTCAGGGGAGTCTTACTAAACATTCAAGGAAGAATTAAAACCTATCCTTCTCAGACTATTCCACAAAATTCAAGAGGAAGGAACACTTCTAAGCTCCTTCTATGGAGCCAGAATCACCCTAATACCAAAATCAAAGACAACACAATGAAAGAGAATTACAGACCAATATCCCTCATTAACATAGATATCAAAATCCTCAACAAAATTCTAGCAAATTGGATCCAGCAGTACATCAGAAAGATCATACACCATGACCAAGTAGGATTTATCCCAGGGATGCAAGGATGGTACAATATCCGCAATTCAATAAACGTGATACATCACATAAACAAATTGAGAGATAAAAATCATGTAGTCGTATTAATTGATGCAGAAAAAGCATTTGACAAAATCCAACACCCTTTCTTGATAAAAACTCTCAGTAAGGTGGGAATAAAAGGATCATACCTCAACATAATAAAAGCCATATATGACAAACCCACAGCCAACATCATGCTCAATGGGCAAAAACTAAAACCATTTTCCCTAAAAACAGGAACAAGACAAGGATGCCCACTCTCACCACTCCTGTTTGCCATAGTACTGGAATTACTATCCATTGCAATTAGACAACAAGAAGAATTAAAAGTCATCCAAATTGGAAAAGAAGTAAAGCTGTCCTTATTTGGATGACATGATATTGTACATAAAAAAATCAAAATACTCCATAAAAAATATTAGACTTAATAAATGAATTTGGCAATGTAGCAGGATACAAAATTAATGCCAAGAAATCTATAGCATTTCTATATACCAAAAGTGAACTTACAGAAAGAGAGACTAAGAAAATAATCCCAACTACCATCACACGAAAGCGTTTAAGATGTCTAGGAATAAACTTAACTAAGGAGGTAAAAAAACACACCTATACTCAGAAAACTACAGGACACTGAAAAAAGAGATAGAGGAAGATATAAACACATGGAAGAACATACCATGTTCATGGATTGGTAGAATCAACATCATTAAATGTCCATACTACCCAAAGCAATCTATAGGTTCAATGCACTCCCCATTAAAATACCAATGGCATATTTCACACGCCTAGAAAGAACTCTCCAAAAATTCATCTGGAATGAAAAAAGACCCCAAATAGCCACAGCAATCCTGAGAAAGAAGAATAAAGTAGGAGGGATCTCAGTACCAGATTTTAAGCTGTATTACAAAGCCACTGTTCCCAAAACAGCCTGATAATGGCACAAGAACAGACATATAGACAATATATATACTATTATCTAATAAAAGATAAGACTTGGAAGAAAGGCAAGGCAAATACGAGAGGGAGGGAGGGAGGGAGGGAGGGAGGGAGGGAGAGAGAGAGAGAGAGAGAGAGAGAGAGAGAGAGAGAGAGAGAGAGAGAACATAGACTGGTTGCCTCCCATATGCTCCTGAACTGGGAATTGAACCTGCAACCTCGGTATGTGCCCTGACCTGGAATTGAACCTGCAACCTTTTTGTATGGGAGGACACTCCAACCAACTGAACCACCCAGCCAGGCTGAGCTACAAAGTCTTTTGTCTATTGTTTCCTCTTTTATAAACTTCTGATATCAGTATTGTTTAGAATTCAGTTACATTGTAAATTTTTCTCACTTTATTTCATTGCATCTTTTATTATTTTGGGATTGATAGGTCACAGACATTCTTGATACATTTTTCAACGGTCATTGTCATTTCAAGTACAGGATGAGAAACCAACACTTGTATTTGCCTTGCCTTTCTTCCAAATCCTAGTGAACTGTTCAAATATATATATATTTTAAAATATATTTTTTATTGATTTCAGAGAGGAAGGGAGAGGGAGAGAAATAAAAAAACATCAATGATCCCTGACCGGAATCAAACCCAGGACCCTTCAGTCCTCAAACCAAAACTCTATCCACTGAGCCAAACCAGGTAGGGCTCAAACAGATATTTTTAAAAATATCCCTGCAAGCTCTGAAAAAGAAAAGGTGCCAGCAGTAGAACAAACTTTTCAAGTATACTGTGGAAGATAGAAAGTGGAACGATTCCTATTGATGGGAAAACCAAAAAAGGACAGCTGCCTTGAGGAGACCTCTTTTTTCCCAGAAAGCCAAAGACCAAGCTCTGAGTCCATAATCAGAGAGGAAGAATATGGTTATTATAATAAGTAGGTATTCTAGTGAAGACATAACTTGTATATTCAGTGCCTCCTAGTTCATATAGCGCCTTGGTGCATAGAAAATGGTGCTCCTTGTTAGCAAGTGAATTACACATCCTCCTTATGAATTTCTCACACCGCACAGAATTTTGAAAGGGGAATGTGACTGAATTTAAGCCCTATTCACTATCTCAGTGGGATGTCTCTGTTCAGAGTGAAACCTTCACAACCTTAGCTGATTACCTCATTTTTTGTATTTTAAAAAATATATGTATTTTATTGACTTTTTACAGAGAAGGAGGGAGAGGAATAGAGAGTCAGAAACATCGATGAGAGAGAAACATCAATCAGCTGCCTCCTGCACACCTCCCATTGGGGATGTGCCTGCAACCAAGGTACATGCCCTTGACCGGAATCGAACCTGGGACCCTTCAGTCCACAGACCGACGCTCTATCCACAAATCCAAACCAATTAGGGTACTTTTTGTATTTTTTAGTGCTTCTGTAAGACAGGTACACAGGATTTCCTTGGTCCTTCCTGGAAGGTGATTCTTCAGTGCCATGTGGAAAGGGTTCTATAAGGCAGCACATAAAAACATTCTGTTTTAAACATCCAGGCTCTGCTCAGAGGCTCTCAAATCTAATATCTAATTTCAGTTCTGTGCAAGATGGAGTAGACTCTTTCCTCACAGATCCTACCTCTTATCGAAAAACAAACCTGGAAAAAACATACAAATAAGCATAGGAAGATTGTGGAAGGTAGAAAGAAGGCAGAGTGTCTAGGGACCTTAGGACTTGAGGAACAATATGGTAGTCCATTTTCTTAGCTTCCTTATTGCCACCCATATATCCTGGACAAGGGGCTAAAGAAGCCTCCAACTTGGAACTGTCAGTAGGCAGAAAAACACAATGTCTCAAGAAAGGCCTGTTTCCCCTACTCAAGGAAACAGAAAAAGTGGCCTTACTGGGCAGAAAAGATTCTGAAAACACCCGATCCTACTTCAGCCAACCACATCACAACCTCCACCAGGGTTCCAATGGGGCCAAGCGGGATGCTGACCTTCCACCTAACCCCCACCCCAGACCCCACAAGTACTCCAATGTCCCTGCCTTATGGTGTCAGGGAGTTGAACAAATCACATTATATAGGACCTTCTTGGTGACTGTAAGGACTTGGGTTTTTACTCCGATTAAGCAGTGGAGGGTTTTGAACAGGGATTGATACAATCTGATTTAGTTTTAACAGGATCTGGCTGGTGAATTGAGAATAGACAGAAGAGGAGAGGAACAGAAGCAAGCTGTATTTTCTTTGCTGAACCATAAGACAAGACAAGGAAGTTGACAGGGCAGGTTTTATCACGCTCATTTTGTGGTTAAGACAACTGAGACTCAGAGAGGTAGGTGGTATGTTCAAGGTCACACAGCTAGTAGAGGACAGAGCTGTATCTAGCACCCAGATCCTCAAACTTCTGTGAAAGGAGTAGCTAAATGAATGCAATATCACTTCAGGAAGATTCATTAAAAGTCTCTGAAAGGACAGAGTTCCTGTTAAAATGCTTTAAATGTTTGTGAAAACTACACCAGAAACGTGATGGAGGAGAAGGAGGAGGAGGAGGTGAAGGGAAAGAGAGAGAGAGAGAGAGAGAGAGAGAGAGAGAGAGAGAGAGAGAAGAAGAAGAAGAAGAAGAAGAAGAAGAAGAAGAAGAAGAAGAAGAAGAAGAGAAGAGAAGAGAAGAGAGAAGAGAGAATTGGGAGGAAGGATGCTAAATGTAGGCCTGCATTGTCTCTCTTCCACCATTAGATGGCAATTTTCTATTTGTTACAGAGGAAATGGGCAGCTGACGGAAATGATGGAATTAGAGACTGAAACTGATGGATGAGTGCATAAAGATTTTGAAAAACACAAAATCCAATTGATCTAATACACATGTAGGTTGGTGGGAGAAGGAGATAAGAGCTATGAGAACAGGGATAGAATGAAGAAAAAATTGATAGTCACAGCTGATAACACAAACTAGAACATTCATTTTCAAATAGCACTTTGTTAAGAAGAGTAGTTCCTCACTACAGACTGATTCATTTTCCTCTCAGCATAACCATTATGGCTTGTCTCAGTTTAGGTTCTTACAAGGGTATTTCTTAGATCACATGATCTCACACACCTAGAGGAAATAATGAACAACATAAACTGATGAACAAAAACAGACCAAGAAAGAGAAGCAGCGATCACACTCTCAAGCCTTAGTGGGAAATTAGGGGCGGGTGGGAGTAAGGGGAAGAGATCAACCAAAGGACTTGTGTGCATGCACATGGGCCTAGCCAGTGGCCATGGACAACAGGGGGGTGAGGGCATATGTAGGGAGGGGCTTGGGATGGGAATGGGGGGATGAGGACAATTATGTGATACTATAATCAATAAAAAAATAAATAAAAATTTTAAAAAAGAAGAGTAGTTCCTAAAATCAATGCAGTGAGGGACAACCGACAGTTATTGTGATTAAAAAGAACAAAATAAAATAGAAAATGTCAGAATGCATTTCACATAGTAAAACCAGAATTAATTGTGAAACTTAGGCATTGACCATAAAATGTATGCATATATGCATAAACATTTTTGTCATGGGTGTAGCAAAAAGTTTGAAAGACACTGGACAAGATGAAAATCATAAGTGAACAGAAGGATTGTACCTATTTGAATCCCATACAATTTTTTATGGAGATGTTTATCTTGGTTATAAACTTTTCTTTTTTTCCAAGTCTCAGGGCCTGTTATGAGCTGAATTTTGTTGCCCCACCCCCAAATTTATACTTTGAATCCCTAGTCCCCTACTATCTCAGAATGTGACTGGATTCAGAAATAGGGCCTTCAAGAAGGCAATCACGTTGAAATGAGGCCACTAGGGTGTCAGAGGAAACTTTTCACACCAAAAGAGGCACTTGGGACCTTCATTCACAGAGGAAAGACCACGTGAGGACACAGGGAGAAGGCAGATATGCAAGCCAAGGACAGAGGCCTCACCAGAAATCAAACATACCACCATCTTGATGTTAGTCTTCCAGCCTCTAGAACTGTGAGAAAATAAATTTCTGTTATAAACACCTAGTTTGTGGCACTTGGTTATGGCAGCCCTAGCAAATTAATACAGGACTAGAGTCTGATATTTTATTTCTGGGATCTGGGACAAGAAGAGACCTGGCCCTACTGAATGTCTTGCCTCTTTCTAAATGAGAGTTCCTAAATTCAATTCAGTTCTTCACAGGGGCGAGTGCAAAAGCTCTAGTGCCAAATGCACTTGCATTCTTATTGCCACTCCATCCTTTTTATATAGGCATGCTTTTGGCTTAGTTATTTAACCTCTCCAAGATTAAATGTCTTCATTCATAAAGTGGTACTAATAATGTCTTGCATGCGATGTTAAGATAAACGTTAAATGAAATAATTATCGAAAACTCCTAGAAGTTAGTAAATCACTTTCGTTTTGCTTGTTGTTGTCATTGTAGTTGACATTTATTATTAGTGTTATGTATTTATTTTGTGGCTGCTGCAATTTCTGTCTTCCCTTCAAATATATACTATCTTTTGGGAACATTAACTAAAATGATGAAGGGGTAGAAAGTAATAATGAGAGAAGCTGAAAAGATCAAATAGAAAAGTATGCAGAGACAGAGAATAAAATGGAGGTTGCTAGGGATTGGGTGAGGGCAGAGGAGAAAAGGGAGCTACTATATAATGGCTACAGAGTTTTCATTTTGACCATTGGAAAAGTTTTAGAAATAGACTTTATCTCTTCCCGTCCTCCCAACCCCACATCCAGGTAAGTAAGTCTGTTCCATGCCTTCCTGCTTGGGTCTTATTTTGTTGATAAATTCATTTTGTTCATTAGATTCCAAAAATAAGTAAGATCATGTGATCTTTGTCTTTCTCTGTCTGGCTTATTACACTTAGCATGGTGCCCTCCAGGTCCCTCGATGCTGTCCCAAAGTAAAAGAGAGCCCTCTTTTTTATAGCTGCATAGTATTCCATTGTGTAAATGTAACACAATTTTTTTTAATCCATTCATCTACTGGAGCTGTTTCCAAACCTTAGCTATGGTACATAGTGCTGCTATGAACATAGGGTGCATATGTCCTTTCTGATTGGTGTTTTTAGTTTCTTGGGGGTATATTCCTAGAAGTGGGATTGCTGGGTCAAATGGGAGTTCCATTTTTAGTTTTTTGAGGGAACTCCATACTGTTCTCCACAGTGGCTGCCCCAGTCTGCATTCCCACCAGCAGTGCACAAGGGTTTCCTTTTCTCCACATCCTCGCCAGCACTTGTTGGTTGATTTTTTTTTTTTATGAATAGCCATTCTGATAGGTGTGAGGTGATATCTCATTGTGGTTTTGATTTGCATTTATCTAAAGATTAATGACATTGAACAATTTTTTTCATATGTCTTTTGGCCTTCTGTATGTCCTCTTTGGAGAAATGTCTATTCAGATCTTCTGCTTAATTTTTAATTAGCATGAATTTTACCCTTCATCTTTATATTGTGCAGTGGCTGTTTTAAAAGCAAATGCCCCTGCTCTAGCTGGTCTAGGCTCAGTGGACAGAGCATCAGCCTGCTCACTGCAGGGCCTCAGGTTTGATTCTGATCAAGGGCACTATCTGGGTTGCAGGTTCCTTCCTGGCCCCAGTCGGGACACGTGCAGAAGGCAATCAATTGATGCATCTCTCTCACAACAATGTTTTCCTCTGTGTGTCTCTCCCTGTCCCTTCCACTCTCTCTCTTTTAAAAAATATATTTTTATTGATTTCAGAGAGGAAATGTTTATATATATAAACATCAATGATGAGAGAGAATCACTGATCAGCTGCCTCCTGCACACCCCTCACTGGGGATGGAGCTGGCAACCCGGGCATGTGCCCTGACTGAGAATCAAACCAGCGACTTCTTAGTGTACAGGCTGATGCTTAACCACTGGGCCATGCCGGCTGGGCATCCATTCTGTATTAAAAAATGGAAAAAAGCCGAGACCGGTTTGGCTCAGTGGATAGAGCGTTGGCCTGTGGAGTGAAGGGTCCCAGGTTCGATTCCGGTCAAGGGCATGTACCTTGGTTGGGGGCACAACCCCAGTAGGGGGTGTGCAGGAGGCAGCTGATCAATGTCTCTTTCTCATCGATGTTTCTAACTTTCTATCCCTCTCCCTTTCTCTCTGTGAAAAATTAATATATTAAAAACAAAACATAACAAAACAAAACAAAAAATCCTTGCAAAAAAAATGGAAAAAATATCCTTGGGTGAGGATTAACAACAACAAAAATACAAGCAAATGTCTCTGGCCCTGGCCAGTGAGCCTCAGTATGCAGAGAACTGAAGGTTTGCTGGTTAGATTCCTGGTCAGGGCACATGCCTATTCAAGGAGGGCTCAGTCCCTTGTAGGGGGAGTACAGGAGGCAGCTGATCTATGTTACACCTTCACATCTGTGTTTCTCTGTCTCTCTGTCCCTCTCCCTTCCTCTCTCTCTACAAATCAATTAAAAATGTTTTAAAGGCTTTAAAAAAAGCAAAGGTCCCTGGTCTTTGTAGCTTAGTTGGTTAGAGTTGTCCTACCATGCACTGAAAGATCACAGGTTTGATTCCTGGTCAGGGCACATACCCAAGTCGCTGGTTAGATTCCTGGTGGGACATATATGGAAAGCATTCAATTGATGCCTCTCTCTCTCTCTCTCTCTCTCTCTCTCTCTCTCTCTCTCTCTCTCTCTCTCCCTCTCTCTCTCATCAATGAGAAACATATCCTTGGGTGAGGATTTTAAAAATAAAAATGAATAAAAGCAAATGTAAGAGCACTTAATTTGCATGTGGAATAACTAAACTTTTAATACTTGTATTTTGTGACTTGTCCTGGAGACTTCCTTGCGCTGTCAGAAGATACTAACATAAACCAGATGCAGGAAGGTAGGAGAAAGAGGAAAGGGTCTATATAGGTATGGGATACTCACTTTGCGCAGGAATCCTCAGGGGGCAAGTGCAGATGCTCACAGGCACCCAGGGGCCCTGCTCCATGATATGGGGCTTGCAGGCACTCCAGCTTGTTGGTTGCCAAGTTTCCACTCCTGGACTCTCTAGGCTAGTGCAATGTGATGTGTCCTCTTGGTTAGAGGCAGGGAAGTCAAGCCAAGCATCTCCCCTTCCCACTGGCTTGCTGCCCGCCTAAACTAACACCTAATGGGAGACATCCAATCGTATTACAACTTCAATGTTGAGATGCACTCAGGACCTGAGTTGGCGCTGGATGAGAGGCTATCCTTGCCTAGTCACCTGCTGAATTTGATGTGGCATTACAGCCTGGGGTGTGAGCACCACCACCATGCCTTATCCCAAGATGTGGTAGGGCAAGTGCATTCAACTGTTACCTTTTCCTGCTCTCAAACCCAGGCTCCCATTGGGGACAGAAGGCAACAACAGTTGCTAAGAAAATTTGGAGACAGGGAGGTTGGGCAGGGCCTATGGCAATGGGGGTTGGGAGAGTGGTCTTCAAGAATCTGTCCTAGGAAGCCACGCATAAGCTGAGGCTCCAAGCCTCTAATGCATGCTCCATTATCCTATTGGACTCCACTTACCAAACACAAATCCTATATATAGTAGTAGTAAAAGGCTAATATACAAATGGACTGAACAGTGGAATGACCAATCTCTATGATGCACACTGACCACCAGGGGGCAGTCACTCATTGCAGAAGCTCTCCCTTGGTGGTCAGTGCACTCCCACAGGGGGAGCACCACTCAGCCAGAAGCTGGGTTCACAGCTGGCGAGCGCAGTGGTGATGGTGGGACCCTCTCCTGCCTCTGTGGCTGTGCTAAGGACCCCTGGGGGGTCCTGGACTTTGAGAGGGCACAGGCCAGGCTGAGGGACTCCCCCCAGTGCACTAATGTCATGTACCAGGCCTCTAGTATAAAGACAAAATTGCAAAATATTTCAAGACAGTGATTACATCACCTATGTAGTATTCTTAACTTGATTCTATTTAAGCCTCTGGACCTAACATCCAGATTACAGGTATATTCATTTGCTAGGACTGCCATAGCAAATTATCACAATGCATAATGGGATTAAACAACAGGAATTTATTGTCTCACAGTTCTGGAGGTCAAGAGTGATAGATTAAGGTGTGGCAGAGTTGGTTCCTTTTGAGGGCTGTGAACATGGATCTGTCCCATGCCTCCCTCCTAGCTTCTGGTGGTTTGCTGGAAGTCTGGAGTTCCTTGATGTGTAGAAGCATAATCTCTGCCTTTATGTTTACATGGTGTTCTCCTTGTGTGTGTCTGTTGCTACATGTTCTCCTTTATAAGGGCACCAGTCATTTTAGATTAGATATCGACCCTTCTCCAGTGTAGCCTCATCTTAACAAATTACATTTGCAACAACCCTATTTCCAAATAAGGTCACATTCTGAAGTATTGGGGGTTAGGGCTTCAACATATGATTTCAGGGGACAGAAACACGTAAACTCATAACAACAGGAAATCTAAGAAATAGAAGAACAAGTTAAATATCACCACAAGGAAATAATCAGATCAATCCAGAATTGCAAGACTTTATACAAAGTCTCTTAAAAGATAATGTCATAAAAAAAAAAAAGAAGAAGTAGGGGGACTAAAGAAACCAAATATGAACTGTGATTGGATCCTGATTTATTTTTTAAAAATATATTTTATTGATTTTTCACAGAGAGGAAGGGAGAGGGATAGATAGCTAGAAACATCGATGAGAGAGAATCATCGACCAGCTGCCTCTTGCACACCCCCTACCGGAGATGTGCCCACAACCAAGGTACATGCCCTTGACCAGAATCGAACCTGGGACCTTTCAGCCCACAGACGGATGCTCTATCCACTGAGCCAAACCGGTTTGGGCCTGATTCTTTTAAATTTAAATTCTTTATTGTTTAAAGTATTACATGAGTCTCCCCCCCTCCCTCCCCGGATCCTGATTTTAAAAAGAAACTGCTACAAGAAATTATAGTGTAAATTGGGAAGATTTGAAGATACTAATCCATTGAGATTCTGCTTCTCGAAATTGTGGACAGTTTGGCTCAAATAAACTCACAAAAATTCTTTACATGTTTGAATGTTTTTATGTTAATATTACTTGGCATATTTGCGGCAGGATTCCAAAGAAGCTCACCCAGGACCTTCCAGCAGACCCAGACTTGGTTCTAGGATCCAGCAAAAGGCCCATTGAGCCCACTGGTTCCCACCCATTGGGTGAACGTGGAGAGAGAGATCTACATAACCAGACATCCTGAAAACAGAGACCATGGGGAGACAAAGAAACAACCCACAAATGAAAGAAAAGCAGGCATCACCAGAAAAGGAAGTAAACGAGTTAGAGGCAAGCAATCTACCAGAGCAAGAATTCAGAGAAATGATCATAAGATGGCTAAAAAGAATGGAAGACAAATTTGAAATATGAGTAAGAACCAAGAGGAAATGAAGAAGAACCAAGAAAAAATGAAAATGAAGATAGAGATTCTGAGAGTAAAATGATATTGAATAATTACTGTTAATTTTCTTAAGGGTGCTAGATGTTATGCTATTTATATAAGAGAATGAATTTATATTAAGATATGCACGCTGAGATATTTGGGATGAAGTGTCATACCTTAAATTTACTGTTAAATAGATTAGCAAACAATACATATATACATGCATGAATTTGTATATATAGTTCTGGATATAAAGAAAATACACCAAAAGGTTACCATTTGTTCAATTTACATGGTGAGATGTGGGGTATTTATTGTTCTTTCAACTTTCTGATGTGTATGTTGGAAGTTTTTCCCAATAAAAAGATGAGAGCAAATTAAGAAAAGAGTGTTTTTGCTTGTTTTAAGACAAGATTCTGCCCACTTTCTTATTGAAAACAGAGCATGGAAATCCAACAGGCTTAAGGTAGAGAAGATGAAAATTTATTTAGTGAAAAAGAGAAATTCCTTGTCAGGTTGTTAAACAGTTGGGATGGTTTCCTAGGGATTCCTTCCCTGAAAGTCTTTATTACTGTGAGTTAAAGGCTAGAGCACAAGGCTCTCAATCAAGAATGATGTGAGGGCCCCAAAGACCTGCTGACCTCTAACTATCTCCCCTGCCGGCTTCCCATGTGGTCTGAAATCTCTGTAACCTGAGTTGGTTCTTAAGAATCAAGTATTCTCTCCCTATTCTGGGGCCTCCTTTTAACATGCAAAGCTGGGAAGGTGCTGGGCCCATTAACTGGGGACAATGGCCTGAGAAGCCAGCACCCGCCCATGGGCCCTCAATTCTAATAGCTCCTTTTCCAACCCCTTACCACCGCTGAGACCGGACAATATGTGATCTAGGAAACTGAAATTGCACAATGTGTGTTCTAAGAAACTTCTTAGGTGAAGATACCTTTTCAAGAAAGCTTATTTTCCGTGAATAAAATGGGGTGCATGAGGTCATTTCTGTTTTCACTTTGTCAACTGGGTGGCCTCTGAAAGATTTTTAGAACACTTCAAAGGAAGCCTCATCAACAATTCCAGCCCCCTCTCCCCCCACACACATACCCGTTCCCTTTGTAACCGAATTCTTACTGACCCCAAAGCTTTTCACCGAATGAAGAGTTTCCAAAGGGGTTCTAAAAAATACCTGAGACAATTAGACAACTGAAAACCAGGAGGTCAAGATGGATTGACCCTTGGCAGAGGATTTACATAAATAGGTCCTAACCTCTGGCTGTGAATAAAAGATAAATGCCCCATTAGGGTCAGAACCTCAGTTCAAGGGCATTTTCGGGGGCCAAGCCTGGCTTCTCTGCTATGTCAGGAATTTCAAGAATGCCACTGATCATTGTGTGTTGGCAAAGCTCAGGGGGTTGCAGGCCGGCTAACAGAAACCCAGCCCTGCCCACTGGGTGAGACTGCAGAGCTCCCATGTAGCGACCTGCTAGGAGAGAGCGTGGGAAACTAGCTGAGAGGGGACCTGAAGCAATGCCTTCGAAAATGGGAAGCATGTCTTCTCCAGATCAGTAACCAAATTCGTGTTTATTGGGTGGTATTAACCTGCAAGGTGAGAGGGGAGAAAGGGCATGTCCCTTGCGAAGAGCCAGGTTGCTCCCCCCCACCTCCCGTAGAGCACAGCCCTGTGAGATCCACCTGTCCCATACTTGCAGACCCGATGACCCAGTGCTAGCTTCCAGTAGTACTTTGGTAGCAGCAGGAGGAAACATGACCCAGTACATGTTTGCTCCTGCTGCTACCTCAGGGAGAAGTCTTACAAGGGTGTTACCAGAGAACATTCAGGAAAAAAGTAAAATCGTGACCCTCGTGCCTATATAAAAGTGAACATGTGTTAAAGATTTCATTTTACTCATAATGATTCAGGGAACCAGGCACTTGTTATAACTGATTTGAAAAAGAAGCAGCCCAGTTTATGTGGAGGAAAGAATGTTCAAATGAATTGCAAATGGAGGTGAACTGTTTGTTCACCCCCACAGGGGAGAAAGCAGTCAATTAAACCAGACAGGACAGAATTTGCATGCTTATCCTTTGCTTACAAGTTACAGAGTTATAAAATAGCTCCCGTAGCAGAAGCAAGGGCTATAGGCAATAAGGAATTTTCCATTATATACATTTTCCCTACCAGGGCAAGAAATTTTGTTTTCCAAATATTGCCTTAAGAGAAGTGACTTCTACATCTACTCACATCTCAACTCTACCCTGCCCCCTCACAACCTATACATACTGTGTTTTTGTTTTTTACCACAGAGTGTGAGGTAGGCTTGAGAATCTGACCAAAGTTCAGTGCTAACCTCTACAATTTCCTACCTTACTTTATTTTCCTGCCACAGAAAAAGGCACACAATTATGGTTGGGTTGTTCTTTCGCAAGATGAGAAGGCTGACAAAGACGCTGCCCTGACTTCCTATTTAAGAAAACTCTAGGTCAGTGGTCGGCAAACTCATTAGTCAACAGAGCCAAATATCAACAGTACAGCAAGTGAAATTTCTTTGGAGAGCCAATTTTTTTAAAACTTAAACTATATAGGTAGGTACATTGTTTATTAACTTAATTAGGGTACTCCTAAGCTGGCCTTTGCTAAAAACTCAAGGGGCCAAAGAGCCACATGTGGCTCGCGAGCTGCAGTTTGCCGACCACTGCACTAGGACAGTGGCTAATTTAGGATGAGACTCCACTTGCCCTGTAGCTATTTTGGCCAACAAATGCCCTAATCTTGATGGCCATTCTGGGCTCACTTTGCTGAGTCTCAAAAGTGACCCATTGCATCATGGGAACCAAGAGCAGGGATGTGAACTCTGAGAAGGGATTTATCTGCTAAGATGGACTCCCCATGGTCAACCAAGGGCCCAAATTTTATGAATCATAGGAGTCTATGGCTATTTACCGACAGGGGCTTATCATGTACTCTGTACACCTGAAAGAACCTTAGACCAAGCTCTTGGCTTCCTGCGTTGTATTCTCATTCGTATCTACGCCAATCAATCGGAACTACATCATTTGACCAGTCACAACTGCAGAGTTTAGAAACCTCATTTGCATAAAATTAGAAACTTTCCCAATAAGAGAAGGTAGCCCCGTCCTCTCCATGGAACACAGTTTAAGTTGCTACCTGAACCTGTCTCCCAGGTTGCCCTCCCCCTGGCTCAAATAAATGCGTTCTATTCTTTATTACAGTCTACAATTAATTTTGGTTCACACCTGGATTTTACTGCTCAGAGGGTATGTTTTCTTTTTTGTTGCATCAAAGAGGTCTGTTAAGCTTCCTAAAAGCACTAACGCTGACCTGATATTTAAAGTAACAGATGGAAATTGTTTTTTTTTAAGTAAAGTTCTTTCCCCTGTATCTGCATCGAAGTGAAGAGGTGGGAGATGAAAGGCAAAGCCACGTTGGAAAATTATTTTTCATACCTGGATTTAATTTATTTTTATATTGTCGCATTAAAAATTGACTCTAACAAGCATCTGTTTGGGAATTCAGGAAATCTTGTTCTGGGCTCATTTATTTAAAGACAAACAAATAAAAACACTAACCCCATAGTCCAGGCTTTCGTTGACCACCCCTCCCCCCATTTTCCTCGGGAGCAGTGATTGTGGGGCCACTGTACGACTTTCACTCTATTATCTGCTGAACAAAACCAAGGCTGGTAATGCTGAGAAAGCTTGCAAAGAAAAAAGATGTCACAGTGACAGCACACTTCGGCAGCGTTTCCTCCAAAAGCAAGTAAGTGACCTACTTACTGTTCTGTAAGGCACAGAGCAGATTCTCACGTGGAAAACTGCCCTCAGAAGTGTGTGTGTGAGACCCTGGTATGTGAAAAGGAATTACAGAGCTCCTTTCATACCGGCATGCAGGTATGTGAGTGTGGGTTAGCACGCATTCCTTTCTGACTCATTACCCATTTTGCCTCTGCACTCCCTGCTCCCGCCTTATTGCTTAAGGCACTTGTTTCCAGCTTTCACTGGACTGGATCAGAGATTGATGGTATCTTGGTGTTCTCCAAGAGAAGCTGTGCCCCTCTGCACTTTCCTTTTGTGGCTGGTTGTTAAGATGCTGCCAAGTTCTGTCAAGTGAGCGTGGCACAGCTGCTTCTAAGCCGAGAGTTCTTCCTTGTCACAGGCCCTGGTATATGGAGACTCTTCTGGCAGTCTGGCAGGCAGTGCATATTGACCAGACTGACCGTGAGACAGGCAGTAATGTAGGGGAGGAACACTTTTACTCTACCCTCTTATGTTCCTTAGCTGGGGAGTGCAAATTAAACGGACACCAAACAGATTGGCAGGAGACATTGATGTTAATGTTTTTTACACTCACAGGGATTCTCTGAAAAGAAAAGAAGTGAAAATCCAAAGAAGTGATATGGCTTCAGTGCTTATATACCATTTTGACAAAGGGTGACAAATGGAGAAGTGACTAGATAGGGGTAAGAGGGTTTGGGTTTTTAGGGGCAATGAGTTGTGTGTTGGGGGGTGACTAGAAAATATAGGGGAACAATTAATGGTGGCTAAGGGTCACTTAATAATGTTTGCTGCCGAAACCGGTTTGGCTCAGTGGATAGAGTATCAGCCTGCAGACTGAAGGGTCCCAGGTTCGATTTCAGTCAAGGGCATGTACATTGGTTGTGGGCACATCCCCAGTGGGAGGTGTGCAGGAGGCAGCTGATTGATGTTTCTCTCTCATCGATGTTTCTAGCTTTCTATCCCTCTCTATAAAAAAGCAATAAAATATATTTTAAAAAAATAATGTTTGCTATGCAGCATCAACCTGGTGCTCTCTCTGTCTCCAGTGACAAGTGTTGTTCTGTTCTTGGCATAGAAGGGGATACCTTCACAAGGAAAATTTATGCCCTGCTTTTAGGCAGAGAACACTTCCTGTGTTTGCTTTTTCTTAATTACCTTCCCTTCAAAATAACCCGTAAGCCAAAATGACATAATTTGAGGTATCATATTCTGATCCCCTTCCGTGAGAAGGCATCAAACACTGTGCAGGGCTTTAAAATACGTGTGCCACTAGAATAAGGAAGTGAACTTCTAGCATCACCTAGAGATCCCGAGTCCATGGAAGATGCAACCACCCTCTCCGATCTGAGGAGAGGGCTGAGATGCCTGGAGAGCCGGAAGCAGGGATGAGAGCCAAGGTCGAGGAGGAGTTCCAGGAAGGCCTGAGCAAGGGGGTCCCTTACCAAAAGTTCCTCATAGGCCGCAGCTGCCCCTCCCCTCCAAAGCTACACTTGGAGGTGGGGTGAAGAAAGAGTCCACATTTAGAATCTCACATCCTGAAAAGAGACCAGAGGAGAGAAGACGGAGAAAGGAGTAATGTGACATGAGCCTGCCCCTGTGCCCCAAGTTCCTGAGAGTCTCTTTTCTTTTCTTTTTTATATATATATTTTATTGATTTTTTTGCAGAGAGAAAGGGAGAGAAATAGAGAGCTAGAAACATCGATGAGAGAGAGACATCGACCAGCTGCCTCCTGCACACCCCACACCAGGGATGTGCCCACAACCAATGTACATGCCCTTGGCCAGAATTGAACCTGGGACCTTTCAGTCCACAGACCGACGCTCTATCCACTGAGCCACACCGGTTTTGGCCTGAGAGTTTCTTATTGGTGCCTGTGCCCTGTTGTTCTGTTCCCTCTGAAAAGGAAAAATGAACGCTATTGCCATGTAGGTACAGATATAATCACCAATGAAGGGGATCAGAATATGTTCCCCCCAAATATGCCACCTTGGCATAAAGATTATTTTGAGCTGAAGGAAACAGAAAAGCAGCAGACTCAGGAAGAACTAACTCCCCTTTTCAGCCTAAAAGCAAGGCATACATTCCCGTTGTAAAAGTGACATGCATTTCCATTTGTAAAGGTGCCTTCCTCTCTCTTACTAGCAAGAGGACAAGGCTCTTATCAGAGAACAACCTGAGTCTGCAGAACAAACCTTCCTAAACAACCCTTATCTACCATGCATTTCCTACTCACCTTCCCACAGTGTACTGCCCCTAGGAGCCCAAACCCAGTTTCCTTTGTTTGACCTTGTCTGTACAAGTGATTGTCTTTCCTTAAAAGATACTGCCACCTTTGGGTCTCTTTTATATGAAGTCTCTGTGCACATGAAAATAGTAACATCAATAAAGAAACCTATGTGTTTCCTCTCGTTCACCCATCTTTTGCCAGTTTAATTCGCAGACCCCAGTAACTGCATCTAAGAGGATAGAGAACGCTTTTCTTCTACTGCACCATCCAGATTGCTTTGCTTGACTCTGTTTGACTGCTCAGGAAAAGAGCTATTGCTTCTCCTCCTGCCTGTTTCTATTAAACACATGGTTTAACATGACACTGGATGAACAGAAATGAGAGATCGCCATAAGTGCCCCTCTCACATGTTGCTGATTCTAGGAGACAGCAAGTAAGACCATCATGACCATGTGTTCAAGGCATGCTGCCCTGAAGGACCCATGCTTTGTACTCTTGCAGTGCTGCTTTTCTGACTGCCAACAATCCAGGAAAATTCCCCGAGTTAAGACAGTCCCATTATTCTGGAAATTTCATTTTTCTGTTCCTCCACATGGGTGTGCTTAGACACAGTTACTATAGAGCATGGACTATAAAGTCACGGTCAATTAAAGGAAACGATTTCTCCATTTCATGTCTACAGGGCTCATAACAGAAACCCAGGAACTCCTGAGCTGTTGGAGGGAGCACTAAGCTAGTCTCCCAGCAAAACGAAGCAGAGAGAGGAACCAGCAGAGGCATCATAATTATTGTTTGAATTTTATGTCTGTAATTTATCTATGAATCACAAAAGGGAAATTCACATTGGTTCGGGGCAACATGTGAGAAACCACAGCATTGCTTATCAACAGTTTTTTTCTCCTCTTAGTAAAAGTGCATATTTTGAGTTTTGCAATCCCTGACATATAAGGTGTAAGGAAGAGAAGTTTCTCACAGGCTAAAGAGATATGAGTAAAGCAGCAAGACCATATACCTGGACCATTTGTGAGGGGTATGTGTTTATTCGAGTGTCTGATTGTTCCACGACTAACTTCATTTTCTAATTTTTCTCAGGGAAACATTTGTGAAAATATCCAATTATGATCACGAACTATCCTGTGATGTCTATATTGATTTCTCCTGAACATTTATATAGCCAGGATATTTGAAAGCTTGGTCATTATCTCCTCTGACATAGACAATTTGCTGTGAGACTGTTCCATGTTCTCTTGCAATACCTGATTCCAAACTTGATATGTATTTAATGCATTCTCTTTCTCACAAAATGTCTTTGACACTGTTTGCTATTATTCTCAATATATACACTTTATTTTCCTAATCATGAGCCCAAAATCTCACACAATGAGGGTGAGCCACAGAGAAAAAGGAACATTGCTTTTCCTCCATGAACATTTTTTAAAAAAAATCAAATTCCACCTCTCTATTCAGTGGATACTATTTCATATTGTGGAAATAACTCATAATTTCATCTTTCAGATTTCATTTCTAAGTATTTCAATTGGTATATTTAAAAATTTTTTAAAGCTAAACTCTAACTGGTTTTGCTCAGTGGATAGAGCATCAGCCTGAGGACTGAAGGGTCCCAGCTTTGATTCCGGTCAAGGGCACGTACCTTAGTTGCGGGCACATCCCCAGTAGAGGGTGTGCAGGAGGCAACTGATTAATGTTTCTCTCTCATTGATGTTTCTAACTCTCTATCCCTCTCCCTTCCTTTCTGTAAAAAAAAAGTCAAATATATATTATTATTATTACTTTAAGCAAAATGGTAAGCTCTAAATGCCAGCTTTTCTCTTCCTTTGGCCCAAGCCATAGCCGAGGTTCAGTGGACATCCATCATTACCATATACTGTTGTCAACTTGTTATACCCATGATGTAAACAATTACTATGTATGTGTAAATAAGTTCAGAGCGAAAAACCAGCAAAAAAAAATAGAGATTCCAATAACTCAAGAATCTGTTATGGGAGAACCTACCAGCTTCTGATCATCTGACAATCTCATCTCTACCCCTCCCAGCCTTCAGAGATGACAAAGGTGATTGCAGCCCATGTCCCTGATTGTATCACAAAGCCAGTTTTCTCTGCGGGTGCCTTGGATCTGGAGATAGGGAACCATGCGATCAGATAAAGCCACGTGGAGAGCAAAAGGTTTGCTGGGATGAGGCGCTGGGGCTCAGTGTATGCTGTTGGAGCATTTCCTGTGTGCCCTTTGAAACCTCTGAACTCAGCTCTTCAAAGTGAGAGCTCGCTTGTTCTGTCTTTCCGCTGAACAAATATATTTGCTGCTTATCATCCTTTTTGCCACCCCCACCCTCATTGACTTAGTTAACATTGATTTATCAAAGCAAAAGCATCGCCCCGACTGAGTCATAAGTTACAATTTTACCTGGCACTATCTGGGCCTGTCGAAGTGAAAGCATACACAGAATGGAGGTTTTGTGCCAAAGTCCACACATAGGTACATATATGTGTCTTTATGTTTGCTTCACTCATCATGCTTTCTATACTTGCACTGTCTTGCTCCCCACCGAACCCCCACACACTGGCTCATAGTTTGTGAGAAATCGAGCTGTTTTCCCAGGAGCTAATGGGTGATTTTTCAAGTTGAATACTATTAACGTTAGGTACAAACACTTGTTTTCAGAAGTTCCTCTTTGCAAAACTTTGCTTTTAGGTCAGAAAACATATTTCTTTTTAGAGCCAGCGGGGCAAGAGGAAACTGAAGCTGGTCTCTGGGCGTGTGTTTGCGCTAATTTGCTGTGCAATCAAATACGGATATAGGTCAATAAAAGCTGTCCTTTGATCTGTTGCTACAAAGGATTCATTGTAAATACATTACTGGATAAGAGGGTTACGACTTCATAACTGCCCCTTACAAACAGTCCCCTATGCCACGTGCAGCAAGTGAGGCATCTGGCTCCAGCCTTCCCCGGGCTGTTGTGTGTGTGCTGAAAACATATAACATATACCATCTGAACCATTTGGAGGGTATAGCTCAGTAACATTAAGTATAGCTTCCCTGGGTTTTACTTTGCTGATTTGTTTTTTAATAGGTAGTAGCCACAGTATCATTTCATTCTGGGGTATCTCCATAAAAGGGCTGTGTTCAGACAGAAAAATAGCCTTAAAAGAACAATAACAATTACAACAATAGAAACATCGTTAAGTGAATAAATTCAACAATGCCGATATTCTGACGGATAACTATTTGAATTCATACCTGTTATTATTATGGGTCTAGCACTGGCAAAGGCATTCTAAAAAATGCAATGAGATATGATCAGTGATCTCCAGGTACTTCCATTCCTGGTATGGGATGAAGGTACCAGAGGCAATCACATTGACTAGAATGGCAATGAGGACTTCTACCTATCCCCCTCACTCAGTGTTTGCATATGGAGGCATGTTTCCTTTTCCCCATAAATATATGGTCCGTGCAAGAACCAGAGCAAAACAGCCAGTTGAAAAGTCATTATTTGAAATCAAGGGCCCATCTAAGTGTGACAAATAACCCATGGTAGCAGAGGATTTGGAAACAACTTCTGTTGAGTGCTGGTATGGGGCCAGTGTGGCCCATAGGAGTCTCAGTGAGAGAACAGAAAAAGGACCTCAGTTGTGAGGAGAAAGTGATATATGACTTGGACCATCTAAGCCTGCCTGCCTCCTCTTACCTGCCTTGCAATACTGGAGGGCAAACTGGAACCCAAAAGTTATAACTCATGCCCCCACAATTGTTTCTCAAGACAAATGTAAGAAAATCATTCCCCTTCCTCCCTTCCTCCCTTCCCCCCTCTCTCCCCTTCTTTCTTCCCCTCCCTCTCTCCCTCCCTCTCTCCCTCCCTCCCTTCCTTCCTCCCTCCCTCCCTCCCTCCCTAGAAGATGTGCATGGATGTTGGGAAGGTGTAGCTCATAAAATCCCTACCACAAAGCTAGTGTGTATTCCATGATGAAAACTCCACCCCACCTCTCAGATCCCATTTAGACAACACCAGAGTCCGCCTTCAACTACAGACTGATTACTTAAGCCAAGTTGGTCATCTAACAAGTGATAATGCATGCAAAAGGATTTATAAACTCTAAAGTGCTACCCACATATGACTGCTATGCTTTCAGTTTTTATATTCTTAAAATCAACCTTTCTGCTGCTTCCTGTAAAGGCAACTTCATCCACCCTGGGCCCTGGGGGAAAAGATGGAGGAAGAGAACTGATTTTTTTTTCTGGTTCACACTGGAAATCAAACTGGGCCCACCTCTCCTCCAGTCTGAGTCAGTGACTCTCAAGGGTTTGTATTTTTGATTGCTTGCCTTGGCCGGTGCTGCAATCAGCGTGCACATGTGTGCACCGCCCCCATGAGCAAACCCACTCAACAAAGCACATTGGACTACAGCATCACCATAGCGATAACCTTGAATCGGTGAAAGAGCACAGCATTCAGAATCTTCCAGACTTCATTAGTATTTACAAATTACTTATGACTCCCCTCACACATGACCCCAACAACACTCGGGATTGTGACTAAATGTTCTGTCTCCTCCTGTCTCTCTGACACCAGAATTGTTCTGTTTCCCCTTGCACCGATTGCAGTTCTGAGAAGTTTCCAAGTCCTTTCAGTTTAATGATTTCTACTTAATTCTACCCACATGGAGCACCTGCTATGGGCCCAGGGAACACAGATATAAAGTAGACCTGGTTTCTGCCTTCCTTGCTTGGAGCATAGAGGCACATTGCTCCACTGATGCTCTCCCCATCTCCCCTTCTCCTTCCATCGGTGCTTTCTGGTCCTTGGTTTCTCTCTTATCTCTGCAACTGAGGCTCAGCAAGACTTGTAAGAGACCTTTCAGGGGTGTCAGAGACTCCTCTTCACTCTCATAGACCTCTGGATTTCTATTTGCTAAGATACATTGCATTGCATTTTAGCTTATGTGCCAGGTGCCATGTGCTTAACCCTAGTTAATCCTCACAACCCTATCAGGTAGGCGCAGATGAGGAAACCAAAGCTAAACTAGCCAAGTACCTTGTCCAAGGTCACATATGCGGCAGCAGAAAAGCCCTGACCTGAACTAGAGAGTCTGATTCCAGAATCTTTGTACTATTCCAAGAGGTGTGTAAAATTTGCTACCCATGATCTATAACCATCACCAAGTGTGTGGCATTTAAGCAAATATTCCGACCATGATTATTTAAAGACCCTATACATTTTTCATTTCTATGCAGTGTGGGTAAATGTAGATTTACAATTGTGAATATGTGAAACACAGAGTTTATTCTTGTTGTATTAATTATTGTGTTATTTGTGTTACAACTGCAAACATGCTTTTGTCCCTCTCTATATGTCCCTGATTGTGACACTGGTTCTTAAGAATATTTTATGAAATCTATGTCCATTGAAATATGTATATTTTAAATTTTAATTTATTATTATTTTTTATTGTCTAAAGTTTTACATATGTTTCCTTCTCTCTGAATTGATCCCCACTCCCAGACATTCCCACCCCAGGCAAGCTCCCACCGCCCCAATGTCTGTGTTCTTTGGTTATGCTAATATGCATGCATACAAGTCCTTTGGTTGCTCTCTATAAAATATTTTTAAAAATTAATTTATTGGAGAGCCCTATGAGCATTATGTCCCTAGCCAGTTTGGCTCAGTGGACATAATGTTGGTCTGTGGACTGAAGGGTCTCAGGTTCGATTCTGGTCAAGGGCATGTACCTTGGTTGCAGACACATCCCCAGTAGGGGGTGTGCAGGAGGCAGCTGATGGATGTTTCCCTCTCATCGATGTTTCTAACTCTCTGAGCCTCTCCCTTCCTCTGTAAAAAAAATCAATAAAATATATATTTAAAAATTAATTTATTGGGGTGACATTGGTTAACAAAATCACACAGGTTTCAAGCGTACAACTCAGCAAAACATTAACTGCACACTGCATCATGCATCCATTGCTCAAAGTAAAGTCTCCTTCCATCCCCCCTTATACCTGTTTTGCCCTCTTCCATCTCCCTCCAACCTCCTTCCCCTCTAGCTATCACCATACTGTGGTCTGTGTCTATATGTTATAATTCTATATGCTGTATATAATTTTTTTTTTGCTTAATCCTTTCACTTCTTTTTCACCCGCCCCCTGAACCCTCACCAATCTGACAGCTGTCAGTCTGTTCTGAGTTTCTGTGCTTCTGTCTCTATTTTGCTGGTTAATTTATTTTGTTCATTAGATCCCACATATAAGTGAGATCAAATGGTATTTATCTTTCTCTGAAATCTTAATACATTTAAGACAGGGATTTTTAAAAGTACAAATAACCTTTAAAAGACCCAGTGTTTACCAGTTCTCCTCCTCCCCCACCCATCCACCCAGCACGAGGTGTACCAGGATTCTAGCCTAATTGGCAGGCACATTTCCCGGGAGGTCCATCAACCTGTTGAAGACATAGGGCCCGTGTATGGGGCAGAGCTCCAGAACCGGAGTGAAAGCTTTCATGGGAAAACAGCCTGTACTATCTATGTGAAGAGGCTTGGTTTTGTTTTTGTTATAAAAGTGACTGGAGGGCTGCCTGATATACCAAGTAAGGTAGGATCCATGCGAAGGGCAAGTCACGAACGGAGACACCAATATTAACTGTGTGGCTAATCTGTACCCCCTACCACCTTGCAACCCTTCATGAAGCTTTAAATCCTATAAATACAAATGGATTTTTCCACTCATTTTGTATTTAAAATCACCATCACCGAGATCTGGAAGAAATTGGTTGTTGCCATGGTAGCCAGCCTAACAGAAAGGTTTCTAGTGTAATTTTTTTCTTTGTATGGGTTTCAACGAATAAGGCTTAAAATTTTTTTTAAAATCTGCTTTTATTGATTTCAGAGAGGAAGGGAGAGGGTGAGAGAGATAGAAACATCAGTGATGAGAAAGAATCATTGATTAGCTACCTCCTGCACACCCCCCTACTGGGGACTCAGTCTGCAACCTGGGCAGGTGCCCTGACTGGGAATCAAACCCATGACCTCCTGGTTCATAGGTAAACGCTCAACCACTGAGCAACACTGGCCAGGCTCAATTAAAACTCTTGAGGGGCTTCTACCACCCTGAATATGCCGAGATTCACAGTCTACAGACTGACCACATATCTCTTTCATCTATGAAAGGCTCTGACCATGGATTGAGTGGCGAACCTGCAAGGTCCCTGAACCACGACACATGTCTGGTGTGAGTGGTGTTCAGAGGTGACCAGAGCTGGCAGAAACCCCAGAGAAATACAAAGCTGCCATGTGTTCAAAAATAGGTATGAAGGCTCAGAAAGAGAGGCCCAATGTTGGAAGAAGCTGTGCTTGTGTTTCTATTAAAACACCCATATTAAACAGGATGCCTTGGCCCAGGTCAATGAAGATATATTGTTCTATGCTACACTGTACAGAGCAAAACAGATGAAGAAATGGTGTTGGGCGCTCCTCCTATACATGCCTCAGGATCCTCTCTATTGTGATTGTCTATTGAGCTGTTTCCCAAACTGGACTGCAAATTTAACAGGGGCCAGAGGTATGCCTATCTTATTCATCCCATTGCAAGGATTCAGTAAATGTTTGGTAAAATAATAAAGTGACTGAATGAATGAAGCTTTAAAAATGCTAATTTGACAAAAAATGATAATGGACCACAATCTCTATATAATTCAGTGATCTTATTAGAGCCAGGATGGAGAGAAAGGGAAGCTATTGAAAGAAATTGGGGCTCAGGGATGGAAGGGCAAGATGGAAGAGGTGTGGTGAGCACTGGGAAAGAGCCATCTTGGCTGATTAGAGGCCAATTCATAAGAAAAGTAGGCTGTGGTTTAGATGCTCCTCGAAGAGGTGGCATGAGGTTGGTTTTTGTACTGTGAGGAGCAGAGAAGCACAGTCGAAAGGAGTTTGGGCATACAATCCAGACAGAAATTAAATTCTAGATAATCAGAAAACAAACTCCCTCAGGGAACTAGAAGAGCTGGCCTGCAACTGGAAGTAGGAAGGAGAAAAGTAGATGCACTAAGTGAGAAGCGTCTGGTCCCCAAGCAACCAGCCAAGTGTTACTTATGTCTGAGGCAACCCTGAGATAACTTCAGAGCCAAGAGATTTTGCCATAAGGAAATGATTCTTCAGTGGTAAGGGCCCTGGAGGGGCTGCCTGCATCCCAAGGGTGTAGACTCAGGGTCCTGGGGTCAAGACCAGTCTGCCACCTGTTTCTGTAAATAAAATTTTACTGGATCACAGCCACTCTCATTGGTTCACATATGTCTATGGTTGCTTTTCTGCTACAATGACACAGTAGTTAAGACATGGACAATCTGGCCCACAAAGCAATTATTTACTACTAGATGCCTGGTGCACGAAATTCGTGCACATGGAGGGTGGTTCCCCTCAGCCCAGCCTGCACCCTCCCCAATCTGGGACCCCCTCAGGGGATGTCCAACTGCTGGTTTAGGCCCGATTTGGCAGTCAGACAACCCTCTCAAATCCAGGACCACTAGCTCCTAACTGCTCACCTGAATGCCTACCTGATTGCCCCTAATTGCCCCACCACCACCACTGGCCTGGTCACCCCCAACTTCCCTCCCCCACTGACCTGGATGCCCCTAACTGCCCTCCTGCCAGCCTGGTCACCCCACACAGCCTGTTTGGTCATCTGTTTGGTTGTTTCAGATGCAATTGCTACTTAGCCTTTTATATATATAGATTTGGCCCTTTACAGAAAAAGTTTGCTAACTTTGGTATAGGGTAGGCAATCAGTCCTGAGGGCCTCTCTTTGTCTTCCATTGTGACAAGCAAGGAGAGGACTAAGCATAGAGTCAGAGTGGAAGTGGCCTTCCTGTCCCTGGCTCCAGTCTTAGTTCATCACAGACAAATTACTTAAGTTCCCTGTAGCACTGGTCGCCAGTAATGGGGCAGATAGCAATTACTATTCTTTCTACTTTGCAGGGTCCATTGAGAAGCAAATGGGAGAAACTGTGGGAAAAAATGACCGACAAAGTGCTACAGTATCTTGTCCCCCAGGACAGCAAGCCCAGGCATTGAGGCATGGAATATTTGTGTTATACACCTTCTCTTAAGAAGTCCGTGGCAAAATGTCTATTCCATGATTTCCCACCAAATTTATTTTATTGTGGTGAAATATATGTAATATAAAATTTACCATCTTAAACATTGTAAATGTATAATTCAGTGTTATCAAATGCATTCATAATGTTGTGTGACCATCACCACCACCAACATCTAGAATTCTTAAAAAAAAAAAAAAATATATATATATATATATATATATATATATATATATATATATAGTTGATTTTTTACAGAGAGGAAGAGAGAGGGATAGAGAGATAGAAACATCGATGAGAGAGAATCATCGATCATCCGCCTCCTGCATACTCCCCACTGGGAATGTGCCCACAACCATGGTATATGTTCTTGACCAGAATCAAACCTGGGGCCCTTCAGTTCACAGGCCGATGCTCTATTTACTGAGCCAAACCGGTTTCAGCAATTTCTAGAATTCTTATCTTGTAAAACTTAAAGTCTATACTCATTGAACAGTTATTCTTCGTTACCCCATCTCTCATTCCTCAAAATCACCATTTTACTTTGTCTCTATGATTTTTGACTACATCTAAATACCTCATAGATGTGGAATCATGCAGTATTTGTCTTTTGTGACTGTTTATTTCACTTAGGTTCTCAAGGTTCATCCATGTTGTAATATGTGTCAAAATTTCATTCCTTTTTTAAGGTCAAATGATATTCTATTATAGGTAGATATCATATTTTGCTTATTTATTAAATGGTGGATACTTGGATTAGCTATTGTGGATAATGCGGCTATGAACAAGGGTGTACAAATATCTCTTTAAAACCCTGCTTTCATTTCTTTCGGGCATATATTGACCTTCCTCCTCTTCTCTCTCTTCTTCTTCTTCTTCCTCTTCTTCTCCTTCTCCTCCTCGTCCTCCTCGTCCTCCTCCTCCTTCTTCTTCTTCTTCTCCTCCTCCTCCTTCTTCTTTTTCTTCCTCCTCCTCCTCCTTTATCAGTCTTCACCCGAGGATATTTTCCCATGAATTTTTAGAGAGAGTGGAAGAGAATAGGAAAGACAGAGAAACATCAATGGGAGATAGACATCGATTGGTTGCCTCCCACATGCACCTTGACCAGTGCCAGGGATCATCCTGCAACTGAGGTACATGCCCTTGACCAGAATTGAACCCAGGACACTCAGTCCATGGATCAATGCTCTATCCACTGGGCCAAACCATCTAGAGCTGAATTTCTTGAATTAGTTTCATCATTAAAAATTGGGATCGTTTTATAAAATTTTGGATGTTTTCAGCCATTATTTCTTTAAGTATTTTGTTTGTCCCTTACTCCTTTTCCTTTGTTTCCAGCACTTCCATCATGCATATGTTAGTGTGTTTAATGTTGTCTCAACTGTCTCTAAGACTATTTTCGTCATTCTTCTTTCTCCTCTTAGGGTTACATAATCTCTTTTGATTTATTTTCAGTCTTTCTGATTCTTTCTTCTGAAAGCTCAGATCTACTGTTGAGCCCTTGTAGGAACTTATTTTAGCTACTGAACTTTTCAACACTATACTTCCTCTTTGGTTCTTTCAAAAATGTTCATGTCTTTATTGGTATTCTTTATTTCATGAGTCATGCCATCATACCTGTCTTTATTTCTTTAAACATGCTTTCCTTTGTTTTTAGAACATATTTATAATAGCTGCTTTAAGTCTTTTCCTACTAAATCCAACTTCTTGTTCCCCTCACTGGCAGCTTCTATTGCCTGGTTTGTTCTGTGCATGGGTCACAGTTTCATGTTTTATTGACTATCTTCCCATGTTATGGATAATTGGACATTTTATAGAATACATTATACTAACTCTTGGTTCTAATGGTCCTCTTGCACTTCTCTCCTGCTCCACTATTACCAGACTTCTTGTTGCTGTTAGTTTTATGTTGCTTACTTATTTGTTCAGTGACCTGCTTGGGCTAATTCTGTGAAATCTATTTCTTTTGCAGTGTATAGTTTGTGATATGACTGCTCAGTTTTTCTTCTTATTCTTGTCTTTTCAGTTGAAGTTTTTAAGTTAACTTTATTGGGGTGCCTGTTTAATAAGATTTTATAGGTTTCAAGTGTACAATTCTATAATACATCATCTCTATATTGCATGGTGTGCCCACCACCCAAAGTCAAATCTTCTTCCACCAGCATTTATCCTCCTTTTACTTTTTCTACCCCGAGCCCCTTCTCTCTGGTAACCACCATACTGTTGTCGGTGTCTATGAGTTTTTGCTTGTTTTTCTTGTTTGTTCATTTGTTGCTTTTAGTTTTATGTCCCACGTGCAAAAGAATGAAACTACCGTTTGTCCCAATATACAAAATTATCTCAAAATGAATCAAAGAGCTAAATATAAGACCCCAAACAATAAATTACATAGAAAAATATATGCACAAAATTTATAGACCTTAGTCTTAGAGAGGATTTTATAAAGTTGACCCAAAAGTCAAGGGAAGTAAAGGCAAAAATAAATGAATGGAACTATATCAAACAGAAAACCTCCTGTACAGCAAAAGAATTAATCTTATTCTTTATAAAAATATATTTTTATTGATTTCAGAGAAGAAGGGAGAGGGAGCGAGAGATAGAAAAATCAATTATAGATTTATTGATTGGCTGCCTCCTGCACGCCTATACTGGGGATAGAGCCTGCAACCCTGGACATGTGCCCTTGACTGGCCTTTGACCGGAATCCAACCTAGGCATGTGTCCTTGACCAGAGTCGAACCTGGGATCCTTTGGTCCAAAGGCCAATGTTCTATCCACTGAACCAAACCAGCTAGGGACTTATTCTTATTTTAAGCCTGGCATCTTAAGGGTCATCCCTGGTGAGCAGAGTATATTGGTCAGTTAATGGTTGGTCAGATGCGGTACTTATGCCCCCTGACCCAGTAAGCCATCCACCTTTCAATGTTGGATCTCTGTGTGTGGCTTGGGGACTGCTTTAAAACTGCAGAGACCTTGCAAGTATGGTCTACATTCAGTTAAGGACTGGGAGCTCATAAATATGCTCTCTGGATGCTCTAAGAGGGAGCAATCTTGTCTATGCATACAACTTTCTGGAACACCATGGATGATCTTTAACTATATCTTTTCCTAGGTCTCCCTGTTAAATTTCTGGCTGGTCTGCCATTTTGTTTGCCTGTCTCATGAAACTGTTAACTTCTCTGATTGCTAGCCAGTATGATCTCTATTTTCAACATACTCCTAGCTATAGATTTCTCCACACTCTGCTCCAAGTAAAATCATCTCTCTTAGACAGGACCTCAGATCTGCCAATCTTCACAGTTTCCCATGCTCTCTTTCCACCCCAGAAACAGTTGGAGCAATCAGAAGAACTACTGTTCTTCGTGTCCTCTTATCTTTCCAGAGTCAACTTTCTGTGCTACAGATATGGGGTTGTAGGGGGATTTAGAGGGGAGAGCCATAAGCTTTCATGTTCCACCCCATCTAGAGTGGAGCCTCTACAATATGAAACAAGAGCTGAATGAAAATGAGAACTGCTTGTCTTCATGGACTGTCCTATCCACCCAGAATATATCTTCCACAATATAGAGCTAGTGGGAATGGCAGTAGCTCCTGGCTCAAATGTCACAGACTCACATTGTTTTTACTGAGATTTAGTAGATTTTTCTTCAATAAATGCTTCTAAATTTATTGTTGTTTTTGACAGTTTTTCTCCAGTTTTGTCACAGTTTTTCTGGGGAGAGGATTTTCTGAACTCCTTATATATCTACTCTGGAAGAGCCATCTCCTATACCAGGATGTTTTGACAGCAATGATTGAATTCTTCCTGTTCTGTGAAACAATCAGATTCATTAAATTTTGGAGAAAACTATCAAAGTTCATGTGGAAACCAGTTACTTCTGACTGTATTCCCTGATGACACTTGTTGTTTGAACCCTTTTCTAAAGTGGATGGTTTTTGTCATACCCTGTGGGGCCCCAAGTGATCCTTTGTCTCTCTGTTACAAGTGTTTGGCAGAGTGGATAGAATTTGTGCATCTCTAGTTCAGGAAAGATAGACAACCTGGTAACAAAAGACTGTTTATATCCTTTTGTGGGGCCTGGTTAGGCTCGCCTGACCTTTGCATATACCTCTTACCAGGTTCAGTGAGCATATACCAGGGTCATCTGTGGCCCAATTCCCTGAGTTTTACTCTCCCACTTGCCTAGATTAATTATCCCAGATACCTTTGGTTCAACAAGCATCACACAATAGTTATTACTATAGATTGTTTATGCCTCTGCCTCTCTCTTGCCAGACTTGCAACATCTTGAGGCAGAGAATCTCTTCTTATCCAGAAGAGTACTTGATATATTATTGAAGTGGTAGTATTTATAACAATAACTCAACATTATAAAATGTATCTAAAATGAAGGGCTAACTATGGGCCAGGAATGGTTCTAAACACTTCATATTTATTAATTCACTGTTAATAAAGTCTCACAGCAACCCTATAAGGATGTATTGTTATTATCTTCGTTTTGCAGATGAGGAAACTGAGGCACAGGGCATGTAAGTAACATTTGTTAAACTATATCTGCTAAGGAAATGATAATTTAAAAACACACACACACACACACACACACAAAAAAAAAAAAAAAAAAAAAACCCACAATAACACCACCACTCAACTGCAGAAAAGGCAGCCAAGCCACCTCAAGTCTGTAATATAATATAGCCCAGGGATGTCAGGGAGGCTATGGAGTTCGCTGATCTTACTCTGTTGTTGGGAAAACAATGATTTTGTGGCTGTAAGGCTTTGACGCAATTCTATCTCTCACGTGTCAGTCTGTGACTTTATGCAGAGACTCTGGAGTGCTGCTGGCATGGGGGTTTGAAGCAGTTCCCAGCTGCTCCCTTCCAGAATTGCCAGGGCAACTTTCTGCTCCTTGCAAGGAGCCCAGGTGAAATCTTCCCTCATTTGAACTTCCTTCTAGGTGGTGGAGCAGCTGTGTATTCTTGAGATTGCACTTTTATCTTTCTTTTCTTTTTTTCATACTATTTAAAAATATATATTTTATTGATTTTTTACAGAGAGGAAGAGAGAGGGATAGAGAGTTAGAAACATCGATGATAGAGAATCATTGATCAGCTGCCTCTTGCACACCCCCTACTGGGGATGTGCCCACAACCAAGGTACATACCCTTGCGGGAATCGAACCCGGGTCCTTTCAGTCCGCAGACCAACGCTCTATCCACTGAGCCAAACCAGTTTCGGCTTTGTTTTCTTTATTAAAGTTAAAGCTAGAAACCTGTGGCCATCCTGGATTCCTTTCTTTTATAATTCTAGCTTTTTGAAAAAAGTGTGAGGTGAGTTGACTCTCAGTCAGACAGGCCTAAACCAGACACATGGAGGAATGCAAGGACAGACACACCAACGTAATCGTTGTGTATCCTGAGCCAGAGCCCTGACATTGCGCTAACTCTTTATAGTTCACTTTATACATGATTATACAGTGCCTTTGCCATGGTAACCCCACAGCTTCGCAAGTAATACTGTAGAAAAGCCTGCAGAAGGAGCTGCTTTCACCTCGTGACTGTGAACAGGTTTTGACTCATTTCCAGGCTCAGAGGGCATGTAGCATCAGTGCCTTCACTCTGCCTTTCTTCCTGGAGGCCAGAGACCAAACTGCATGTGGCAGCACAAGAATTTTCTTAGCAGTTCGTTGGTGCAGCTCACTTCCTCATTGAAAGAAAAGCTGGCAAGGATCTTACCCATTGGGGTTACGTTTTTGCACAGGGGCCATTGCAACTGTGAAATGGCTGAGTCAGGGATTTCCCTGGAGCCTTCCCTCCCCCCAGTACCCCAAAGTCCTCTTAATGGCACATTTGCCCCATATTTCCAACTTCCTCCTCCCCAACCCCCCCTACTTATATAACTGACGCCCATTGTTTCATTTTATTAAGTTAAACCAGTGGTCGGCAAACTCATTAGTCCACAGAGCCAAATAGCAACAGGACAACGATTGACATTTCTTTGGAGAGCCACATTTTTTAAACTTCAACTTCTTCTAATGCCACTTCTTCAACATAGACTCACCCAGGCTGTGGTATTTTGTGGAAGAGCCACACTCAAGGGGCCAAGGAGCCGCATGTGGCTCGAGAGCCGCAGTTTGCCGACCACTGGGTTAAAGCATATGAAATGTCTGACATCTGATCATTTTTTACCTATTGAATGGGTCAACCTAATCTAGTCAGAGGCTTGCTTTTGAGCAGGAGAGAGAGAAGCATCAGAGAGAACGAAACAGAGACAGCACTGCTTCTCGAAGGAGAGGCAGTGGGGCCAGAGGCAAAGGGTGGACGTGCTCCCAGAACCATTCCCAGGTGTGGACACGGCAGCTGGTGCCCGGATGCCTCACCTGCAGGCTCCACCGGAGGAGCAGATGCTTGTTGGCGTGGGGTGGCACACGCCGGGCTCCAGGAAACATCAGCTTCACCGATGAGTCATGAAACCCTACAAAGTCAAGGCAGGTTGTTGTGGTTGAAAAATTCAAAACAACTGCGTCTTCATCAGAGCTACAAAACATTGCTCATGTGCGCCCACAAAGGAACCCTTTCAACCCGCTGTACTTCCCTTGCTTGGGCAAATGCGGGGCTTTGATTTCTTCCTCCCCTCTCATGCTCTTGATGGCAGTTGCTTTCTTAGACTAGAAACGTTTGCATTTCCTTACATCTTTCTCTCGGGCTGAGCATGGCTATTACAGTACTTGAATCAAAGCAACAACAGAAGAAAACAAAACCCCAAATAACTCAGATAGAACATGTAGAAACTAGCTGGCTGGAGAATGAATGTAACCTTTTCATCTGCTAGGTGTGGGTTCTAAGTTGATTCGTGCCGATGAATAACTAGGAAAGGGAAGATCACAATTTCAAATGGTGGCACTTTGCTTTTCTTCCTTAACATCACATTAAAGTATGATTTATGCTTGTTCGGCTGCAGCGTAGGACACAGGCTTTTATTAGGATCTCTTTTAGCTGGAAGGACAGAATGCTTCGGATATTGTATTTTCTCCAGAAAACAAAAGGTGTAGAACCCTGTGGGGGCTAAAAATTAATATTTTTTCCTCTCACATTTTAAATTTTTCTGCTGGGCTATTAACCAAATTAACACACACAGAGATAATCAAAATTTTAATACATGCACATGGGGAATTCACATAGGCATGAAAATTGCAAAGACAGTAAGTCAACTTTGGGTATATAAGACATTTAAAAAAACACATTATTGCAGTGTCTTCCAATCACCAGCTATGGAGAATGTGGGGAATGGAATGGGTACCTCTCCGAGGCTTGCTTTCCCTGCTATATCCGAAGCTGTCAGAACATTAGCTGCTCTCTAGGCATGATCCTGGGAGGTATGACACATTTTGGAAAAGGGAAAAGGGGTGCAGGGTTTTAGGGTTCCGACATCAGAATTGGTGATTTACAGGTAGTTGAGGAGGAGTAGAACAAAGGAAAATTCTTGCTAGGCAACTCAAAAACAATGGCACACGTGGGGAACTACCTAATTGGAGCCTGCCTAAAGCCCTCTTCTTTATCACACTTAATTCAAATTAGAGCAAGGGGAACATCCTCAAATCTCCTTCCTGAAGCAGGTTTCTTTGCTGATTCTCTTGGAAAGGGACGCGGGGGGAAGAGGAGAGTTAAAGGCTCCAACTAAATCTTATTTCTTTCTCTTTTTTCTCTTTCTTTTTTTCTTTTTTTTCTTTTTATTATTTTTTTGTCCTCAACAAGCCCTCCCCCAACCCTCACTAGCCCTCCCCAAGCCCAACGCCACAACCCAAGCCCTCACCAAGCCCTCCCCGAAGCCTCCACAACTCTCTGTACCCTCCCCGAATCCTCACAATCCCTTCCCCAGCCTTCCACTAGCCCTACTGAGCCCTTCCCAAGCCCTCCCCGAATCCTCCCCTAGCCCTTCCGGAACGTTCCCCAAGCCCTAACCAAGGCCTCTTGAGTCCTGCCCGAGCCCTCCCCAGCCATCCCCGAGCCCACTCAAGTCCTCCCGAGCCTGGCCCGAGCACTACACGAGCCCTCTCGAGTCCTCCTGAGGCTGGCCTGAGCCCTAACCGAGCTTTCTCGAGTCCTCCCCAGCCTGGCCCGAGCCCTCCCCGAGCCCTACCAAAGCCCACTCGAGTCCTCCCGAGCCTGACCCGAGCCCTCCCCGAGCCCTACCAAAGCCCACTCGAGTCCTCCCGAGCCTGACCCGAGCCCTACCCGAGCCCTACCAAAGCCCACTCGAGTCCTCCCGAGCCTGACCCGAGCCCTACTCGAGCCCTCTCCAGTCCTCTGGAGCTTGGCCCTAGCCCTACCTGACCCCTCTCGAGTCCTCCCAAACCTGGCCCGAGCCCTCCCCGAGCGCTACCCCAGCCCTCTCGAGTCCTCCTGAGGCTGGCGCAAGCCCTAACCTAGCTTTCTGGAATCCTCCCAAGCCTGCCCAAGCCATCCCCGAGCACTACCCAAGCCCTCTCGACTCCTCCCGAGCCTGGCCCGAGCCCTACCCGAGCCCTCTCGAGTCCTCCTGAGGCTGTTCCAGCCCTACCCGACTCTTGGAGTCCTCCAGAGCCTGGTCCGAGCCGTACCCGAGCCCTCTCGAGTCTTCTCGAGGTTGGCCCGAGCCCTACCTGACCCCCTCGAGTCCTCCTGAGGCTGGCCCGAGCCCTACCCGAGCCCTACCCGTGCCCTCTCAAGTCCTGAGGCTGGCCCTAGCCCTAACCGAGCTTTCTCGAGTCCTCCCGAGCCTGGCCCGAGCCCTCTCCGAGCCCTAACAAAGCCCTCTCGAGTCCTCCCGAGCCTGGCCCGAGCCCTACCCGAGCCCTCTCTAGGCCTCCTGAGGCTGGCCCGAGCCCTATCCGAGCTCTCTCGAGTCCCCCTGAGGCTGGCCCGAGCCCTAACCGAGCTTTCTCAACTCCTCCCGAGCCTGGCCCGAGCCCTCCCCGAGCCATAACAAAGCCCTTTCGAGTCCTCCCGAGACTGGCCCGAACCCTACCCGACCCCATGAGTCCTCTCGAGCCTGGTCCGAGCCGTACCCGAGCCCTCTCGAGTCCTCTCGAGGTTGGCCCGAGCCCTACCTGACCCCCTCGAGTCCTCCTGAGGCTCGCCCGAGCCCTACCCGAGCCCTACCCGTGCCCTCTCAAGTCCTGAGGCTGGCCCTAGCCCTAACCATCCTTTCTCGAGTCCTCCCGAGCCTGGCCCGAGCCCTACCCGAGCCCTCTCTAGGCATCCTGAGGCTGGCCCGAGCCCTATCCGAGCTCTCTCGAGTCCCCCTGAGGCTGGCCCGAGCCCTAACCGAGCTTTCTCGACTCCTCCCGAGCCTGGCCCGAGCCCTCCCCGAGCCATAACAAAGCCCTTTCGAGTCCTCCCGAGACTGGCCCGAACCCTACCCGACCCCTCGAGTCCTCTCGAGCCTGGTCCGAGCCGTACCCGAGCCCTCTCGAGTCCTCTCGAGGTTGGCCCGAGCCCTACCTGACCCCCTCGAGTCCTCCTGAGGCTCGCCCGAGCCCTACCCGAGCCCTACCCGTGCCCTCTCAAGTCCTGAGGCTGGCCCGAGCCCTAACCGAGCTTTCTCGAGTCCTCCCGAGCCTGGCACGAGTCCTCCCCGAGCCCTACCCGACCCCTCTCGAGTCCTCCTGAGGCTGGCCCGAGCCCTAACAAAGCCCTCTCGACTCCTCCCGAGCCTGGCCCCAGCCCTCCCCGAGCCCTACCCCAGCCCTCTCAAGTGCTCGTGAGGCTGACCCGAGCCCTAACCGAGCTTTCTCGACTCCTCCCGAGCCTGGCCCGAGCCCTACCCGAGCCCTACCCGAGCCCTCTCCAGTCCTCCTGAGGCTGGCCCGAGCTCTAACCGAGCTTTCTCGACTCCTCCCGAGCCTGGCCCGCGCCCTCCTCGAGCCCTAACAAAGCCCTCTCGAGTCGTCCCAAGCCTGGCCCGAGCCCTACCCGAGCCATACCCGAGCCCTCTCGAGTGCTCCCGAGCCTGGCCCGAGCTCTAACCGAGCTTTCTCGACTCCTCCCGAGACTGGCCCGAGCCCTCCCCGAGCCCTAACAAAGCCCTCTCGAGTCGTCCCGAGCCTGGCCCGAGCCCTACCCGAGCCCTCTCGAGCGCTCCCGAGCCTGGCCCAAGCCCTATCCGAGCTTTCTCGAGTCCTCCCGAGCCTATCCCGAGCCCTCCCCGAGCCCTAACAAAGCCCTCTCGAGTCCTCCCGAGACTGGCCCGAACCCTACCCGACCCCTCGAGTCCTCTCGAGCCTGGTCCGAGCCGTACCCGAGCCCTCTCGAGTCCTCTCGAGGTTGGCCCGAGCCCTACCTGACGCCCTCGAGTCCTCCTGAGGCTCGCCCGAGCCCTACCCGAGCCCTACCCGTGCCCTCTCAAGTCCTGAGGCTGGCCCGAGCCCTAACCGAGCTTTCTCGAGTCCTCCCGAGCCTGGCCCGAGCCCTACCTGAGCCCTACCCGAGCCCTCTCAAGTCCACCTGAGGCTGGCTCGAGCCCTAAACGAGCTTTCTCGAGTCCTCCGGAGCCTGGCCAGAGCCCACCCTGTGCCCAACCCGAGCCCTGTCAAGTCCTCCTGAGGCTGGCCCGAGCCCTAACCGAGCTTTCTCAACTCCTCCGGAGCCTCGCCGGAGGCCTCCCCGAGCCCTAACAAAGCCCTCTCGAGTCCTCCTGAGGCTGGCCCGAGCCCTACCCGAGCCCTCTCGAGTCCTCCTGAGGTTGGCCCGAGCCCTAACCGAGCTTTCTCAACTCCTCCCAAGCCTGACCCGAGCCCTCCCCGAGCCCTAACAAAGCCCTCTCGACTCCTCCCGAGCCTGGCCCGAGCCATACACGAGCCCTACCCGAGCCCTCTCGAGTGCTACTGAGGCTGGCCAAAGCCCTAACCAAGTTTTCTCAACTCCTCCCGAGCCTGGCCCTAGCCCTCCCCGAGCCCTAACAAAGCCCTCTCGAGTCCTCCCGAGCCTGGCCCGAGCCCTCCCCGAGCCCTAACAAACCCCTCTCGAGTCCTGCCGAGGCTGGCCCGAGCCCTCTCCGAGCCCTAACAAAGCCTTCTCGACTCCTCCCGAGCCTGGCCCGAGCCCTACACGAGCCCTACCCGAGCCCTCTCGAGTGCTCCTGAGGCTGGCTCGAGCCCTAACCAAGCTTTCTCGACTCCTCCCGAGCCTGGCCCGAGCCCTCCCCGAGCCCTAACAAAGCCCTCTCTAGTCCTCCCAAGCCCTACCCGAGCCCTACCCAAGCCCTCTCGAATGCTCCTGAGACTGGCCCGAGCCCTAACCAAGCTTTCTCGACTCCTCCCGAGCATGGCCCGAGCCCTCCCCGAGCCCTAACAAAGCCCTCTCTAGTCCTCCCGAGCCCTACCCGAGCCCTACCCAAGCCCTCTCGAGTGCTCCTGAGGCTGGCCCGAGCCCTAACCAAGCTTTCTCGACTCCTCCCGAGCATGGCCCGAGCCCTACCCGAGCCCTCTTGAGTCCTCCCGAGCCTGGCCCGAGCCCTACCCGAGCCCTCTCCAGGCCTCCTGAGGCTGGCCCGAGCCCTAACAAAGCCCTCTCGACTTCTCCCGAGCCTGGCCCCAGCCCTCCCCGAGCCCTACCCGAGCCCTCTCAGGTGCTCGTGAGGCTGACCCGAGCCCTAACCGAGCTTTCTCGACTCCTCCCGAGCCTGGCCCGAGCCCTACTCGAGCCCTACCAAAGCCCTCTCGAGTCCTCCCGAGCCTGGCCCGAGCCCTACCCGAGCCCTCTCGAGTGCTCCTGAGCCTGGCCGGAGCCCTAACCGAGCTTTCTCAACTCCTTCCGAGCCTGGCCCGAGCCCTACCCGAGCCCTAACAAAGCCCTCTCGAGTCCTCCCGAGCCTGGCGCGAGCCCTACCCGAGCCCTCTCCAGTCCTCCTGAGGCTGGCCCGAGCTCTAACCGAGCTTTCTCGACTCCTCCCGAGCCTGGCCCGAGCCCTCCTCGAGCCCTAACAAAACCCTCTCGAGTCGTCCCGAGCCTGGCCCGAGCCCTACCCGATCCCTCTCGAGTCCTCCTGAGGCTGGCCCGAGCTCTACCCGAGCCCTCTCGAGTGCTCCCGAGCCTGGCCCGAGCTCTAACCGAGCTTTCTCGACTCCTCCCGAGCCTGGCCCGAGCCCTCCTCGAACCCTAACAAAGCCCATTCGAGTCGTCCCGAGCCTGGCCCGAGCCCTCCTCGAGCCCTAACAAAGCCCTCTCGAGTCGTCCCGAGCCTGGCCCGAGCCCTACCCGATCCCTCTCGAGTCCCCCTGAGGCTGGCCCGAGCTCTACCCGAGCCCTCTCGAGTGCTCCCGAGCCTGGCCCGAGCTCTAACCGAGCTTTCTCGACTCCTCCCGAGCCTGGCCCGAGCCCTCCCCGAGCCCTAACAAAGCCCTCTCGAGTCCTCCCGAGCCCTACCTGACGCCCTCGAGTCCTCCTGAGGCTCGCCCGAGCCCTACCCGAGCCCTACCCATGCCCTCTCAAGTCCTGAGGCTGGCCCGAGCCGTAACCGAGCTTTCTCGAGTCCTCCCGAGCCTGGCCCGAGCCCTACCTGAGCACTACCCGAGCCCTCTCAAGTCCACCTGAGGCTGGCTCGAGCCCTAAACGAGCTTTCTCGAGTCCTCCGGAGCCTTGCCAGAGCCCACCCTGTGCCCAACCCGAGCCCTGTCAAGTCCTCCTGAGGCTGGCCCGAGCCCTAACCGAGCTTTCTCAACTCCTCCGGAGCCTCGCCGGAGGCCTCCCCGAGCCCTAACAAAGCCCTCTCGAGTCCTCCCGAGCCTGGCCCGAGCCCTACCCTAGCCCTCTCGAGTCCTCCTGAGGTTGGCCCGAGCCCTAACCGAGCTTTCTCAACTCCTCCCAAGCCTGACCCGAGCCCTCCCCGAGCCCTAACAAAGCCCTCTCGACTCCTCCCGAGCCTGGCCCGAGCCCTACACGAGCCCTACCCGAGCCCTCTCGAGTGCTACTGAGGCTGGCCAAAGCCCTAACCGAGTTTTCTCAACTCCTCCCGAGCCTGGCCCGAGCCCTCCCCGAGCCCTAACAAAGCCCTCTCGAGTCCTCCCGAGGCTGGCCCGAGCCCTCCCCGAGCCCTAACAAAGCCCTCTCGAGTCCTCCCGAGCCTGGCCCCAGCCCTCCCCGAGCCCTAACAAAGCCCTCTCGACTCCTCCCGAGCCTGGCCCCAGCCCTCCCCGAGCCCTCCCAAAGCCCTCTCGAGTCCTCCTGAGCCTGGCCGAGCCCTACCCGAGCCCTCTCGAGTGGTCCTGAGGCTGGCCCGAGCCCTAACCGAGCTTTCTCATCTCCTCCCGTTCCTGGTCCGAGCCCTCCCCGAGCCCTAACAAAGCCCTCTCGAGTCCTCCTGAGGCTGGCCCGAGCCCTAACCAAGCTTTCTCAACTCCTCCCGAGCCTGGCGCCAGCCCTCCCCGAGCCCTCCCAAAGCCCTCTCGATTCCTTCGGAGCCTGGCCCGAGCCCTACCCGAGCCCTAACAAAGCCCTCTCTAGTCCTCCCGAGCCCTACCCGAGCCCTACCCAAGCCCTCTCGAGTGGTCCTGAGGCTGGCCCGAGCCCTAACCGAGCTTTCTCAACTCCTCCTGTTCCTGGTCCGAGCCCTCCCCGAGCCCTAACAAAGCCCTCTCGAGTCCTCCTGAGGCTGGCCCGAGCCCTCTCCGAGCCCGAACAAAGCCCTCTCGAGTCCTCCTGAGGCTGGCCAGAGCCCTAACCGAGCTTTCTCGAGTCCTCCCGAGCCTGGCCCGAGCCCTACCTGAGCCCTACCCGAGCCCTCTCAAGTCCACCTGAGGCTGGCTCGAGCCCTAAACGAGCTTTCTCGAGTCCTCCGGAGCCTGGCCAGAGCCCACCCTGTGCACAACCCGAGCCCTGTCAAGTCCTCCTGAGGCTGGCCCGAGCCCTAACCGAGCTTTCTCAACTCCTCCGGAGCCTCGCCGGAGGCCTCCCCGAGCCCTAAGGAAGCCCTCTCGAGTCCTCCCGAGCCTGGCCCGAGCCCTACCCGAGCCCTCTCGAGTCCTCCTGAGGTTGGCCCGAGCCCTAACCGAGCTTTCTCAACTCCTCCCAAACCTGACCCGAGCCCTCCCCGAGCCCTAACAAAGCCCTCTCGACTCCTCCCGAGCCTGGCCCGAGCCCTACACGAGCCCTACCCGAGCCCTCTCGAGTGCTACTGAGGCTGGCCAAAGCCCTATCCGAGTTTTCTCAACTCCTCCCGAGCCTGGCCTGGGCCCTCCCCGAGCCCTAACAAAGCCCTCTTGTGTCCACCCGAGCCTGGCCCGAGCCCTCCCCGAGCCATAACAAAGCCCTCTCGAGTCCTCCCGAGCCTGGCCCGAGCCCTACCCGACCCCTCTCGAGTCCTCCTGAGGCTGGCCCGAGCCCTAACAAAGCCCTCTCGAGTCCTCCCGAGCCTGGCCCCAGCCCTCCCCGAGCCCTACCCGAGCCATCTCGAGTGCTCGTGAGGCTGACCCGAGCCCTAACCGAGCTTTCTCGACTCCTCCCGAGCCTGGCCCGAGCCCTACCCGAGCCCTACCAAAGCCCTCTCGAGTCCTCCCGAGCCTGGCCCGAGCCCTACCCGATCCCTCTCGAGTCCTCCTGAGCCTGGCCCGAGCCCTAACCGAGCTTTCTCAACTCCTTCCGAGCCTGGCCCGAGCCCTCCCCGAGCCATACCCGAGCCCTCTCGAGTGCTCCCGAGCCTGGCCCGAGCTCTAACCGAGCTTCCTCGACTCCTCCCGAGCCTGGCCCGAGCCCTCCTCGAGCCCTAACAAAGCCCTCTCGATTCCTTCCGAGCCTGGCCCTAGCCCTACCCGAGCCCTCTCGAGTGCTCCTGAGGCTGGCCCGAGCCCTAACCAAGCTTTCTCGACTCCTCCCGAGCATGGCCCGAGCCCTCCCCGAGCCCTAACAAAGCCCTCTCTAGTCCTCCCGAGCCCTACCCGAGCCCTACCCAAGCCCTCTCGAGTGCTCCCGAGCCTGGCCCAAGCTCTAACCGAGCTTCCTCGACTCCTCCCGAGCATGGCCCGAGCCCTCCTCGAGCCCTAACAAAGCCCTCTCGATTCCTTCCGAGCCTGGCCCTAGCCCTACCCGAGCCCTCTCGAGTGCTCCTGAGGCTGGCCCGAGCCCTAACCAAGCTTTCTCGACTCCTCCCGAGCATGGCCCGAGCCCTACCCGAGCCCACTTGAGTCCTCCCGAGCCTGGCCCGAGCCCTACCCGAGCCCTCTCTAGGCCTCCTGAGGCTGGCCCGAGCCCTATCCGAGCTTTCTCGAGTCCTCCCCAGCCTATCCTGAGCCCTCCCCGAGCCATAACAAAGCCCTTTCGAGTCCTCCCGAACCCTGACCCGAGCCCTACCCGATCCCTCTCGACTCCTCCCGAGCATGGCCCGAGCCCTACCCGAGCCCTCTTGAGTCCTCCCGAGCCTGGCCCGAGCCCTACCCGAGCCCTCTCTAGGCCTCCTGAGGCTGGCCCGAGCCCTATCCGAGCTTTCTCGAGTCCTCCCCAGCCTATCCCGAGCCCTCCCCGAGCCATAACAAAGCCCTTTCGAGTCCTCCCGAGACTGGCCCGAACCCTACCCGACCCCTCGAGTCCTCTCGAGCCTGGTCCGAGCCGTACCCGAGCCCTCTCGAGTCCTCTCGAGGTTGGCCCGAGCCCTACCTGACCCCCTCGAGTCCTCCTGAGGCTCGCCCGAGCCCTACCCGAGCCCTACCCGTGCCCTCTCAAGTCCTGAGGCTGGCCCGAGCCCTAACCGAGCTTTCTCGAGTCCTCCCGAGCCTGGCACGAGTCCTCCCCGAGCCCTACCCGACCCCTCTCCAGTCCTCCTGAGGCTGGCCCGAGCCCTAACAAAACCCTCTCGACTCCTCCCGAGCCTGGCCCCAGCCCTCCACGAGCCCTACCCTAGCCCTCTCGAGTGCTCGTGAGGCTGACCCGAGCCTTAACCGAGCTTTCTCGACTCCTCCCGAGCCTGGCCCGAGCCCTACCCGAGCCCTACCAAAGCCCTCTCAAGTCCTCCCGAGCCTGGCCCGAGCCCTACCCGAGCCCTCTCGAGTCCTCCTGAGCCTGGCCCGAGCCCTACCCGAGCCCTAACAAAGCCCTCTCGAGTCCTCCCGAGCCTGGCGCGAGCCCTACCCGAGCCCTCTCCAGTCCTCCTGAGGCTGGCCCGAGCTCTAACCGAGCTTTCTCGACTCCTCCCGAGCCTGGCCCGAGCCCTCCTCGAGCCCTAACAAAGCCCTCTCGAGTTGTCCCGAGCCTGGCCCGAGCCCTATCCCAGCCATACCCGAGCCCTCTCGAGTGCTCCCGAGCCTGGCCCGAGCTCTAACCGAGCTTTCTCGACTCCTCCCGAGCCTGGCCCGAGCCCTCCCCGAGCCCTAACAAAGCCCTCTCGAGTCGTCCCGAGCCTGGCCCGAGCCCTACCCGAGCCCTACCCGAGCCCTCTCGAGTGCTCCCGAGCCTGGCCCAAGCCCTATCCGAGCTTTCTCGAGTCCTCCCGAGCCTATCCCGAGCCCTCCCCGAGCCATTACAAAGCCCTTTCGAGTCCTCCCGAGACTGGCCCGAACCCTACCCGACCCCTCGAGTCCTCTCGAGCCTGGTCCGAGCCGTACCCGAGCCCTCTCGAGTCCTCTCGAGGTTGGCCCGAGCCCTACCTGACCCCCTCGAGTCCGCCTGAGGCTCGCCCGAGCCCTACCCGAGCCCTACCCGTGCCCTCTCAAGTCCTGAGGCTGGCCCGAGCCGTAACCGAGCTTTCTCGAGTCCTCCCGAGCCTGGCCCGAGCCCTCTCCGAGCCCTAACAAAGCCCTCTCGAGTCCTCCCGAGCCTGGCCCGAGCCCTACTCGAGCCCTCTCGAGTCCTCCTGAGGCTCGCCCGAGCCCTAACCGAGCTTTCTCGACTCCTCCCGAGCCTGGCCCGAGCCCTACCTGAGCCCTACCCGAGCCCTCTCAAGTCCACCTGAGGCTGGCTCGAGCCCTAAACGAGCTTTCTCGAGTCCTCCGGAGCCTGGCCAGAGCCCACCCTGTGCCCAACCCGAGCCCTGTCAAGTCCTCCTGAGGCTGGCCCGAGCCCTAACCGAGCATTCTCAACTCCTCCGGAGCCTCGCCGGAGGCCTCCCCGAGCCCTAACAAAGCCCTCTCGAGTCCTCCCGAGGCTGGCCCGAGCCCTCCCCGAGCCCTAACAAAGCCCTCTCGAGTCCTCCGGAGCCTGGCTCTAGCCCTCCCCGAGCCCTAACAAAGCCCTCTCGAGTCCTCCCGAGGCTGGCCCGAGCCCTCCCCGAGCCCTAACAAAGCCCTCTCTAGTCCTCCCGAGCCCTACCCGAGCCCTACCCAAGCCCTCTCGAGTGGTCCTGAGGCTGGCCCGAGCCCTAACCGAGCTTTCTCAACTCCTCCTGTTCCTGGTCCGAGCCCTCCCCGAGCCCTAACAAAGCCCTCTCGAGTCCTCCTGAGGCTGGCCCGAGCCCTCTCCGAGCCCGAACAAAGCCCTCTCGAGTCCTCCTGAGGCTGGCCCGAGCCCTAACCGAGCTTTCTCGAGTCCTCCCGAGCCTGGCCCGAGCCCTACCTGAGCCCTACCCGAGCCCTCTCAAGTCCACCTGAGGCTGGCTCGAGCCCTAAACGAGCTTTCTCGAGTCCTCCGGAGCCTGGCCAGAGCCCACCCTGTGCCCAACCCGAGCCCTGTCAAGTCCTCCTGAGGCTGGCCCGAGCCCTAACCGAGCTTTCTCAACTCCTCGGGAGCCTCGCCGGAGGCCTCCCCGAGCCCTAAGGAAGCCCTCTCGAGTCCTCCCGAGCCTGGCCCGAGCACTAGCCGAGCCCTCTCGAGTCCTCCTGAGGTTGGCCCGAGCCCTAACCGAGCTTTCTCAACTCCTCCCAAACCTGACCCGAGCCCTCCCCGAGCCCTAACAAAGCCCTCTCGAGTCCTCCCGAGGCTGGCCCGAGCCCTCCCCGAGCCCTAACAAAGCCCTCTCGAGTCCTCCCGAGCCTGGCCCGAGCCCTAACCGAGCCCTAACAAAGCCCTCTCGAGTCCTCCTGAGGCTGGCCCGAGCCCTAACCGAGCTTTCTTGACTCCTCCCGAGCCTGACCCGAGCCCTCCCAGAGCCCTAACAAAGCCCTCTCGAGTCCTCCCGAGCCTGGCCCCAGCCCTCCCCGAGCCCTAACAAAGCCCTCTCGACTCCTCCCGAGCCTGGCCCCAGCCCTCCCCGAGCCCTCCCAAAGCCCTCTCGAGTCCTCCTGAGCCTGGCCGAGCCCTACCCGAGCCCTCTCAAGTGGTCCTGAGGCTGGCCCGAGCCCTAACCGAGCTTTCTCATCTCCTCCCGTTCCTGGTCCGATCCCTCCTCGAGCCCTAACAAAGCCCTCTCGAGTCCTCCTGAGGCTGGCCCGAGCCCTAACCAAGCTTTCTCAACTCCTCCCGAGCCTGGCGCCAGCCCTCCCCGAGCCCTCCCAAAGCCCTCTCGATTCCTTCCGAGCCTGGCCCGAGCCCTACCCGAGCCCTAACAAAGCCCTCTCTAGTCCTCCCGAGCCCTACCCGAGCCCTACCCAAGCCCTCTCGAGTGCTCCTGAGGCTGGCCCGAGCCCTCCCCGAGCCCTAACAAAGCCCTCTCGAGTCCTCCTGAGGCTGGCCCGAGCCCTCTCCGAGCCCTCTCCAGTCCTCCTGAGGCTGGCCCGAGCCCTAACCGAGCTTTCTTGACTCCTCCCGAGCCTGACCCGAGCCCTCCCAGAGCCCTAACAAAGCCCTCTCAACTCCTCCCGAGCCTGGCCCCAGCCCTCCCCGAGCCCTCCCAAAGCCCTCTCGAGTCCTCCTGAGGCTGGCCCGAGCCCAAACCGAGCTTTCTTGACTCATCCCGAGCCTGGCCGAGCCCTACCCGAGCCCTCTCGAGTGGTCCTGAGGCTGGCCCGAGCCCTAACCGAGCTTTCTCAACTCCTCCTGTTCCTGGTCCGAGCCCTCCCCGAGCCCTAACAAAGCCCTCTCGAGTCCTCCTGAGGCTGGCCCGAGCCCTCCCCGAGCCCTAACAAAGCCCTCTCGAGTCCTCCTGAGGCTGGCCCGAGCCCTAACCGAGCTTTCTCGAGTCCTCCCGAGCCTGGCCCGAGCCCTACCTGAGCCCTACCCGAGCCCTCTCAAGTCCACCTGAGGCTGGCTCGAGCCCTAAACGAGCTTTCTAGAGTCCTCCGGAGCCTGGCCAGAGCCCACCCTGTGCCCAACCCGAGCCCTGTCAAGTCCTCCTGAGGCTGGCCCGAGCCCTAACCGAGCTTTCTCAACTCCTCCGGAGCCTCGCTGGAGGCCTCCCCGAGCCCTAAGGAAGCCCTCTCGAGTCCTCCCGAGCCTGGCCCGAGCCCTACCCGAGCCCTCTCGAGTCCTCCTGAGGTTGGCCCGAGCCCTAACCGAGCTTTCTCAACTCCTCCCAAACCTGACCCGAGCCCTCCCCGAGCCCTAACAAAGCCCTCTCGACTCCTCCCGAGCCTGGCCCGAGCCCTACACGAGCCCTACCCGAGCCCTCTCGAGTGCTACTGAGGCTGGCCAAAGCCCTAACCGAGTTTTCTCAACTCCTCCCGAGCCTGGCCTGAGCCCTCCCCGAGCCCTAACAAAGCCCTCTTGTGTCCACCCGAGCCTGGCCCGAGCCCTCCCCGAGCCATAACAAAGCCCTCTCGAGTCCTCCCGAGCCTGGCCCGAGCCCTACCCGACCCCTCTCGAGTCCTCCTGAGGCTGGCCCGAGCCCTAACAAAGCCCTCTCGACTCCTCCCGAGCCTGGCCCCAGCCCTCCCCGAGCCCTACCCGAGCCATCTCGAGTGCTCGTGAGGCTGACCCGAGCCCTAACCGAGCTTTCTCGACTCCTCCCGAGCCTGGCCCGAGCCCTACCCGAGCCCTACCAAAGCCCTCTCGAGTCCTCCCGAGCCTGGCCCGAGCCCTACCCGAGCCCTCTCGAGTCCTCCTGAGCCTGGCCCGAGCCCTAACCGAGCTTTCTCAACTCCTTCCGAGCCTGGCCCGAGCCCTCCCTGAGCCATACCCGAGCCCTCTCGAGTGCTCCCGAGCCTGGCCCGAGCTCTAACCGAGCTTCCTCGACTCCTCCCGAGCCTGGCCCGAGCCCTCCTCGAGCCCTAACAAAGCCCTCTCGATTCCTTCCGAGCCTGGCCCTAGCCCTACCCGAGCCCTCTCGAGTGCTCCTGAGGCTGGCCCGAGCCCTAACCAAGCTTTCTCGACTCCTCCCGAGCATGGCCCAAGCCCTCCCCGAGCCCTAACAAAGCCCTCTCTAGTCCTCCCGAGCCCTACCCGAGCCCTACCCAAGCCCTCTCGAGTGCTCCCGAGCCTGGCCCGAGCTCTAACCGAGCTTCCTCGACTCCTCCCGAGCATGGCCCGAGCCCTCCTCGAGCCCTAACAAAGCCCTCTCGATTCCTTCCCAGCCTGGCTCTAGCCCTACCCGAGCCCTCTCGAGTGCTCCTGAGGCTGGCCCGAGCCCTAACCAAGCTTTCTCGACTCCTCCCGAGCATGGCCCGAGCCCTACCCGAGCCCTCTTGAGTCCTCCCGAGCCTGGCCCGAGCCCTACCCGAGCCCTCTCTAGGCCTCCTGAGGCTGGCCCGAGCCCTATCCGAGCTTTCTCGAGTCCTCCCCAGCCTATCCTGAGCCCTCCCCGAGCCATAACAAAGCCCTTTCGAGTCCTCCCGAACCCTGACCCGAGCCCTACCCGATCCCTCTCGACTCCTCCCGAGCATGGCCCGAGCCCTACCCGAGCCCTCTTGAGTCCTCCTGAGCCTGGCCCGAGCCCTACCCGAGCCCTCTCTAGGCCTCCTGAGGCTGGCCCGAGCCCTATCCGAGCTTTCTCGAGTCCTCCCCAGCCTATCCCGAGCCCTCCCCGAGCCATAACAAAGCCCTTTCGAGTCCTCCCGAGACTGGCCCGAACCCTACCCGACCCCTCGAGTCCTCTCGAGCCTGGTCCGAGCCGTACCCGAGCCCTCTCGAGTCCTCTCGAGGTTGGCCCGAGCCCTACCTGACCCCCTCGAGTCCTCCTGAGGCTCGCCCGAGCCCTACCCGAGCCCTACCCGTGCCCTCTCAAGTCCTGAGGCTGGCCCGAGCCCTAACCGAGCTTTCTCGAGTCCTCCCGAGCCTGGCACGAGTCCTCCCCGAGCCCTACCCGACCCCTCTCGAGTCCTCCTGAGGCTGGCCCGAGCCCTAACAAAACCCTCTCGACTCCTCCCGAGCCTGGCCCCAGCCCTCCACGAGCCCTACCCGAGCCCTCTCGAGTGCTCGTGAGGCTGACCCGAGCCCTAACCGAGCTTTCTCGACTCCTCCCGAGCCTGGCCCGAGCCCTACCCGAGCCCTACCAAAGCCCTCTCAAGTCCTCCCGAGCCTGGCCCGAGCCCTACCCGAGCCCTCTCGAGTCCTCCTGAGCCTGGCCCGAGCCCTACCCGAGCCCTAACAAAGCCCTCTCGAGTCCTCCCGAGCCTGGCGCGAGCCCTACCCGAGCCCTCTCCAGTCCTCCTGAGGCTGGCCCGAGCTCTAACCGAGCTTTCTCGACTCCTCCCGAGCCTGGCCCGAGCCCTCCTCGAGCCCTAACAAAGCCCTCTCGAGTTGTCCCGAGCCTGGCCCGAGCCCTATCCGAGCCATACCCGAGCCCTCTCGAGTGCTCCCGAGCCTGGCCCGAGCTCTAACCGAGCTTTCTCGACTCCTCCCGAGCCTGGCCCGAGCCCTCCCCGAGCCCTAACAAAGCCCTCTGGAGTCGTCCCGAGCCTGGCCCGAGCCCTACCCGAGCCCTTCCCGAGCCCTCTCGAGTGCTCCCGAGCCTGGCCCAAGCCCTATCCGAGCTTTCTCGAGTCCTCCCGAGCCTATCCCGAGCCCTCCCCGAGCCATAACAAAGCCCTTTCGAGTCCTCCCGAGACTGGCCCGAACCCTACCCGACCCCTCGAGTCCTCTCGAGCCTGGTCCAAGCCGTACCCGAGCCCTCTCGAGTCCTCTCGAGGTTGGCCCGAGCCCTACCTGACCCCCTCGAGTCCGCCTGAGGCTCGCCCGAGCCCTACCCGAGCCCTACCCGTGCCCTCTCAAGTCCTGAGGCTGGCCCGAGCCGTAACCGAGCTTTCTCGAGTCCTCCCGAGCCTGGCCCGAGCCCTCTCCGAGCCCTAACAAAGCCCTCTCGAGTCCTCCCGAGCCTGGCCCGAGCCCTACTCGAGCCCTCTCGAGTCCTCCTGAGGCTCGCCCGAGCCCTAACCGAGCTTTCTCGACTCCTCCCGAGCCTGGCCCGAGCCCTACCTGAGCCCTACCCGAGCCCTCTCAAGTCCACCTGAGGCTGGCTCGAGCCCTAAACGAGCTTTCTCGAGTCCTCCGGAGCCTGGCCAGAGCCCACCCTGTGCCCAACCCGAGCCCTGTCAAGTCCTCCTGAGGCTGGCCCGAGCCCTAACCGAGCTTTCTCAACTCCTCCGGAGCCTCGCCGGAGGCCTCCCCGAGCCCTAACAAAGCCCTCTCGAGTCCTCCCGAGCCTGGCCCGAGCCCTACCCGAGCCCTCTCGAGTCCTCCTGAGGTTGGCCCGAGCCCTCCCAGAGCCCTAACAAGCCCTCTCGAGTCCTCCTGAGCCTGGCCCGAGCCCTCCCTGAGCCCTAACAAAGCCCTCTCGAGTCTTCCTGAGGCTGGCCCGAGCCCTAACCGAGCTTTCTTGACTCCTCCCGAGCCTGACCCGAGCCCTCCCCGAGCCCTCCCAAAGCCCTCTCGAGTCCTCCTGAGGCTGGCCCGAGCCCAAACCGAGCTTTCTTGACTCCTCCCGAGCCTGGCCGAGCCCTACCCGAGCCCTCTCGAGTGGTCCTGAGGCTGACCCGAGCCCTAACCGAGCTTTCTCGACTCCTCCCGAGCCTGGCCCGAGCCCTACCCGAGCCCTACCAAAGCCCTCTCGAGTCCTCCCGAGCCTGGCCCGAGCCCTACCCGAGCCCTCTCGAGTCCTCCTGAGCCTGGCCCGAGCCCTAACCGAGCTTTCTCAACTCCTTCCGAGCCTGGCCCGAGCCCTCCCCGAGCCATGCCCGAGCCCTCTCGAGTGCTCCCGAGCCTGGCCCGAGCTCTAACCGAGCTTCCTCGACTCCTCCCGAGCCTGGCCCGAGCCCTCCTCGAGCCCTAACAAAGCCCTCTCGATTCCTTCCGAGCCTGGCCCTAGCCCTACCCGAGCCCTCTCGAGTGCTCCTGAGGCTGGCCCGAGCCCTAACCAAGCTTTCTCGACTCCTCCCGAGCATGGCCCGAGCCCTCCCCGAGCCCTAACAAAGCCCTCTCTAGTCCTCCCGAGAACTACCCGAGCCCTACCCAAGCCCTCTCGAGTGCTCCTGAGGCTGGCCCGAGCCCTAACCAAGCTTTCTCGACTCCTCCCGAGCATGGCCCGAGCCCTACCCGAGCCCTCTTGAGTCCTCCCGAGCCTGGCCCGAGCCCTACCCGAGCCCTCTCTAGGCCTCCTGAGGCTGGCCCGAGCCCTATCCGAGCTTTCTCGAGTCCTCCCCAGCCTATCCTGTGCCCTCCCCGAGCCATAACAAAGCCCTTTCGAGTCCTCCCGAACCCTGACCCGAGCCCTACCCTATCCCTCTCGACTCCTCCCGAGCATGGCCCGAGCCCTACCCGAGCCCTCTTGAGTCCTCCCGAGCCTGGCCCGAGCCCTACCCGAGCCCTCTCTAGGCCTCCTGAGGCTGGCCCGAGCCCTATCCGAGCTTTCTCGAGTCCTCCCCAGCCTATCCCGAGCCCTCCCCGAGCCATAACAAAGCCCTTTCGAGTCCTCCCGAGACTGGCCCGAACCCTACCCGACCCCTCGAGTCCTCTCGAGCCTGGTCCGAGCCGTACCCGAGCCCTCTCGAGTCCTCTCGAGGTTGGCCCGAGCCCTACCTGACCCCCTCGAGTCCTCCTGAGGCTCGCCCGAGCCCTACCCGAGCCCTACCCGTGCCCTCTCAAGTCCTGAGGCTGGCCCGAGCCCTAACCGAGCTTTCTCGAGTCCTCCCGAACCTGGCACGAGTCCTCCCCGAGCCCTACCCGACCCCTCTCGAGTCCTCCTGAGGCTGGCCCGAGCCCTAACAAAGCCCTCTCGACTCCTCCCGAGCCTGGCCCCAGCCCTCCACGAGCCCTACCCGAGCCCTCTCTAGTGCTCGTGAGGCTGACCCGAGCCCTAACCGAGCTTTCTCGACTCCTCCCGAGCCTGGCCCGAGCCCTACCCGAGCCCTCTCGAGTCCTCCTGAGCCTGGCCCGAGCCCTAACCGAGCTTTCTCAACTCCTTTCGAGCCTGGCCCGAGCCCTACCCGAGCCCTCTCCAATCCTCCTGAGGCTGCCCGAGCTCTAACCGAGCTTTCTCGACTCCTCCCGTGCCTGGCCCGAGCCCTCCTTGAGCCCTAACAAAGCCCATTCGAGTCGTCCCGAGCCTGGCCCGAGCCCTACCCGAGCCATACCCGAGCCCTCTCGAGTGCTCCCGAGCCTGGCGCGAGCCCTCCTCGAACCCTAACAAAGCCCATTCGAGTCGTCCCGAGCCTGGCCCGAGCCCTCCTCGAGCCCTAACAAAGCCCTCTCGAGTCGTCCCGAGCCTGGCCCGAGCCCTACCCGAGCCCTACCCGAGCCCTCTCGAGTGCTCCCGAGCCTGGCCCAAGCCCTATCCGAGCTTTCTCGAGTCCTCCCGAGCCTATCCCGAGCCCTCCCCGATCCATAACAAAGCCCTTTCGAGTCCTCCCGAGACTGGCCCGAACCCTACCCGACCCCTCGAGTCCTCTCGAGCCTGGTCCGAGCCGTACCCGAGCCCTCTCGAGTCCTCTCGAGGTTGGCCCGAGCCCTACCTGACCCCCTCGAGTCCGCCTGAGGCTCGCCCGAGCCCTACCCGAGCCCTACCCGTGCCCTCTCAAGTCCTGAGGCTGGCCCGAGCCGTAACCGAGCTTTCTCGAGTCCTCCCGAGCCTGGCCCGAGCCCTCTCCGAGCCCTAACAAAGCCCTCTCGAGTCCTCCCGAGCCTGGCCCGAGCCCTACTCGAGCCCTCTCGAGTCCTCCTGAGGCTCGCCCGAGCCCTAACCGAGCTTTCTCGACTCCTCCCGAGCCTGGCCCGAGCCCTACCTGAGCCCTACCCGAGCCCTCTCAAGTCCACCTGAGGCTGGCTCGAGCCCTAAACGAGCTTTCTCGAGTCCTCCGGAGCCTGGCCAGAGCCCACCCTGTGCCCAACCCGAGCCCTGTCAAGTCCTCCTGAGGCTGGCCCGAGCCCTAACCGAGCTTTCTCAACTCCTCCGGAGCCTCGCCGGAGGCCTCCCCGAGCCCTAACAAAGCCCTCTCGAGTCCTCCCGAGCCTGGCCCGAGCCCTACCCGAGCCCTCTCGAGTCCTCCTGAGGTTGGCCCGAGCCCTCCCAGAGCCCTAACAAGCCCTCTCGAGTCCTCCTGAGCCTGGCCCTAGCCCTCCCCGAGCCCTAACAAAGCCCTCTCGAGTCCTCCCGAGCCTGGCCCGATCCCTCCCCGAGCCCTAACAAAGCCCTCTCGAGTCCTCCTGAGGCTGGCCCGAGCCCTCCCTGAGCCCTAACAAAGCCCTCTCGAGTCTTCCTGAGGCTGGCCCGAGCCCTAACCGAGCTTTCTTGACTCCTCCCGAGCCTGACCCGAGCCCTCCCCGAGCCCTCCCAAAGCCCTCTCGAGTCCTCCTGAGGCTGGCCCGAGCCCAAACCGAGCTTTCTTGACTCCTCCCGAGCCTGGCCGAGCCCTACCCGAGCCCTCTCGAGTGGTCCTGAGGCTGACCCGAGCCCTAACCGAGCTTTCTCGACTCCTCCCGAGCCTGGCCCGAGCCCTACCCGAGCCCTACCAAAGCCCTCTCGAGTCCTCCCGAGCCTGGCCCGAGCCCTACCCGAGCCCTACCAAAGCCCTCTCGAGTCCTCCCGAGCCTGGCCCGAGCCCTACCCGAGCCCTCTCGAGTCCTCCTGAGCCTGGCCCGAGCCCTAACCGAGCTTTCTCAACTCCTTCCGAGCCTGGCCCGAGCCCTCCCCGAGCCATGCCCGAGCCCTCTCGAGTGCTCCCGAGCCTGGCCCGAGCTCTAACCGAGCTTCCTCGACTCCTCCCGAGCCTGGCCCGAGCCCTCCTCGAGCCCTAACAAAGCCCTCTCGATTCCTTCCGAGCCTGGCCCTAGCCCTACCCGAGCCCTCTCGAGTGCTCCTGAGGCTGGCCCGAGCCCTAACCAAGCTTTCTCGACTCCTCCCGAGCATGGCCCGAGCATGGCCCGAGCCCTCCCCGAGCCCTAACAAAGCCCTCTCTAGTCCTCCCGAGCCCTACCCGAGCCCTACCCAAGCCCTCTCGAGTGCTCCTGAGGCTGGCCCGAGCCCTAACCAAGCTTTCTCGACTCCTCCCGAGCATGGCCCGAGCCCTACCCGAGCCCTCTTGAGTCCTCCCGAGCCTGGCCCGAGCCCTACCCGAGCCCTCTCTAGGCCTCCTGAGGCTGGCCCGAGCCCTATCCGAGCTTTCTCGAGTCCTCCCCAGCCTATCCTGAGCCCTCCCCGAGCCATAACAAAGCCCTTTCGAGTCCTCCCGAACCCTGACCCGAGCCCTACCCGATCCCTCTCGACTCCTCCCGAGCATGGCCCGAGCCCTACCCGAGCCCTCTTGAGTCCTCCCGAGCCTGGCCCGAGCCCTACCCGAGCCCTCTCTAGGCCTCCTGAGGCTGGCCCGAGCCCTATCCGAGCTTTCTCGAGTCCTCCCCAGCCTATCCTGAGCCCTCCCCGAGCCATAACAAAGCCCTTTCGAGTCCTCCCGAACCCTGACCCGAGCCCTACCCGATCCCTCTCGACTCCTCCCGAGCATGGCCCGAGCCCTACCCGAGCCCTCTTGAGTCCTCCCGAGCCTGGCCCGAGCCCTACCCGAGCCCTCTCTAGGCCTCCTGAGGCTGGCCCGAGCCCTATCCGAGCTTTCTCGAGTCCTCCCCAGCCTATCCCGAGCCCTCCCCGAGCCATAACAAAGCCCTTTCGAGTCCTCCCGAGACTGGCCCGAACCCTACCCGACCCCTCGAGTCCTCTCGAGCCTGGTCCGAGCCGTACCCGAGCCCTCTCGAGTCCTCTCGAGGTTGGCCCGAGCCCTACCTGACCCCCTCGAGTCCTCCTGAGGCTCGCCCGAGCCCTACCCGAGCCCTACCCGTGCCCTCTCAAGTCCTGAGGCTGGCCCGAGCCCTAACCGAGCTTTCTCGAGTCCTCCCGAGCCTGGCACGAGTCCTCCCCGAGCCCTACCCGACCCCTCTCGAGTCCTCCTGAGGCTGGCCCGAGCCCTAACAAAACCCTCTCGACTCCTCCCGAGCCTGGCCCCAGCCCTCCACGAGCCCTACCCGAGCCCTCTCGAGTGCTCGTGAGGCTGACCCGAGCCCTAACCGAGCTTTCTCGACTCCTCCCGAGCCTGGCCCGAGCCCTACCCGAGCCCTACCAAAGCCCTCTCAAGTCCTCCCGAGCCTGGCCCGAGCCCTACCCGAGCCCTCTCGAGTCCTCCTGAGCCTGGCCCGAGCCCTACCCGAGCCCTAACAAAGCCCTCTCGAGTCCTCCCGAGCCTGGCGCGAGCCCTACCCGAGCCCTCTCCAGTCCTCCTGAGGCTGGCCCGAGCTCTAACCGAGCTTTCTCGACTCCTCCCGAGCCTGGCCCGAGCCCTCCTCGAGCCCTAACAAAGCCCTCTCGAGTCGTCCCGAGCCTGGCCCGAGCCCTATCCGAGCCATACCCGAGCCCTCTCGAGTGCTCCCGAGCCTGGCCCGAGCTCTAACCGAGCTTTCTCGACTCCTCCCGAGCCTGGCCCGAGCCCTCCCCGAGCCCTAACAAAGCCCTCTCGAGTCGTCCCGAGCCTGGCCCGAGCCCTACCCGAGCCCTTCCCGAGCCCTCTCGAGTGCTCCCGAGCCTGGCCCAAGCCCTATCCGAGCTTTCTCGAGTCCTCCCGAGCCTATCCCGAGCCCTCCCCGAGCCATAACAAAGCCATTTCGAGTCCTCCCGAGACTGGCCCGAACCCTACCCGACCCCTCCAGTCCTCTCGAGCCTGGTCCGAGCCGTACCCGAGCCCTCTCGAGTCCTCTCGAGGTTGGCCCAAGCCCTACCTGACCCCCTCGAGTCCTCCTGAGGCTCGCCCGAGCCCTACCCGAGCCCTACCCGTGCCCTCTCAAGTCCTGAGGCTGGCCCGAGCCGTAACCGAGCTTTCTCGAGTCCTCCCGAGACTGGCCCGAGCCCTCTCCGAGCCCTAACAAAGCCCTCTCGAGTCCTCCCGAGCCTGGCCCGAGCCCTAACCGAGCCCTCTCTAGGCCTCCTGAGGCTGGCCCGAGCCCTATCCGAGCTCTCTCGAGTCCTCCGGAGCCTGGCCCGAGCCCTACCTGAGCCCTACCCGAGCCCTCTCAAGTCCACCTGAGGCTGGCTCGAGCCCTAAACGAGCTTTCTCGAGTCCTCCGGAGCCTGGCCAGAGCCCACCCTGTGCCCAACCCGAGCCCTGTCAAGTCCTCCTGAGGCTGGCCCGAGCCCTAACCGAGCTTTCTCAACTCCTCCGGAGCCTCGCCGGAGGCCTCCCCGAGCCCTAACAAAGCCCTCTCGAGTCCTCCCGAGCCTGGCCCTAGCCCTACCCGAGCCCTCTCGAGTGCTCCTGAGGCTGGCCCGAGCCCTAACCAAGCTTTCTCGACTCCTCCCGAGCATGGCCCGAGCATGGCCCGAGCCCTCCCCGAGCCCTAACAAAGCCCTCTCTAGTCCTCCCGAGCCCTACCCGAGCCCTACCCAAGCCCTCTCGAGTGCTCCTGAGGCTGGCCCGAGCCCTAACCAAGCTTTCTCGACTCCTCCCGAGCATGGCCCGAGCCCTACCCGAGCCCTCTTGAGTCCTCCCGAGCCTGGCCCGAGCCCTACCCGAGCCCTCTCTAGGCCTCCTGAGGCTGGCCCGAGCCCTATCCGAGCTTTCTCGAGTCCTCCCCAGCCTATCCTGAGCCCTCCCCGAGCCATAACAAAGCCCTTTCGAGTCCTCCCGAACCCTGACCCGAGCCCTACCCGATCCCTCTCGACTCCTCCCGAGCATGGCCCGAGCCCTACCCGAGCCCTCTTGAGTCCTCCCGAGCCTGGCCCGAGCCCTACCCGAGCCCTCTCTAGGCCTCCTGAGGCTGGCCCGAGCCCTATCCGAGCTTTCTCGAGTCCTCCCCAGCCTATCCTGAGCCCTCCCCGAGCCATAACAAAGCCCTTTCGAGTCCTCCCGAACCCTGACCCGAGCCCTACCCGATCCCTCTCGACTCCTCCCGAGCATGGCCCGAGCCCTACCCGAGCCCTCTTGAGTCCTCCCGAGCCTGGCCCGAGCCCTACCCGAGCCCTCTCTAGGCCTCCTGAGGCTGGCCCGAGCCCTATCCGAGCTTTCTCGAGTCCTCCCCAGCCTATCCCGAGCCCTCCCCGAGCCATAACAAAGCCCTTTCGAGTCCTCCCGAGACTGGCCCGAACCCTACCCGACCCCTCGAGTCCTCTCGAGCCTGGTCCGAGCCGTACCCGAGCCCTCTCGAGTCCTCTCGAGGTTGGCCCGAGCCCTACCTGACCCCCTCGAGTCCTCCTGAGGCTCGCCCGAGCCCTACCCGAGCCCTACCCGTGCCCTCTCAAGTCCTGAGGCTGGCCCGAGCCCTAACCGAGCTTTCTCGAGTCCTCCCGAGCCTGGCACGAGTCCTCCCCGAGCCCTACCCGACCCCTCTCGAGTCCTCCTGAGGCTGGCCCGAGCCCTAACAAAACCCTCTCGACTCCTCCCGAGCCTGGCCCCAGCCCTCCACGAGCCCTACCCGAGCCCTCTCGAGTGCTCGTGAGGCTGACCCGAGCCCTAACCGAGCTTTCTCGACTCCTCCCGAGCCTGGCCCGAGCCCTACCCGAGCCCTACCAAAGCCCTCTCAAGTCCTCCCGAGCCTGGCCCGAGCCCTACCCGAGCCCTCTCGAGTCCTCCTGAGCCTGGCCCGAGCCCTACCCGAGCCCTAACAAAGCCCTCTCGAGTCCTCCCGAGCCTGGCGCGAGCCCTACCCGAGCCCTCTCCAGTCCTCCTGAGGCTGGCCCGAGCTCTAACCGAGCTTTCTCGACTCCTCCCGAGCCTGGCCCGAGCCCTCCTCGAGCCCTAACAAAGCCCTCTCGAGTCGTCCCGAGCCTGGCCCGAGCCCTATCCGAGCCATACCCGAGCCCTCTCGAGTGCTCCCGAGCCTGGCCCGAGCTCTAACCGAGCTTTCTCGACTCCTCCCGAGCCTGGCCCGAGCCCTCCCCGAGCCCTAACAAAGCCCTCTCGAGTCGTCCCGAGCCTGGCCCGAGCCCTACCCGAGCCCTTCCCGAGCCCTCTCGAGTGCTCCCGAGCCTGGCCCAAGCCCTATCCGAGCTTTCTCGAGTCCTCCCGAGCCTATCCCGAGCCCTCCCCGAGCCATAACAAAGCCATTTCGAGTCCTCCCGAGACTGGCCCGAACCCTACCCGACCCCTCCAGTCCTCTCGAGCCTGGTCCGAGCCGTACCCGAGCCCTCTCGAGTCCTCTCGAGGTTGGCCCAAGCCCTACCTGACCCCCTCGAGTCCTCCTGAGGCTCGCCCGAGCCCTACCCGAGCCCTACCCGTGCCCTCTCAAGTCCTGAGGCTGGCCCGAGCCGTAACCGAGCTTTCTCGAGTCCTCCCGAGACTGGCCCGAGCCCTCTCCGAGCCCTAACAAAGCCCTCTCGAGTCCTCCCGAGCCTGGCCCGAGCCCTAACCGAGCCCTCTCTAGGCCTCCTGAGGCTGGCCCGAGCCCTATCCGAGCTCTCTCGAGTCCTCCGGAGCCTGGCCCGAGCCCTACCTGAGCCCTACCCGAGCCCTCTCAAGTCCACCTGAGGCTGGCTCGAGCCCTAAACGAGCTTTCTCGAGTCCTCCGGAGCCTGGCCAGAGCCCACCCTGTGCCCAACCCGAGCCCTGTCAAGTCCTCCTGAGGCTGGCCCGAGCCCTAACCGAGCTTTCTCAACTCCTCCGGAGCCTCGCCGGAGGCCTCCCCGAGCCCTAACAAAGCCCTCTCGAGTCCTCCCGAGCCTGGCCCGAGCCCTACCCGAGCCCTCTCGAGTCCTCCTGAGGTTGGCCCGAGCCCTAACCGAGCTTTCTCAACTCCTCCCAAGCCTGACCCGAGCCCTCCCCGAGCCCTAACAAAGCCCTCTCGACTCCTCCCGAGCCTGGCCCGAGCCCTACACGAGCCCTACCCGAGCCCTCTCGAGTGCTACTGAGGCTGGCCAAAGCCCTAACCGAGTTTTCTCAACTCCTCCCGAGCCTGGCCCGAGCCCTCCCCGAGCCCTAACAAAGCCCTCTCGAGTCCTCCCGAGCCTGGCCCGAGCCCTCCCGAGCCCTAACAAAGCCCTCTCGAGTCCTCCCGAGCCTGGCCCGAGCCCTACCCGAGCCCTAACAAAGCCTTCTCGAGTCCTCCCGAGGCTGGCCCGAGCCCTCCCCGAGCCCTAACAAAGCCCTCTCGAGTCCTCCCGAGCCTGGCCCGAGCCCTAACATAGCCCTCTCGAGTCCTCCTGAGGCTGGCCCGAGCCCTACCCGAGCCCTAACAAAGCCCTCTCAACTCCTCCCGAGCCTGGCCCCAGCCCTCCCAGAGCCCTAACAAGCCCTCTCGAGTCCTCCTGAGCCTGGCCCCAGCCCTCCCCGAGCCCTAACAAAGCCCTCTCGAGTCCTCCTGAGGCTGGCCTGAGCCCAAACCGAGCTTTCTTGACTCCTCCCGAGCCTGGCCGAGCCCTACCCGAGCCCTCTCGAGTGGTCCTGAGGCTGGCTCGAGCCCTAACCGAGCTTTCTCAACTCCTCCCGTTCCTGGTCCGAGCCCTCCCCGAGCCCTAACAAAGCCCTCTCGAGTCCTCCTGAGGCTGGCCCGAGCCCTACCCGAGCCCTACCCAAGCCCTCTCGAGTGCTCCTGAGGCTGGCCCGAACCCTAACCAAGCTTTCTCGACTCCTCCCGAGCATGGACCGAGCCCTATCCGAGCTTTCTCGAGTCCTCCCCAGCCTATCCCGAGCCCTCCCCGAGCCATAACAAAGCCCTTTCGAGTCCTCCCGAGACTGGCCCGAACCCTACCCGACCCCTCGAGTCCTCTCGAGCCTGGTCCGAGCCGTACCCGAGCCCTCTCGAGTCCTCTCGAGGTTGGCCCGAGCCCTACCTGACCCCCTCGAGTCCTCCTGAGGCTCGCCCGAGCCCTACCCGAGCCCTACCCGTGCCCTCTCAAGTCCTGAGGCTGGCCCGAGCCCTAACCGAGCTTTCTCGAGTCCTCCCGAGCCTGGCACGAGTCCTCCCCGAGCCCTACCCGACCCCTCTCGAGTCCTCCTGAGGCTGGCCCGAGCCCTAACAAAGCCCTCTCGACTCCTCCCGAGCCTGGCCCCAGCCCTCCACGAGCCCTACCCGAGCCCTCTCTAGTGCTCGTGAGGCTGACCCGAGCCCTAACCGAGCTTTCTCGACTCCTCCCGAGCCTGGCCCGAGCCCTACCCGAGCCCTCTCGAGTCCTCCTGAGCCTGGCCCGAGCCCTAACCGAGCTTTCTCAACTCCTTTCGAGCCTGGCCCGAGCCCTACCCGAGCCCTCTCCAATCCTCCTGAGGCTGCCCGAGCTCTAACCGAGCTTTCTCGACTCCTCCCGAGCCTGGCCTGAGCCATACCCGAGCCCTACCCGAGCCCTCTCGAGTGCTCCTGAGGCTGGACCGAGCCCTAACCGAGCTTTCTCGAGTCCTCCCGAGCCTGGCCCGAGCCCTACGCGAGCCCTCTCCAGGCCTCCTGAGGCTGGCCCGAGCCCTATCCGAGCTTTCTCGAGTCCTCCCGAGCCTGGCCCGAGCCCTCCCCGAGCCCTAACAAAGCCCTTTCGAGTCCTCCCGAGCCTGGCCCGAGCCCTACCCGAGCCCTACCCGAGCCCTACCAAAGCCCTATCCGAGCTTTCTTGAGTCCTCCCGAGCCAGGCCCTAGCTCTACCCGAGCCCTCTCGAGTGCTCCTGAGGCTGGCCCAAGCCCTAACCGAGCTTTATCAACTCCTCCCGAGCCTGGACCGAGCCCTCCCCGAGCCCTAACAAAGCCCTCTCGAGTCCTCCCGAGCCTGGCCCGAGCCCTACCCGAGCCCTCTCGAGTGCTCCTGAGGCTGGCCCGAGCCCTAACCGAGCTTTCTCGACTCCTCACGAACCTAGCCCGAGCCCTACCCGAGCTCTAACAAAGCCCTCTCGAGTCCTGCCGAGCCTGGCCCGAGCCCTACCCGAGCCCTACCGAGCTTTCTCGACTCCTCTCGAGTCCTCCCTCTCCAGTCCTCCCGAGCCTGGCCCGATCCTCCCGAGCCTGGCCCGAGCCCTAACCGAGCTTTCTCGACTCCTCCCGAGCCTGGCCTGAGCCATACCCGATCCCTACCCGAGCCCTCTTGAGTCCTCCCGAGCCTGGCCCGAGCCCTACCCAAGCCCTCTCCAGGCCTCCTGAGGCTGGCCCGAGCTCTATCCGAGCTTTTTTGAGTCCTCCCGAGCCTGGCCCGAGCCCTCCCCGAGCCCTAACAAAGACCTCTCGTGTCCTCCCGAACCCTGAACCGAGCCCTACCCGAGCCATCTTGTGTCCTCCCGAGCCTGGCCCGAGCCCTACCCGAGCCATAACAAAGCCCTTTCGAGTCCTCCCGAGACTGGCCCGAACCCTACCCGACCCCTCGAGTCCTCTCGAGCCTGGTCCGAGCCGTACCCGAGCCCTCTCGAGTCCTCTCGAGGTTGGCCCGAGCCCTACCTGACCCCCTCGAGTCCTCCTGAGGCTGGCCCGAGCCCTACCCGAGCCCTACCCGTGCCCTCTCAAGTCCTGAGGCTGGCCCGAGCCCTAACCGACCTTTCTCGAGTCCTCCCGAGCCTGGCCCGAGCCCTCCCCGATCCCTAACAAAGCCCTCTTGAGTCGTCCCGAGCCTGGCCCGAGCCCTACCGGAGCCCTACCCGAGCCCTACCAAAGCCCTATCCGAGCTTTCTTGAGTCCTCCAGAGCCTGGCCCGAGCCCTACCCGAGCCCTCTCCAGGCCTCCTGAGGCTGGCCCGAGCCCTATCCGAGCTTTCTCGAGTCCTCCCGAGCCTGGCCCGAGCCCTCCCCGAGCCCTAACAAAGCCCTTTCGAGTCCTCCCGAGCCTGGCCCGAGCCCTACCCGAGCCCTACCCGAGCCCTACCAAAGCCCTATCCGAGCTTTCTTGAGTCCTCCCGAGCCTGGCCCGAGCTCTACCCGAGCCCTCTCGAGTGCTCCTGAGGCTGGCCCAAGCCCTAACCGAGCTTTATCAACTCCTCCCGAGCCTGGCCCGAGCCCTCCCCGAGCCCTAACAAAGCCCTCTCGAGTCCTCCCGAGCCTGGCCCGAGCCCTACCCGAGCCCTCTCGAGTGCTCCTGAGGCTGGCCCGAGCCCTAACCGAGCTTTCTCGACTCCTCCCGAACCTAGCCCGAGCCCTACCCGAGCCCTAACAAAGCCCTCTCGAGTCCTCCCGAGCCTGGCCCGAGCCCTACCCGAGCCCTACCGAGCTTTCTCGACTCCTCTCGAGTCCTCCCTCTCCAGTCCTCCCGAGCCTGGCCCGATCCTCCCGAGCCTGGCCCGAGCCCTAACCGAGCGTTCTCGACTCCTCCCGAGCCTGGCCTGAGCCATACCCGATCCCTACCCGAGCCCTCTTGAGTCCTCCCGAGCCTGGCCCGAGCCCTACCCAAGCCCTCTCCAGGCCTCCTGAGGCTGGCCCGAGCCCTATCCGAGCTTTTTCGAGTCCTCCCGAGCCTGGCCCGAGCCCTCCCCGAGCCCTAACAAAGCCCTCTTGAGTCCTCCCGAGCCTGGCCCGAGCCCTACCCAAGCCCTCTCCAGGCCTCCTGAGGCTGGCCCGAGCCCTATCCGAGCTTTTTCGAGTCCTCCCGAGCCTGGCCCGAGCCCTCCCCGAGCCCTAACAAAGACCTCTCGAGTCCTCCCGAACCCTAAACCGAGCCCTACCCGAGCCCTCTTGTGTCCTCCCGAGCCTGGCCCGAGCCCTACCCGAGCCATAACAAAGCCCTTTCGAGTCCTCCCGAGACTGGCCCGAACCCTACCCGACCCCTCGAGTCCTCTCGAGCCTGGTCCGAGCCGTACCCGAGCCCTCTCGAGTCCTCTCGAGGTTGGCCCGAGCCCTACCTGACCCCCTCGAGTCCTCCTGAGGCTGGCCCGAGCCCTACCCGAGCCCTACCCGTGCCCTCTCAAGTCCTGAGGCTAGCCCTAGCCCTAACCGACCTTTCTCGAGTCCTCCCGAGCCTGGCCCGAGCCCTCTCCGAGCCCTAACAAAGCCCTCTCGAGTCCTCCCGAGCCTGGCCCGAGCCCTACCCGAGCCCTCTCTAGGCCTCCTGAGGCTGGCCCGAGCCCTATCCGAGCTCTCTCGAGTCCCCCTGAGGTTGGCCCGAGCCCTAACCCAGCTTTCTCGACTCCTCCCGAGCCTGGCCGGAGCCCTCCCCGAGCCCTAACAAAGCCCTCTTGAGTCCTCCCGAGCCTGAACCGAGCCCTACCAGACCCCTCTCGATTCCTCCTTAGGCTGGCCCGAGCCCTAACCGAGCTTTCTCGACTCCTCCCGAGCCAGGCCCGAGCCCTACCTGATCCCTCTTGAGTCCTCCTAGGCTGGCCCGAGCCCTCCCCGAGCCCTAACAAAGCCCTCTCAAGTCCTCCCGAGCCTGGCCCGAGCCCTCCCTGAGCCCTAACAAAGCCCTCTCGAGTCCTCCCGAGCCTGGCCCGAGCCCTACTCGAGCCCTCTCTAGGCCTCCTGAGGCTGGCCCGAGCCCCATCCGCCTTTCTCGAGTCCTCCCGAGCCTGGCCCGAGCCCTACCCGAGCCCTCTCGAGTCCTCCCGAGGTTCGCCCGAGCCCTACCTGACCCCCTCGAGTCCTCCTGAGCCTGGCCCGAGCCCTCACCGAGCTTTCTCGAGTCCTCCCAAGCCTGGCCCGAGCCCTACCCGAGCCCTACCCGAGCCCTACCAAAGCCCTATCCGAGCTTTCTTGAGTCCTCCCGAGCCTGGCCCGAGCTCTACCCGAGCCCTCTCGAGTGCTCCTGAGGCTGGCCCGAGCCCTAACCGAGCTTTATCAATTCCTCCCGAGCCTGGCCCGAGCCCTCCCCGAGCCCTAACAAAGCCCTCTCGAGTCCTCCCGAGCCTGGCCCAAGCCCTACCCGAGCCCTCTCGAGTGCTCCTGACGTTGGCCCGAGCCCTAACCGAGCTTCTCGACTCCTCCCGAACCTAGCCCGAGCCCTACCCGAGCCCTACCAAAGGCCTCTTGAGTCCTCCCGAGCCTGGCCCGAGTCCTCCCGAGCCTGGCCCGAGCCCTAACCGAGCTTTCTCGACTCCTCCCGAGCCTGGCCTGAGCCATACCCGAGCCCTACCCGAGCCCTCTCGAGTGCTCCTGAGGCTGGACCGAGCCCTAACCGAGCTTTCTCGAGTCCTCCCGAGCCTGGCCCGAGCCCTCCCCGAGCCCTAACAAAGCCCTCTCGAGTCCTCCCGAGCCTGGCCCGAGCCCTACCCGAGCCCTCTCGAGTGCTCCTGACGCTGGCCTGAGCCCTAACCGAGCTTTCTCGACTCCTCCTGAGCCTGGCCCGAGCCCTCTCCGAGCCCTAACAAAGCCCTCTCGACTCCTCCCGAGCCTGGCCGGAGCCCTACCCGAGCCCTCTCGAGTCCTACCGAGGTTGGCCCGAGCCCTACCTGACCCCCTCGAGTCCTCCCGAGCCTGGCCCGAGCCCTAACCGAGCTTTCTCGAGTCCTCCCATGCCTGGCCCGAGCCCGCCCCGAGCCCTACCGAGCTTTCTCGACTCCTCCCAAGTCCTCCCTCTCCAGTCCTCCCGAGCCTGGCCCGAGTCCTCCAGAGCCTGGCCCGAGCCCTACCCGAGCCCTCTCCAGGCCTCCTGAGGCTGGCCCGAGCCCTATCCGAGCTTTCTCGAGTCCTCCCGAGCCTGGCCCGAGCCCTCCCCGAGCCCTAACAAAGCCCTTTCGAGTACTCCCGAGCCTGGCCCGAGCCCTACCCGAGCCCTACCCGAGCCCTACCAAAGCCCTATCCGAGCTTTCTTGAGTCCTCCCGAGCCTGGCCCGAGCTCTACCCGAGCCCTCTCGAGTGCTCCTGAGGCTGGCCCAAGGCCTAACCGAGCTTTATCAACTCCTCCCGAGCCTGGCCCGAGCCCTCCCCGAGCCCTAACAAAGCCCTCTCGAGTCCTCCCGAGCCTGGCCCGAGCCCTACCCGAGCCCTCTCGAGTGCTCCTGAGGCTGGCCCGAGCCCTAACCGAGCTTTCTCGACTCCTCCCGAACCTAGCCCGAGCCCTACCCAAGCCCTAACAAAGCCATCTCGAGTCCTCCGGAGCCTGGCCCGAGCCCTACCCGAGCCCTACCGAGCTTTCTCGACTCCTCTCGAGTCCTCCCTCTCCAGTCCTCCCGAGCCTGGCCCGATCCTCCCGAGCCTGGCCCGAGCCCTAACCGAGCTTTCTCGACTCCTCCCGAGCCTGGCCTGAGCCATACCCGATCCCTACCCGAGCCCTCTTGAGTCCTCCTGAGCCTGGCCCGAGCCCTACCCAAGCCCTCTCCAGGCCTCCTGAGGCTGGCCCGAGCCCTATCCGAGCTTTTTCGAGTCCTCCCGAGCCTGGCCCGAGCCCTCCCCGAGCCCTAACAAAGACCTCTCGAGTCCTCCCGAACCCTGAACCGAGCCCTACCCGAGCCCTCTTGTGTCCTCCCGAGCCTGGCCCGAGCCCTACCCGAGCCATAACAAAGCCCTTTCGAGTCCTCCCGAGACTGGCCCGAACCCTACCCGACCCCTCGAGTCCTCTCGAGCCTGGTCCGAGCCGTACCCGAGCCCTCTCGAGTCCTCTCGAGGTTGGCCCGAGCCCTACCTGACCCCCTCGAGTCCTCCTGAGGCTGGCCCGAGCCCTACCCGAGCCCTACCCGTGCCCTCTCAAGTGCTGAGGCTGGCCCTAGCCCTAACCGACCTTTCTCGAGTCCTCCCGAGCCTGGCCCGAGCCCTCTCCGAGCCCTAACAAAGCCCTCTCGAGTCCTCCCGAGCCTGGCCCGAGCCCTACCCGAGCCCTCTCTAGGCCTCCTGAGGCTGGCCCAAGCCCTATCCGAGCTCTCTCGAGTCCCCCTGAGGCTGGCCCGAGCCCTAACCCAGCTTTCTCGACTCCTCCCGAGCCTGGCCTGAGCCATACCCAAGCCCTACCCGAACCCTCTTGAGTCCTCCCGAGCCTGGCCCGAGCCCTACCCAAGCCCTCTCCAGGCCACCTGAGGCTGGCCCGAGCCCTATCCGAGCTTTTTCGAGTCCTCCCGAGCCTGGCCCGAGCCCTCCCCGAGCCCTAACAAAGACCTCTCGAGTCCTCCCGAACCCTGACCCGAGCCCTACCCGATCCCTCTCGAGTCCTCCTGAGGCTGGCCCGAGCCCTACCCGAGCCCTCTTGAGTCCTCCCGAGCCTGGCCCGAGCCCTACCCGAGCCCTCTCCAGGCCTCCTGAGGCTGGCCCGAGCCCTATCCGAGCTTTCTTGAGTCCTCCCGAGCCTGGCCCGAGCCCTCCCCGAGCCCTAACAAAGACCTCTCGAGTCCTCCCGAACCCTGACCCGAGCCCTACCCGATCCCTCTCGAGTCCTCCTGAGGCTGGCCCGAGCCCTACCCGAGCCCTCTTGAGTCCTCCCGAGCCTGGCCCGAGCCCTACCCGAGCCCTCTCCAGGCCTCCTGAGGCTGGCCCGAGCCCTATCCGAGCTTTCTTGAGTCCTCCCGAGCCTGGCCCGAGCCCTCCCCGAGCCATAACAAAGCCCTTTCGAGTCCTCCTGAGACTGGCCCGAACCCTACCCGACCCCTCGAGTCCTCTCGAGCCTGGTCCGAGCCGTACCCGAGCCCTCTCGAGTCCTCTCGAGGTTGGCCCGAGCCCTACCTGACCCCCTCGAGTCCTCCTGAGGCTGGCCCGAGCCCTACCCGAGCCCTACCCGTGCCCTCTCAAGTCCTGAGGCTAGCCCTAGCCCTAACCGACCTTTCTCGAGTCCTCCCGAGCCTGGCCCGAGCCCTCTCCGAGCCCTAACAAAGCCCTCTCGAGTCCTCCCGAGCCTGGCCCGAGCCCTACCCGAGCCCTCTCTAGGCCTCCTGAGGCTGGCCCGAGCCCTATCCGAGCTCTCTCGAGTCCCCCTGAGGCTGGCCCGAGCCCTAACCCAGCTTTCTCGACTCCTCCCGAGCCTGGCCGGAGCCCTCCCCGAGCCCTAACAAAGCCCTCTTGAGTCCTCCCGAGCCTGGACCGAGCCCTACCAGACCCCTCTCGATTCCTCCTTAGGCTGGCCCGAGCCCTAACCGAGCTTTCTCGACTCCTCCCGAGCCAGGCCCGAGATCTACCCGATCCCTCTTGAGTCCTCCTAGGCTGCCCCGAGCCCTCCCCGAGCCCTAACAAAGCCCTCTCAAGTCCTCCCGAGCCTGGTCCGAGCCCTCCCCGAGCCCTAACAAAGCCCTCTCGAGTCCTCCCGAGCCTGGCCCGAGCCCTACTCGAGCCCTCTCTGGGCCTCCTGAGGCTGGCCCGAGCCCCATCCGCCTTTCTCGAGTCCTCCCGAGCCTGGCCCGAGCCCTACCCGAGCCCTCTCGAGTCCTCCCGAGGTTCGCCCGAGCCCTACCTGACCCCCTCGAGTCCTCCTGAGCCTGGCCCGAGCCCTCACCGAGCTTTCTCGAGTCCTCCCAAGCCTGGCCCGAGCTCTACCCGAGCCCTACCCGAGCCCTACCAAAGCCCTATCCGAGCTTTCTTGAGTCCTCCCGAGCCTGGCCCGAGCTCTACCCGAGCCCTCTCGAGTGCTCCTGAGGCTGGCCCGAGCCCTAACCGAGCTTTATCAATTCCTCCCGAGCCTGGCCCGAGCCCTCCCCGAGCCCTAACAAAGCCCTCTCGAGTCCTCCCATGCCTGGCCCGAGCCCTTCCCGAGCCCTACCGAGCTTTCTCGACTCCTCCCGAGTCCTCCCTCTCGAGTCCTCCCGAGCCTGGCCCGAGTCCTCCCGAGCCTGGCCCGAGCCCTAACCGAGCTTTCTCGACTCCTCCCGAGCCTGGCCTGAGCCATACCCGAGCCCTACCCGAGCCCTCTCGAGTGCTCCTGAGGCTGGACCGAGCCCTAACCGAGCTTTCTCGAGTCCTCCCGAGCCTGGCCCGAGCCCTACCCGAGCCCTAACAAAGCCCTCTCGAGTCCTCCCGAGCCTGGCCCGAGTCCTCTCCGAGCCCTAACAAAGCCCTCTAGAGTCCTCCTGAGTCTGGCCCGAGCCCTACCCGAGCCCTCTCGAGTCCTCCTGAGGCTGGCCCGAGCCCTAACCGAGCTTTCTCGAGTCCTCCCGAGCCTGGCCCGAGCCCTCCCCGAGCCCTAACAAAGCCCTCTCGAGTCCTCCCGAGCCTGGCCCGAGCCCTACCCGAGCCCTCTCGAGTGCTCCTGACGCTGGCCTGAGCCATAACCGAGCTTTCTCGACTCCTCCCGAGCCTGGCCCGAGCCCTCTCCGAGCCCTAACAAAGCCCTCTCGACTCCTCCCGAGCCTGGCCGGAGCCCTAACCGAGCTTTCTCGAGTCCTCCCATGCCTGGCCCGAGCCCGCCCCGAGCCCTACCGAGCTTTCTCGACTCCTCCCAAGTCCTCCCTCTCCAGTCCTCCCGAGCCTGACCCGAGTCCTCCTGAGGCTGGCCCGAGCCCTAACCGAGCTTTCTCGACTCCTCCCGAGCCTGGCCTGAGCCATACCCAAGCCCTACCCGAACCCTCTTGAGTCCTCCCGAGCCTGGTCCGAGCCCTACCCAAGCCCTCTCCAGGCCTCCTGAGGTTGGCCCGAGCCCTATCCGAGCTTTTTTGAGTCCTCCCGAGCCTGGCCCGAGCCCTCCCCGAGCCCTAACAAAGACCTCTCGAGTCCTCCCGAACCCTGACCCGAGCCCTACCCGAGCCCTCTTGAGTCCTCCCGAGCCTGGCCCGAGCCCTACCCGAGCCCTCTCCAGGCCTCCTGAGGCTGGCCCGAGCCCTATCCGAGCTTTCTTGAGTCCTCCCGAGCCTGGCCCGAGCCCTCCCCGAGCCATAACAAAGCCCTTTCGAGTCCTCCCGAGCCTGGCCCGAGCCCTACCCGAGCCCTCTCTAGGCCTCCTGAGGCTGGCCCGAGCCCTATCCGAGCTCTCTCGAGTCCCCCTGAGGCTGGCCCGAGCCCTAACCCAGCTTTCTCGACTCCTCCCGAGCCTGGCCTGAGCCATACCCAAGCCCTACCCGAACCCTCTTGAGTCCTCCCGAGCCTGGCCCGAGCCCTACCCAAGCCCTCTCCAGGCCTCCTGAGGCTGGCCCGAGCCCCATCCGCCTTTCTCGAGTCCTCCCGAGCCTGGCCCGAGCCCTACCCGAGCCCTCTCGAGTCCTCCCGAGGTTCGCCCGAGCCCTACCTGACCCCCTCGAGTCCTCCTGAGCCTGGCCCGAGCCCTCACCGAGCTTTCTCGAGTCCTCCCAAGCCTGGCCTGAGCCCTACCCGAGCCCTACCCGAGCCCTACCAAAGCCCTATCCGAGCTTTCTTGAGTCCTCCCGAGCTTGGCCCGAGCTCTACCCGAGCCCTCTCGAGTGCTCCTGAGGCTGGCCCGAGCCCTAACCGAGCTTTATCAATTCCTCCCGAGCCTGGCCCGAGCCCTCCCCGAGCCCTAACAAAGCCCTCTCGAGTCCTCCCGAGCCTGGCCCAAGCCCTACCCGAGCCCTCTCGAGTGCTCCTGACGTTGGCCCGAGCCCTAACCGAGCTTCTCGACTCCTCCCGAACCTAGCCCGAGCCCTACCCGAGTCCTACCAAAGGCCTCTTGAGTCCTCCCATGCCTGGCCCGAGCCCTTCCCGAGCCCTACCGAGCTTTCTCGACTCCTCCCGAGTCCTCCCTCTCGAGTCCTCCCGAGCCTGGCCCGAGTCCTCCCGAGCCTGGCCCGAGCCCTAACCGAGCTTTCTCGACTCCTCCCGAGCCTGGCCTGAGCCATACCCGAGCCCTCTCGAGTGCTCCTGAGGCTGGACCGAGCCCTAACCGAGCTTTCTCGAGTCCTCCCGAGCCTGGCCCGAGCCCTACCCGAGCCCTAACAAAGCCCTCTCGAGTCCTCCCGAGCCTGGCCCGAGCCCTCTCCGAGCCCTAACAAAGCCCTCTCGAGTCCTCCTGAGTCTGGCCCGAGCCCTACCCGAGCCCTCTCGAGTCCTCCTGAGGCTGGCCCGAGCCCTAACCGAGCTTTCTCGAGTCCTCCCGAGCCTGGCCCGAGCCCTCCCCGAGCCCTAACAAAGCCCTCTCGAGTCCTCCCGAGCCTGGCCCGAGCCCTACCCGAGCCCTCTCGAGTGCTCCTGACGCTGGCCTGAGCCCTAACCGAGCTTTCTCGACTCCTCCTGAGCCTGGCCCGAGCCCTCTCCGAGCCCTAACAAAGCCCTCTCGACTCCTCCCGAGCCTGGCCGGAGCCCTACCCGAGCCCTCTCGAGTCCTACCGAGGTTGGCCCGAGCCCTACCTGACCCCCTCGAGTCCTCCCGAGCCTGGCCCGAGCCCTAACCTAGCTTTCTCGAGTCCTCCCATGCCTGGCCCGAGCCCGCCCCGAGCCCTACCGAGCTTTCTCGACTCCTCCCAAGTCCTCCCTCTCCAGTCCTCCCGAGCCTGGCCCGAGTCCTCCTGAGGCTGGCCCGAGCCCTAACCGAGCTTTCTCGACTCCTCCCGAGCCTGGCCTGAGCCATACCCAAGCCCTACCCGAACCCTCTTGAGTCCTCCCGAGCCTGGCCCGAGCCCTACCCAAGCCCTCTCCAGGCCTCCTGAGGCTGGCCCGAGCCCTATCCGAGCTTTTTTGAGTCCTCCCGAGCCTGGCCCGAGCCCTCCCCGAGCCCTAACAAAGACCTCTCGAGTCCTCCCGAACCCTGACCCGAGCCCTACCCGAGCCCTCTTGAGTCCTCCCGAGCCTGGCCCGAGCCCTACCCGAGCCCTCTCCAGGCCTCCTGAGGCTGGCCCGAGCCCTATCCGAGCTTTCTTGAGTCCTCCGGAGCCTGGCCCGAGCCCTCCCCGAGCCATAACAAAGCCCTTTCGAGTCCTCCCGAGCCTGGCCCGAGCCCTACCCGAGCCCTCTCTAGGCCTCCTGAGGCTGGCACGAGCCCTATCCGAGCTCTCTCGAGTCCCCCTGAGGCTGGCCCGAGCCCTAACCCAGCTTTCTCGACTCCTCCCGAGCCTGGCCTGAGCCATACCCAAGCCCTACCCGAACCCTCTTGAGTCCTCCCGAGCCTGGCCCGAGCCCTACCCAAGCCCTCTCCAGGCCTCCTGAGGCTGGCTCGAGCCCCATCCGCCTTTCTCGAGTCCTCCCGAGCCTGGCCCGAGCCCTACCCGAGCCCTCTCGAGTCCTCCCGAGGTTCGCCCGAGCCCTACCTGACCCCCTCGAGTCCTCCTGAGCCTGGCCCGAGCCCTCACCGAGCTTTCTCGAGTCCTCCCAAGCCTGGCCCGAGCCCTACCCGAGCCCTACCAAAGCCCTATCCGAGCTTTCTTGAGTCCTCCCGAGCCTGGCCCGAGCTCTACCCGAGCCCTCTCGAGTGCTCCTGAGGCTGGCCCGAGCCCTAACCGAGCTTTATCAATTCCTCCCGAGCCTGGCCCGAGCCCTCCCCGAGCCCTAACAAAGCCCTCTCGAGTCCTCCCGAGCCTGGCCCAAGCCCTACCCGAGCCCTCTCGAGTGCTCCTGACGTTGGCCCGAGCCCTAACAGAGCTTCTCGACTCCTCCTGAACCTAGCCCGAGCCCTACCCGAGCCCTACCAAAGGCCTCTTGAGTCCTCCCATGCCTGGCCCGAGCCCTTCCCGAGCCCTACCGAGCTTTCTCGACTCCTCCCGAGTCCTCCCTCTCGAGTCCTCCTGAGCCTGGCCCGAGCCCTACCCGAGCCCTCTCGAGTGCTCCTGACGCTGGCCTGAGCCCTAACCGAGCTTTCTCGACTCCTCCCGAGCCTGGCCCGAGCCCTCTCCGAGCCCTAACAAAGCCCTCTCGACTCCTCCCGAGCCTGGCCGGAGCCCTACCCGAGCCCTCTCGAGTCCTACCGAGGTTGGCCCGAGCCCTACCTGACCCCCTCGAGTCCTCCCGAGCCTGGCCCGAGCCCTAACCGAGCTTTCTCGAGTCCTCCCATGCCTGGCCCGAGCCCGCCCCGAGCCCTACCGAGCTTTCTCGACTCCTCCCAAGTCCTCCCTCTCCAGTCCTCCCGAGCCTGGCCCGAGTCCTCCTGAGGCTGACCCGAGCCCTAACCGAGCTTTCTCGACTCCTCCCGAGCCTGGCCTGAGCCATACCCAAGCCCTACCCGAACCCTCTTGAGTCCTCCCGAGCCTGGCCCGAGCCCTACCCAAGCCCTCTCCAGGCCTCCTGAGGCTGGCCCGAGCCCTATCCGAGCTTTTTTGAGTCCTCCCGAGCCTGGCCCGAGCCCTCCCCGAGACCAAACAAAGACCTCTCGAGTCCTCCCGAACCCTGACCCGAGCCCTACCCGAGCCCTCTTGAGTCCTCCCGAGCCTGGCCCGAGCCCTACCCGAGCCCTACCGAGCTTTCTCGACTCCTCTCGAGTCCTCCCTCTCCAGTCCTCCCGAGCCTGGCCCGATCCTCCCGAGCCTTGCCCGAGCCCTAACCGAGCTTTCTCGACTCCTCCCGAGCCTGGCCTGAGCCATACCCGATCCCTACCCGAGCCCTCTTGAGTCCTCCCGAGCCTGGCCCGAGCCCTACCCAAGCCCTCTCCAGGCCTCCTGAGGCTGGCCCGAGCCCTATCCGAGCTTTTTCGAGTCCTCCCGAGCCTGGCCCGAGCCCTCCCCGAGCCCTAACAAAGACCTCTCGAGTCCTCCCGAACCCTGAACCGAGCCCTACCCGAGCCCTCTTGTGTCCTCCCGAGCCTGGCCCGAGCCCTACCCGAGCCATAACAAAGCCCTTTCGAGTCCTCCCGAGACTGGCCCGAACCCTACCCGACCCCTCGAGTCCTCTCGAGCCTGGTTCGAGCCGTACCCGAGCCCTCTCGAGTCCTCTCGAGGTTGGCCCGAGCCCTACCTGACCCCCTCGAGTCCTCCTGAGGCTGGCCCGAGCCCTACCCGAGCCCTACCCATGCCCTCTCAAGTCCTGAGGCTGGCCCTAGCCCTAACCGACCTTTCTCGAGTCCTCCCGAGCCTGGCCCGAGCCCTCTCCGAGCCCTAACAAAGCCCTCTCGAGTCCTCCCGAGCCTGGCCCGAGCCCTACCCGAGCCCTCTCTAGGCCTCCTGAGGCTGGCCCGAGCCCTATCCGAGCTCTCTCGAGTCCCCCTGAGGCTGGCCGGAGCCCTAACCCAGCTTTCTCGACTCCTCCCGAGCCTGGCCTGAGCCATACCCAAGCCCTACCCGAACCCTCTTGAGTCCTCCCGAGCCTGGCCCGAGCCCTACCCAAGCCCTCTCCAGGCCACCTGAGGCTGGCCCGAGCCCTATCCGAGCTTTTTCGAGTCCTCCCGAGCCTGGCCCGAGCCCTCCCCGAGCCCTAACAAAGCCCTCTCGAGTCCTCCCGAGCCTGGCCCGAGCCCTCTCCGAGCCCTAACAAAGCCCTCTCGAGTCCTCCCGAGCCTGGCCCGAGCCCTCTCCGAGCCCTAACAAAGCCCTCTAGAGTCCTCCTGAGTCTGGCCCGAGCCCTACCCGAGCCCTCTCGAGTCCTCCTGAGGCTGGCCCGAGCCCTAACCGAGCTTTCTCGAGTCCTCCCGAGCCTGGCCCGAGCCCTCCCCGAGCCCTAACAAAGCCCTCTCGAGTCCTCCCGAGCCTGGCCCGAGCCCTACCCGAGCCCTCTCGAGTGCTCCTGACGCTGGCCTGAGCCCTAACCGAGCTTTCTCGACTCCTCCCGAGCCTGGCCCGAGCCCTCTCCGAGCCCTAACAAAGCCCTCTCGACTCCTCCCGAGCCTGGCCGGAGCCCTACCCGAGCCCCCTCGAGTCCTACCGAGGTTGGCCCGAGCCCTACCTGACCCCCTCGAGTCCTCCCGAGCCTGGCCCGAGCCCTAACCGAGCTTTCTCGAGTCCTCCCATGCCTGGCCCGAGCCCGCCCCGAGCCCTACCGAGCTTTCTCGACTCCTCCCAAGTCCTCCCTCTCCAGTCCTCCCGAGCCTGGCCCGAGTCCTCCTGAGGCTGGCCCGAGCCCTAACCGAGCTTTCTCGACTCCTCCCGAGCCTGGCCTGAGCCATACCCAAGCCCTACCCGAACCCTCTTGAGTCCTCCCGAGCCTGGCCCGAGCCCTACCCAAGCCCTCTCCAGGCCTCCTGAGGCTGGCCCGAGCCCTATCCGAGCTTTTTTGAGTCCTCCCGAGCCTGGCCCGAGCCCTCCCCGAGCCCTAACAAAGACCTCTCGAGTCCTCCCGAACCCTGACCCGAGCCCTACCCGAGCCCTCTTGAGTCCTCCCGAGCCTGGCCCGAGCCCTACCCGAGCCCTCTCCAGGCCTCCTGAGGCTGGCCCGAGCCCTATCCGAGCTTTCTTGAGTCCTCCGGAGCCTGGCCCGAGCCCTCCCCGAGCCATAACAAAGCCCTTTCGAGTCCTCCCGAGCCTGGCCCGAGCCCTACCCGAGCCCTCTCTAGGCCTCCTGAGGCTGGCACGAGCCCTATCCGAGCTCTCTCGAGTCCCCCTGAGGCTGGCCCGAGCCCTAACCCAGCTTTCTCGACTCCTCCCGAGCCTGGCCTGAGCCATACCCAAGCCCTACCCGAACCCTCTTGAGTCCTCCCGAGCCTGGCCCGAGCCCTACCCAAGCCCTCTCCAGGCCTCCTGAGGCTGGCCCGAGCCCCATCCGCCTTTCTCGAGTCCTCCCGAGCCTGGCCCGAGCCCTACCCGAGCCCTCTCGAGTCCTCCCGAGGTTCGCCCGAGCCCTACCTGACCCCCTCGAGTCCTCCTGAGCCTGGCCCGAGCCCTCACCGAGCTTTCTCGAGTCCTCCCAAGCCTGGCCCGAGCCCTACCCGAGCCCTACCAAAGCCCTATCCGAGCTTTCTTGAGTCCTCCCGAGCCTGGCCCGAGCTCTACCCGAGCCCTCTCGAGTGCTCCTGAGGCTGGCCCGAGCCCTAACCGAGCTTTATCAATTCCTCCCGAGCCTGGCCCGAGCCCTCCCCGAGCCCTAACAAAGCCCTCTCGAGTCCTCCCGAGCCTGGCCCAAGCCCTACCCGAGCCCTCTCGAGTGCTCCTGACGTTGGCCCGAGCCCTAACCGAGCTTCTCGACTCCTCCTGAACCTAGCCCGAGCCCTACCCGAGCCCTACCAAAGGCCTCTTGAGTCCTCCCATGCCTGGCCCGAGCCCTTCCCGAGCCCTACCGAGCTTTCTCGACTCCTCCCGAGTCCTCCCTCTCGAGTCCTCCTGAGCCTGGCCCGAGCCCTACCCGAGCCCTCTCGAGTGCTCCTGACGCTGGCCTGAGCCCTAACCGAGCTTTCTCGACTCCTCCCGAGCCTGGCCCGAGCCCTCTCCGAGCCCTAACAAAGCCCTCTCGACTCCTCCCGAGCCTGGCCGGAGCCCTACCCGAGCCCTCTCGAGTCCTACCGAGGTTGGCCCGAGCCCTACCTGACCCCCTCGAGTCCTCCCGAGCCTGGCCCGAGCCCTAACCGAGCTTTCTCGAGTCCTCCCATGCCTGGCCCGAGCCCGCCCCGAGCCCTACCGAGCTTTCTCGACTCCTCCCAAGTCCTCCCTCTCCAGTCCTCCCGAGCCTGGCCCGAGTCCTCCTGAGGCTGGCCCGAGCCCTAACCGAGCTTTCTCGACTCCTCCCGAGCCTGGCCTGAGCCATACCCAAGCCCTACCCGAACCCTCTTGAGTCCTCCCGAGCCTGGCCCGAGCCCTACCCAAGCCCTCTCCAGGCCTCCTGAGGCTGGCCCGAGCCCTATCCGAGCTTTTTTGAGTCCTCCCGAGCCTGGCCCGAGCCCTCCCCGAGCCCAAACAAAGACCTCTCGAGTCCTCCCGAACCCTGACCCGAGCCCTACCCGAGCCCTCTTGAGTCCTCCCGAGCCTGGCCCGAGCCCTACCCGAGCCCTACCGAGCTTTCTCGACTCCTCTCGAGTCCTCCCTCTCCAGTCCTCCCGAGCCTGGCCCGATCCTCCCGAGCCTTGCCCGAGCCCTAACCGAGCTTTCTCGACTCCTCCCGAGCCTGGCCTGAGCCATACCCGATCCCTACCCGAGCCCTCTTGAGTCCTCCCGAGCCTGGCCCGAGCCCTACCCAAGCCCTCTCCAGGCCTCCTGAGGCTGGCCCGAGCCCTATCCGAGCTTTTTCGAGTCCTCCCGAGCCTGGCCCGAGCCCTCCCCGAGCCCTAACAAAGACCTCTCGAGTCCTCCCGAACCCTGAACCGAGCCCTACCCGAGCCCTCTTGTGTCCTCCCGAGCCTGGCCCGAGCCCTACCCGAGCCATAACAAAGCCCTTTCGAGTCCTCCCGAGACTGGCCCGAACCCTACCCGACCCCTCGAGTCCTCTCGAGCCTGGTTCGAGCCGTACCCGAGCCCTCTCGAGTCCTCTCGAGGTTGGCCCGAGCCCTACCTGACCCCCTCGAGTCCTCCTGAGGCTGGCCCGAGCCCTACCCGAGCCCTACCCATGCCCTCTCAAGTCCTGAGGCTGGCCCTAGCCCTAACCGACCTTTCTCGAGTCCTCCCGAGCCTGGCCCGAGCCCTCTCCGAGCCCTAACAAAGCCCTCTCGAGTCCTCCCGAGCCTGGCCCGAGCCCTACCCGAGTCCTCTCTAGGCCTCCTGAGGCTGGCCCGAGCCCTATCCGAGCTCTCTCGAGTCCCCCTGAGGCTGGCCGGAGCCCTAACCCAGCTTTCTCGACTCCTCCCGAGCCTGGCCTGAGCCATACCCAAGCCCTACCCGAACCCTCTTGAGTCCTCCCGAGCCTGGCCCGAGCCCTACCCAAGCCCTCTCCAGGCCACCTGAGGCTGGCCCGAGCCGTATCCGAGCTTTTTCGAGTCCTCCCGAGCCTGGCCCGAGCCCTCCCCGAGCCCTAACAAAGACCTCTCGAGTCCTCCCGAACCCTGACCCGAGCCCTACCCGATCCCTCTCGAGTCCTCCTGAGGCTGGCCCGAGCCCTACCCGAGCCCTCTTGAGTCCTCCCGAGCCTGGCCCGAGCCCTACCCGAGCCCTCTCCAGGCCTCCTGAGGCTGGCCCGAGCCCTATCCGAGCTTTCTTGAGTCCTCCCGAGCCTGGCCCGAGCCCTCCCCGAGCCATAACAAAGCCCTTTCGAGTCCTCCCGAGACTGGCCCGAACCCTACCCGACCCCTCGAGTCCTCTCGAGCCTGGTCCGAGCCGTACCCGAGCCCTCTCGAGTCCTCTCGAGGTTGGCCCGAGCCCTACCTGACCCCCTCGAGTCCTCCTGAGGCTGGCCCGAGCCCTACCCGAGCCCTACCCGTGCCCTCTCAAGTCCTGAGGCTAGCCCTAGCCCTAACCGACCTTTCTCGAGTCCTCCCGAGCCTGGCCCGAGCCCTCTCCGAGCCCTAACAAAGCCCTCTCGAGTCCTCCCGAGCCTGGCCCGAGCCCTACCCGAGCCCTCTCTAGGCCTCCTGAGGCTGGCCCGAGCCCTATCCGAGCTCTCTCGAGTCCCCCTGAGTCTGGCCCGAGCCCTCTCCCAGCTTTCTCGACTCCTCCCGAGCCTGGCCGGAGCCCTCCCCGAGCCCTAACAAAGCCCTCTTGAGTCCTCCCGAGCCTGGACCGAGCCCTACCGACCCCTCTCGATTCCTCCTGAGGTTGGCCCGAGCCCTAACCGAGCTTTCTTGAGTCCTCCCGAGCCTGGCCCGAGCCCGACCCGAGCCCTCTCCTGTCCTCCTTAGGCTGGCCCGAGCCCTAACCGAGCTTTCTCGACTCCTCCCGAGGCAGGCCCGAGCCCTACCCGATCCCTCTTGAGTCCTCCTAGGCTGGCCCGAGCCCTCCCCGAGCCCTAACAAAGCCCTCTCAAGTCCTCCCGAGCCTGGCCCGAGCCCTAACAAAGCCCTCTCGAGTCTTCCCGAGCCTGGCCCGAGCCCTACTCGAGCCCTCTCTAGGCCTCCTGAGGCTGGCCCGAGCCCCATCCGACCTTTCTCGAGTCCTCCCAAGCCTGGCCCGAGCCCTACCCGAGCCTTCTCGAGTCCTCCCGAGGTTCGCCCGAGCCCTACCTGACCCCGTCGAGTCCTCCTGAGCCTGGCCCGAGCCCTCACCGAGCTTTCTCGAGTCCTCCCAAGCCTGGCCCGAGCCCTACCCGAGCCCTACCCGAGCCCTACCAAAGCCCTATCCGAGCTTTCTTGAGTCTCCCGAGCCTGGCCCGAGCTCTACCCGAGCCCTCTCGAGTGCTCCTGAGGCTGGTCCGAGCCCTAACCGAGCTTTATCAACTCCTCCCGAGCCTGGCCCGAGCCCTCCCCGAGCCCTAACAAAGCCCTCTCGAGTCCTCCCGAGCCTGGCCCGAGCCCTACCCGAGCCCTCTCGAGTGCTCCTGACGCTGGCCCGAGCCCTAACCGAGCTTCTCGACTCCTCCCGAACTTAGCCCGAGCCCTACCCGAGCCCTACCAAAGGCCTCTTGAGTCCTCCCGAGCCTGGCCCGAGCCCTTCCCGAGCCCTACCGAGCTTTCTCGACTCCTCCCGAGTCCTCCCTCTCCAGTCCTCCCGAACCTGGCCCGAGTCCTCCCGAGCCTGGCCCGAGCCCTAACCGAGCTTTCTCGACTCCTCCCGAGCCTGGCCTGAGCCATACCCGAGCCCTACCCGAGCCCTCTCGAGTGCTCCTGAGGCTGGACCGAGCCCTAACCGAGCTTTCTCGAGTCCTCCCGAGCCTGGCCCGAGCCCTCCCCGATCCCTAACAAAGCCCTCTCGAGTCCTCCCGAGCCTGGCCCGAGCCCTCTCCGAGCCCTAACAAAGCCCTCTCGAGTCCTCCTGAGGCTGGCCCGAGCCCTACCCGAGCCCTCTCGAGTCCTCCTGAGGCTGGCCCGTGCCCTAACCGAGCTTTCTCGAGTCCTCCCGAGCCTGGCCCGAGCCCTCCCCGAGCCCTAACAAAGCCCTCTCGAGTCCTCCCGAGCCTGGCCCTAGCCCTCTCCGAGCCCTAACAAAGCTCTCTCGACTCCTCCCGAGCCTGGCCTGAGCCCTCCCCGATCCCTACCAAAGCCCTCTCGAGTCCTCCCGAGCCTGGCCCGAGCCCTCTCGAGTCCTCCCGAGGTTGGCCCGAGCCCTACCTGACCCCCTCGAGTGCTCCCGAGCCTGGCCCGAGCCCTAACCGAGCTTTCTCGAGTCCTCCCATGCCTGGCCCGAGCCCGCCCAGAGCCCTACCGAGCTTTCTCGACTCCTCCCAAGTCCTCCCTCTCCAGTCCTCCCGAGCCTAGCCCGAGTCCTCCCGAGCCTGGCCCGAGCCCTACCCGAGCTTTCTCGACTCCTCCCGAGCCTGGCCTGAGCCCTACCCAAGCCCTACCCGAACCCTCTTGAGTCCTCCCGAGCCTGGCCCGAGCCCTACCCAATCTCTCTCCAGCCCTCCTGAGGCTGGCTCGAGCCCTATCCGAGCTTTCTTGAGTCCTCCCGAGCCTGGCCCGAGCCCTCCCCGAGCCATAACAAAGCCCTTTCGAGTCCTCCCGAGACTGGCCCAAACCCTACCCGACCCCTCGAGTCCTCTCGAGCCTGGTCCGAGCCGTACCTGAGCCCTCTCGAGTCCTCTCGAGGTTGGCCCGAGCCCTACCTGACCCCCTCGAGTCCTCCTGAGGCTGGCCCGAGCCCTACCCGAGCCCTACCCGTGCCCTCTCAAGTCCTGAGGCTGGCCCTAGCCCTAACCGACCTTTCTCGAGTCCTCCCGAGCCTGGCCCGAGCCCTCTCCGAGCCCTAACAAAGCCCTCTCGAGTCCTCCCGAGCCTGGCCCGAGCCCTACCCGAGCCCTCTCTAGGCCTCCTGAGGCTGGCCCGAGCCCTATCCGAGCTCTCTCGAGTCCCCCTGAGGCTGGCCCGAGCCCTAACCCAGCTTTCTCGACTCCTCCCGAGCCTGGCCGGAGCCCTCCCCGAGCCCTAACAAAGCCCTCTTGAGTCCTCCCGAGCCTGGACCGAGCCCTACCAGACCCCTCTCGAGTCCTCCCGAGCCTGGCCCGAGCCCGACCCGAGCCCTCTCGTGTCCTCCTTAGGCTGGCCCGAGCCCTAACCGAGCTTTCTCGACTCCTCCCGAGCCTAACCCCTGCCCTACCCGATCCCTCTTGAGTCCTCCTAGGCTGGCCCGAGCCCTCCCCGAGCCCTAACAAAGCCCTCTCAAGTCCTCCCGAGCCTGGCCCGAGCCCTCCCCGAGCCCTAACAAAGCCCTCTCGAGTCCTCCGGAGCCTGGCCCGAGCCCTGCTCGAGCCCTCTCTAGGCCTCCTGAGGCTGGCCCGAGCCCCATCCGACCTTTCTCGAGTCCTCCTGAGCCTGGCCCGAGCCCTACCCGAGCCCTCTCGAGTCTTCCCGAGGTTCGCCCGAGCCCTACCTGACCCCCTCGAGTCCTCCTGAGCCTGGCCCGAGCCCTCACCGAGCTTTCTCGAGTCCTCCCAAGCCTGGCCCGAGTCCTACCCGAGCCCTACCAAAGCCCTATCCGAGCTTTCTTGAGTCCTCCCAAGCCTGGCCCGAGCTCTACCCGAGCCCTCTCGAGTGCTCCTGAGGCTGGCCCGAGCCCTAACCGAGCTTTATCAAATCCTCCCGAGCCTGGCCCGAGCCCTCCCCGAGCCCTAACAAAGCCCTCTCGAGTCCTCCCGAGCCTGGCCCGAGCCCTACCCGAGCCCTCTCGAGTGCTCCTGACGCTGGCCCGAGCCCTAACCGAGCTTTCTCGACTCCTCCCGAACCTAGCTCGAGCCCTACCCGAGCCCTACCAAAGGCCTCTTGAGTCCTCCCGAGCCTGGCCCGAGCCCTTCCCGAGCCCTACCGAGCTTTCTCGACTCCTCCCGAGTCCTCCCTCTCCAGTCCTCCCGAGCCTGGCCCGAGTCCTCCCGAGCCTGGCCCGAGCCCTAACCGAGCTTTCTCGACGCCTCCCGAGCCTGGCCTGAGCCATACCCGAGCCCTACCCGAGCCCTCTCGAGTGCTCCTGAGGCTGGACCGAGCCCTAACCGAGCTTTCTCGAGTCCTCCCGAGCCTGGCCCGAGCCCTCCCCGAGCCCTAACAAAGCCCTCTCGAGTCCTCCCGAGCCTGGCCCGAGCCCTCTCCGAGCCCTAACAAAGCCCTCTCGAGTCCTCCTGAGGCTGGCCCGAGCCCTACCCGAGCCCTCTCGAGTCCTCCTGAGGCTGGCCCGAGCCCTAACCGAGCTTTCTCGAGTCCTCCCGAGCCAGGCCCGAGCCCTCCCCGAGCCCTAACAAAGCCCTCTTGAGTCCTCCCGAGCCTGGCCTGAGCCCTCTCCGAGCCCTAACAAAGCCCTCTCGAGTCCTCCCGAGCCTGGCACGAGCCCTCTCCGAGCCCTAACAAAGCCCTCTCGACTCCTCCCGAGCCTGGCCGGAGCCCTCCCCGATCCCTACCAAAGCCCTCTCGAGTCCTCCCGAGCCTGGCCGGAGCCCTCCCCGATCCCTACCAAAGCCCTCTCGAGTCCTCCCGAGCCTGGCCCGAGCCCTACCCGAGCCCTCTCGAGTCCTCCCGAGGTTGGCCCGAGCCCTACCTGACCCCCTCGAGTCCTCCCGAGCCTGGCCCGAGCCCTAACCGAGCTTTCTCGAGTCCTCCCATGCCTGGCCCGAGCCCGCCCCGAGCCCTACCGAGCTTTCTCGACTCCTCCCGAGTCCTCCCTCTCCAGTCCTCCCGAGCCTGGCCCGAGTCCTCCCGAGCCTGGCCCGAGCCTAACCGAACTTTCTCGACTCCTCCCGAGCCTGGCCTGAGCCATACCCGAGCCCTACCCGAGCCCTCTCGAGTGCTCCTGAGGCTGGACCGAGCCCTAACCGAGCTTTCTCGAGTCCTCCCGAGCCTGGCCCGAGCCCTCCCCGATCCCTAACAAAGCCCTCTCGAGTCCTCCCGAGCCTGGCCCGAGCCCTCTCCGAGCCCTAACAAAGCCCTCTCGAGTCCTCCTGAGGCTGGCCCGAGCCCTACCCGAGCCCTCTCGAGTCCTCCTGAGGCTGGCCCGAGCCCTAACCGAGCTTTCTCGAGTCCTCCCGAGCCTGGCCCGAGCCCTCCCCGAGCCCTAACAAAGCCCTCTCGACTCCTCCCGAGCCTGGCCTGAGCCCTACCCAAGCCCTACCCGAACCCTCTTGAGTCCTCCCGAGCCTGGCCCGAGCCCTACCCAATCTCTCTCCAGGCCTCCTGAGGCTGGCCCGAGCTCTATCCGAGCTTTCTTGAGTCCTCCCGAGCCTGGCCCGAGCCCTCCCCGAGCCATAACAAAGCCCTTTCGAGTCCTCCCGAGACTGGCCCAAACCCTACCCGACCCCTCGAGTCCTCTCGAGCCTGGTCCGAGCCGTACCCGAGCCCTCTCGAGTCCTCTCGAGGTTGGCCCGAGCCCTACCTGACCCCCTCGAGTCCTCCTGAGGCTGGCCCGAGCCCTACCCGAGCCCTACCCGTGCCCTCTCAAGTCCTGAGGCTGGCCCTAGCCCTAACCGACCTTTCTCGAGTCCTCCCGAGCCTGGCCCGAGCCCTCTCCGAGCCCTAACAAAGCCCTCTCGAGTCCTCCCGAGCCTGGCCCGAGCCCTACCCGAGCCCTCTCTAGGCCTCCTGAGGCTGGCCCGAGCCCTATCCGAGCTCTCTCGAGTCCTCCCGAGCCAGGCCCGAGCCCTCCCCGAGCCCTAACAAAGCCCTCTTGAGTCCTCCCGAGCCTGGCCTGAGCCCTCTCCGAGCCCTAACAAAGCCCTCTCGAGTCCTCCCGAGCCTGGCACGAGCCCTCTCCGAGCCCTAACAAAGCCCTCTCGACTCCTCCCGAGCCTGGCCGGAGCCCTCCCCGATCCCTACCAAAGCCCTCTCGAGTCCTCCCGAGCCTGGCCGGAGCCCTCCCCGATCCCTACCAAAGCCCTCTCGAGTCCTCCCGAGCCTGGCCCGAGCCCTACCCGAGCCCTCTCGAGTCCTCCCGAGGTTGGCCCGAGCCCTACCTGACCCCCTCGAGTCCTCCCGAGCCTGGCCCGAGCCCTAACCGAGCTTTCTCGAGTCCTCCCATGCCTGGCCCGAGCCCGCCCCGAGCCCTACCGAGCTTTCTCGACTCCTCCCGAGTCCTCCCTCTCCAGTCCTCCCGAGCCTGGCCCGAGTCCTCCCGAGCCTGGCCCGAGCCTAACCGAACTTTCTCGACTCCTCCCGAGCCTGGCCTGAGCCATACCCGAGCCCTACCCGAGCCCTCTCGAGTGCTCCTGAGGCTGGACCGAGCCCTAACCGAGCTTTCTCGAGTCCTCCCGAGCCTGGCCCGAGCCCTCCCCGATCCCTAACAAAGCCCTCTCGAGTCCTCCCGAGCCTGGCCCGAGCCCTCTCCGAGCCCTAACAAAGCCCTCTCGAGTCCTCCTGAGGCTGGCCCGAGCCCTACCCGAGCCCTCTCGAGTCCTCCTGAGGCTGGCCCGAGCCCTAACCGAGCTTTCTCGAGTCCTCCCGAGCCTGGCCCGAGCCCTCCCCGAGCCCTAACAAAGCCCTCTCGACTCCTCCCGAGCCTGGCCTGAGCCCTACCCAAGCCCTACCCGAACCCTCTTGAGTCCTCCCGAGCCTGGCCCGAGCCCTACCCAATCTCTCTCCAGGCCTCCTGAGGCTGGCCCGAGCCCTATCCGAGCTTTCTTGAGTCCTCCCGAGCCTGGCCCGAGCCCTCCCCGAGCCATAACAAAGCCCTTTCGAGTCCTCCCGAGACTGGCCCAAACCCTACCCGACCCCTCGAGTCCTCTCGAGCCTGGTCCGAGCCGTACCCGAGCCCTCTCGAGTCCTCTCGAGGTTGGCCCGAGCCCTACCTGACCCCCTCGAGTCCTCCTGAGGCTGGCCCGAGCCCTACCCGAGCCCTACCCGTGCCCTCTCAAGTCCTGAGGCTGGCCCTAGCCCTAACCGACCTTTCTCGAGTCCTCCCGAGCCTGGCCCGAGCCCTCTCCGAGCCCTAACAAAGCCCTCTCGAGTCCTCCCGAGCCTGGCCCGAGCCCTACCCGAGCCCTCTCTAGGCCTCCTGAGGCTGGCCCGAGCCCTATCCGAGCTCTCTCGAGTCCTCCCGAGCCAGGCCCGAGCCCTCCCCGAGCCCTAACAAAGCCCTCTTGAGTCCTCCCGAGCCTGGCACGAGCCCTCTCCGAGCCCTAACAAAGCCCTCTCGACTCCTCCCGAGCCTGGCCGGAGCCCTCCCCGATCCCTACCAAAGCCCTCTCGAGTCCTCCCGAGCCTGGCCGGAGCCCTCCCCGATCCCTACCAAAGCCCTCTCGAGTCCTCCCGAGCCTGGCCCGAGCCCTACCCGAGCCCTCTCGAGTCCTCCCGAGGTTGGCCCGAGCCCTACCTGACCCCCTCGAGTCCTCCCGAGCCTGGCCCGAGCCCTAACCGAGCTTTCTCGAGTCCTCCCATGCCTGGCCCGAGCCCGCCCCGAGCCCTACCGAGCTTTCTCGACTCCTCCCGAGTCCTCCCTCTCCAGTCCTCCCGAGCCTGGCCCGAGTCCTCCCGAGCCTGGCCCGAGCCTAACCGAACTTTCTCGACTCCTCCCGAGCCTGGCCTGAGCCATACCCGAGCCCTACCCGAGCCCTCTCGAGTGCTCCTGAGGCTGGACCGAGCCCTAACCGAGCTTTCTCGAGTCCTCCCGAGCCTGGCCCGAGCCCTCCCCGATCCCTAACAAAGCCCTCTCGAGTCCTCCCGAGCCTGGCCCGAGCCCTCTCCGAGCCCTAACAAAGCCCTCTCGAGTCCTCCTGAGGCTGGCCCGAGCCCTACCCGAGCCCTCTCGAGTCCTCCTGAGGCTGGCCCGAGCCCTAACCGAGCTTTCTCGAGTCCTCCCGAGCCTGGCCCGAGCCCTCCCCGAGCCCTAACAAAGCCCTCTCGACTCCTCCCGAGCCTGGCCTGAGCCCTACCCAAGCCCTACCCGAACCCTCTTGAGTCCTCCCGAGCCTGGCCCGAGCCCTACCCAATCTCTCTCCAGGCCTCCTGAGGCTGGCCCGAGCCCTATCCGAGCTTTCTTGAGTCCTCCCGAGCCTGGCCCGAGCCCTCCCCGAGCCATAACAAAGCCCTTTCGAGTCCTCCCGAGACTGGCCCAAACCCTACCCGACCCCTCGAGTCCTCTCGAGCCTGGTCCGAGCCGTACCCGAGCCCTCTCGAGTCCTCTCGAGGTTGGCCCGAGCCCTACCTGACCCCCTCGAGTCCTCCTGAGGCTGGCCCGAGCCCTACCCGAGCCCTACCCGTGCCCTCTCAAGTCCTGAGGCTGGCCCTAGCCCTAACCGACCTTTCTCGAGTCCTCCCGAGCCTGGCCCGAGCCCTCTCCGAGCCCTAACAAAGCCCTCTCGAGTCCTCCCGAGCCTGGCCCGAGCCCTACCCGAGCCCTCTCTAGGCCTCCTGAGGCTGGCCCGAGCCCTATCCGAGCTCTCTCGAGTCCCCCTGAGGCTGGCCCGAGCCCTAACCCAGCTTTCTCGACTCCTCCCGAGCCTGGCCGGAGCCATACCCGAGCCCTACCCGAGCCCTCTCGAGTGCTCCTGAGGCTGGACCGAGCCCTAACCGAGCTTTCTCGAGTCCTCCCGAGCCAGGCCCGAGCCCTCCCCGAGCCCTAACAAAGCCCTCTTGAGTCCTCCCGAGCCTGGCCTGAGCCCTCTCCGAGCCCTAACAAAGCCCTCTCGAGTCCTCCCGAGCCTGGCCCAAGCCCTCTCCGAGCCCTAACAAAGCCCTCTGGACTCCTCCCGAGCCTGGCCGGAGCCCTCCCCGATCCCTACCAAAGCCCTCTCGAGTCCTCCCGAGCCTGGCCGGAGCCCTCCCCGATCCCTACCAAAGCCCTCTCGAGTCCTCCCGAGCCTGGCCCGAGCCCTACCCGAGCCCTCTCGAGTCCTCCCGAGGTTGGCCCGAGCCCTACCTGACCCCCTCGAGTCCTCCCGAGCCTGGCCCGAGCCCTAACCGAGCTTTCTCGAGTCCTCCCATGCCTGGCTCGAGCCCGCCCCGAGCCCTACCGAGCTTTCTCGACTCCTCCCAAGTCCTCCCTCTCCAGTCCTCCCGAGCCTGGCCCGAGTCCTCCCGAGCCTGGCCCGAGCCCTAACCGAGCTTTCTCGACTCCTCCCGAGCCTGGCCTGAGCCATACCCGAACCCTCTCCAGGCCTCCTGAGGCTGGCCCGAGCCCTATCCGAGCTTTCTTGAGTCCTCCCGAGCCTGGCCCGAGCCCTCCCCGAGCCATAACAAAGCCCTTTCGAGTCCTCCCGAGACTGGCCCGAACCCTACCCGACCCCTCGAGTCCTCTCGAGCCTGGTCCGAGCCGTACCCGAGCCCTCTCGAGTCCTCCTGAGGCTGGCCCGAGCCCTACCCGAGCCCTACCCGTGCCCTCTCAAGTCCTGAGGCTGGCCCTAGCCCTAACCGACCTTTCTCGAGTCCTCCCGAGCCTGGCCCGAGCCCTCTCCGAGCCCTAACAAAGCCCTCTCGAGTCCTCCCGAGCCTGGCCCGAGCCCTACCCGAGCCCTCTCTAGGCCTCCTGAGGCTGGCCCGAGCCCTATCCGAGCTTTCTCGAGTCCTCCCGAGCCTGAACCGAGTCCTACCCGACCCCTCTCAAGTCCTCCTGATGCTGTCCCGAGCCCTAACCGAGCTTTCTGGACTCCTCCCGAGCCTGGCCCGAGCCCTCCCCGATCCCTACCAAAGCCCTCTCGAGTCCTCCTGAGCCTGGTCCTAGCCGTACCCCAGCCCTCTCGAGTCCTCTCAAGGTTGGCCCGAGCCTTACGTGACCCCTCTCGAGTCCTCCTGAGGCTGGCCCGAGCCCTAACCAAGCTTTCTCGAGTCCTCCCAATCCTGGCCCGATCCCTACCCAAGCCCTACCCATGCCCTCTCAAGTCCTCTTGAGGCTGGCCCGAGCCCTAACCGAGCTTTCTCGAGTCTTCCTGAGTCTGGCCCGAGCCCTCTCTAGTCCTCCCGTGCCTGCCCCGAGACTCCTGAGCCCTACTGGAGCCCTTTAGAGTCCTCCGGAGCCTTCCCCGAGCCCTCCCCGAATACTCCCCGAACCCTACCCGAGCCCTCTTGATTCCTCCCCGAGCCCTCTCGAGCCCTCCCTGAGCCCTACCCGAACCCTCTCGAGTCCTCCTGAGGCTGGCCCGAGCGCTATCTGAGCTTTCTTGAGTCCTCCCGTGCGTGGCCCGAGCCCTCCCTGAGCCCTAATCGAGCCCTCTCGAGTCCTCAGGAGCCTGGCCTGAGCCCTCTCGAGTCCTACCCGAGCCTGCCCTTAGCCCTCCCCGAGCTCTACCCGAGCCCTCCCCGAATCCTTAGGATCCCTTCTCAAGCCCTCCTCGAATCCTCAAGATCTCTTCCGGAGCCCTCCCCTAGCCCTACAGAGCCCTTCCCTAGCCCTCCCTGAATCCTCATGATCCCTTCCCCAGCCCTCCCTGAGCCCTACAGGGCCCTTCCAGAGCCCGCCCCGAATCCTCATGATCCCTTCCCGAGCCTTCCCCTAGCCCTACTGAGCCATTCCCGAATCCTCAAGTTCCCTTTCCGAGCCCTCCCGGAGCCCTACAGAGCCCTTCCCCAGCCCTCCCCGAATCCTCAGGATCCCTTCCCGAGCATGCCCCGAATCCTCATGATCCCTTCCCGAGCCCTCCCCTAGCCCTACTGAGCCCTTCCCGAATTCTCAAGTTCCCTTCCTGAGCCCTCCCCTAGCCATAAAGAGCCCTTCCTGAGCCCTTCCCGAATCCTTAAGTTCCCTTCCGGAGCCCTCCCCTAGCCCTAAAGAGCCCTTCCCGAGCCCTCCCCGAATCCTCACGATCCCTTCTGGAGCCCGCCCGGAATCCTCACGATCCCTTCCCGAGCCCTCCCCGAGCCCTACAGAGCCCTTCCCGAGCCTTCCCCGAATCCTCATGAACCCTTCCCGAGCCCTACAGAGCCCTTCCTGAGCCCTCCCCAAATCCTCACAATCCCTCCCCGAGCCCTCCCCTAGCCCTACAGAGCCCTCCTCTAGCCCTACAGAGCCCTTCCCAAGCCCTACAGAGCCCTTCCAGATCCCTCCCTGAATTCTCACGATCCCTTCCCGAGCCCTCCCCGAATTCTCAGGAACCCTTCCCGAGCCCTACAGAGCCCTTCCTGAGCCCTCCCCGAATCCTCACAATCCCTCTCCGAGCCCTCCCCTAGCCCTACAGAGCCCTTCCCGAGCCCTACAGAGCCCTCCCCTAGCCCTACAGAGCCCTTCCAGAGCCCTACAGAGCCCTTCCAGAGCCCTCCCTGAATTCTCACGATCCCTTCCTGAGCCCTCCCCGAATCCTCACGATCCCTTCCGGAGCCCTCCCCTAGCCCTACAGAGCCCTTCCCGAGCCCTCCTGGAATCCTCATGATCCCTTCCCGAGCCCTTCCCTAGCCCTACAGAGCCCTTCCTGAGCCCTCCCCGAATCCTCATGATCCCTTCCCGAGCCCTCCCCTAGCCCTACAGAGCCCTTCTCGAGCCCTCCCCGAATCCTCACGATCCCTCCCTGAGCCCTCCCCTAGCCCTACAGAGCCCTTCCTGAGCCCTTCCAGAGTCCTCAATGAATCCTCCCTGAGTCCTCCCCGAGTCCTTCTCGAGCCCTTCCTGAGCCCTCCCCGAATCCTCCCCGAGCCCTCCCCGAGTCCTTCCTGAGCCCTCCCCGAGTCCTTCTTGAGCCCTTCCCGAGCCCTTCCTGAATCTTCCCCGAGCCCTCCCCAAATCCTCTTTCTCTTTTATAATTATTGATTTTAGAGAGAAAGGGAGGGATGGAGGGAGAGAGAGAGAGAGAGAGTGAGAGAAGAGAGAGAAACATCACTTTATTGTTCTACTTATTTATGCATTCATTGGCTGCTTCATGTATGTTTCCTGACCGGGGATCAAACCTGCAACCTTGGTGTATTGACCACCTGGACTACCTTGTTTGTTAATAAGCAGCTTAAAATCAATATCTCAAAATGGCAGTTTCAGGTGGCTGAATTTTGGTTCCCTTCACCCTGTTATTATTATTATTTTTTGCATCCTCATGAAATATGTAGTACATAGCAATAGAAATCAGGGAAAGCATTCAACTTTTAGGTAGTGAGTTGAAGGGAATCAAAAGTCTTGTCTTTGGGGATATTAATTCTTTAAAAATTATCTTTATTGTTGAAAGTATTACAGATGCCCTCCCGCTTTCTCTCATTGACCCCTTCCTCCCTACTCCTGACCCCTCCCCAGGCCTAACCAAATAAATTGTATGCTTATATGCATAATGAAGTATGGTAGCAACCATACTTAGGCAAAAACTTCTGTTTGAATTTTAATCCTGCTATTTGGCACTTGTTCACTTGCTTAAACAATTGGGTAGTTGCCTCAACTTCCAGATTGAGACATGGACGCTAAGGCAATTTTCCTGTGTGCCTGTGGACCAGAACCACAGGAGATTGATTCCCTCTGACTCAGTAGCTTCGGGAGTAGAAACTGTAGATAACCTTTAGAGATTAACCGCTCAGCTCTGCTTCTGTACTATCTGCTATCGCAAGATAGGGCCACATTCCAATGTCCAGCAGGATTTGGCTCGGAGATACTCTGCGGGCACTTCCCAGCATTTAGAATTTAGGACAAAGGAAAATTCTTGTGGTTTGGACCTTTAAAAGGACTGCCTACACCTGGAACGGGGTGGTCGTGTGGACTGCACCTGCGTGTGGTGCTCTTGAGGCTGTCCTGGCCAGTTCAATACATTCTTGCCTGCTTTTTAAAATTAATCATCTGCCTCCGGTGGTCTTATTTTGAACCCAAAGTTTGACCCCACAACACATAACCCAAGGGATATTGACTTTTAAGCTGGTTATTAAGACAAAACTCAGATGGAACCTTTGACTTTCATCCCTTTCCTGCCTAAGAGATTCAGAGGGAAAAACATGGTTCAGAAAGGGAACCTTAGCATAACCACCTTACTTAGCACAAGACAAGATGATTCCAAGCTGAAGAAGCCTGCCTCCACACTCATGTCCTGTTGTCTCCGGGTTGCCTCACCGTCTTTCACATACACACATATTAAACTTTTGATTTTTCTCCCGTTAACCTCTGTTAGTGGATTATTAGCCCTGCTGGAAGGTGGGAGGGACAGTGTTATCTTTCTGAGCCCCCTGAAGTTTCTATCAACCCCTGTGCCCAAGGCCTCTTCACAGCGTCACAGAAGACTGCCATTTCTCTGCTTCTGGCTCTTTTTGATGCAAACCCCAAATCATTCAGAGCCACGATAGCCCTCCCAGTTCTGATCCTGGTTGTGCTTTAGAAAACCACACATTGTTGAACCCGGTCTCCCAGCACACTCCTGGAAAGAATGCGGAACCCAATGCTTCTCTACTCATGTCACGTAAGGTTTCTTATCACCTGACAAGTAGCAGTAGTGTGTTGGTAGTCACTTTCAGTTAACCTTTCAATTAATTAACCAGTTTCATCTTAGAAATGGTATTATTATGTTACCTTACAAAGTTATTGAAAGGTTCTCCCCCTCCCAAACTGGTGGGCGGGGTTTAACACATGACCCCTTAGGGCTCCCCCCCTCCCAAACTGGTGGGTGGAGCTAACCACATGACTGACACCTGCCAAGGAGACATCTCCAAGACAGTGAACCACCAATTAACGGGCCACGGTGCCCTTGGGGCCCATCCTTTCCTGTTCCACCTGGGCCCAACCCCCTCCCTTTAAAAGGAACTCCAGATAGGCCACGTGCGTTCTTTGGAGGGGCATCTCCGTTGGAGGTGCATCTCCATTGGCCCGGTTGGGTTCCGATCTCCTGTCCCCTCTCCCCTAATTCTGATCTTTACCTTGGTGATGGCTTCCGCCCATTACCGGGGAATAAACTATCTTTAAAACTCCCTGTTGTTCCGTTTCCTGTTTCCTTTCAAACCTAACATGTTGGTGCGAAACCCGGCTGAGCCTTTGTGTGACCTTCCATGGCTCAGGAACCCTGCGTCTCCGGCACGGCATGGTCAGAGTAAGTTTCCCGCCCCAACTAATCTAGAGTCGTTCCGGCAACCCTGTCCGTAATTCTCTGGAAATCGTGGCGCCACGTCAGGGATAGCCTCCGGGCTCAGAGCCCTTCCGGGAAATTCCCAGGGAATTTCCGAGTCAGAGAAAGCTGTGAAGACGTTTACTGCTTCCTACTGACTCTCTCCGGCCTTTTGGCCTCCGGCCCCAGGGAGCAGTGGGGGGACGCCCCCATGAACCCTCGGGTCCCGGACTCTAGATTTCAAATTGGGCAAACTCGGGACTTAACATCCTCGCCTGACCTCAGTTCAGCCAGGAAGTCGCCTATGGGTTCTGAGCACCAAGCTCTCCCACTCTCTCTGCCTCTTCTGCTCTGACTTCTCCTATCCTCTCTGCTTTCGGAGCCAGCCGCCCCCTCCCTTTCCCCTCCCCGCCGCTTCTCGCGGCCCCTGCCGCACCGAGGCCGCACCGCCACCTGTGGCTCCTGCAGCGGCTGTACCATCGCTGCACCGGCCGCCATGGCAGAGACTGACTCGCGCTCTAACGCGAGCGCAGGCTTGGTCCCTGCGCGCCAGCTTCCCGGTGTGCGACTGAACGGCGCGAGAACGGGCTCGGTCCCGCCAGGACTACACAGGACACCTCCGCACCGCGGCTTCAGCCCAGCGCCTGCAGTTCATCAAAGCCACCCCCGGCGCAACCTCCACCAGGCGGACTCTCCAAACAGTTAAGTGCACTCCATTGTTCATTTTACGCGCCCCGGCTACCACGTGGCCGCCGCCATCTTGGCTTTGTTAAGCCCGCCCCCTTCTGGTTCCCATGGGGCGATCGTCATCTTTTGCAGGACAAACCCCTCCCCTCTCCAAGCCGCGCTGCTCAGACCTGGCGCGCCAGCAACTGACCCCTCCCATCTGCAAACCAGTCGCGCCGTCCGTCGCAACCGTGTGGCCGCCTCCTCGGCGTTTAAGGGTTTGAACGCCCGTGAAAAGAAGGCAGATTAAACCTGCCTTCCAGTAATGGAAAAAAAAAAAAAAAAAGGAAAAGTGATTCTAAAGTTAACTGTTTATAAGGTTTTTTACAGGACTCATTCGTCTGGACAATCCTGACTCAAGTCTCAGAGCCATACAGCTGACCTCGTCTGGACAATCCTGACTCAAGTCTCAGAGCCATACAGCTGACCTCCACTGTTTGGGGACGGCTGCAGCCTGCTCAGACCAAGGAGCCCCAGAAGATCTGCTCCATGTGTGCAGCTACCTCACCCCAGGCAGCTGCCCCAGGAACATGCTAACAGTTTTCTTTCCAGGCCAAAACCAGCTAACCAAGCCTCCAGAGGACCACCTAAAGCAACATAAACGTGAGGTGTTGGGCCCCACTAAGGCCTGCCTTAGTCGCCCTCCCCCTCCTCCTTCCAGCTCTGGGCAACCCCCGTGACTGCTCTCTGGTTGCCACTACACCTACAATGTGGGCTCTGGTTTCTCTTTCTGGATCTGTGTGTTTTTTCCCCAGCTCCGCTCCATCCTGGATCGCTGATACATCTCCAGTGACTACAAGTGCAACTCGCTGAAATCTCTCCAGTGACGCCAAACACCTGCTCCATCCCTAAGGCTCCCCTTCAAGCCCAACCCCCCAAAGCCTCTGCCTGATCCTAGCCTTTGACCCCACCCTCTCCGACCAATTTCAGCAGGAAGCAGTCAGACGATTTCGTCGCCCCTTACCACCAAAAGGCTGGGATGTTGGGTCGAGGCAGGCAGGGTAGCCCAGAGACATGCCCCTGCCCAGAATTTCCAAGCAATGCAAAGCCCAGACTAATTTTTTCTAAATATAATCAAAGAGTCTGGAATGAAAGGTTCTCCCCCTCCCAAACTGGTGGGCGGGGTTTAACACATGACCCCTTAGGGCTCCCCCCCTCCCAAACTGGTGGGTGGAGCTAACCACATGACTGACACCTGCCAAGGAGACATCTCCAAGACAGTGAACCACCAATTAACGGGCCACGGTGCCCTTGGGGCCCATCCTTTCCTGTTCCACCTGGGCCCAACCCCCTCCCTTTAAAAGGAACTCCAGATAGGCCACGTGCGTTCTTTGGAGGGGCATCTCCTTTGGAGGTGCATCTCCATTGGCCCGGTTGGGTTCCGATCTCCTGTCCCCTCTCCCCTAATTCTGATCTTTACCTTGGTGATGGCTTCCGCCCATTACCGGGGAATAAACTATCTTTAAAACTCCCTGTTCCGTTTCCTGTTTCCTTTCAAACCTAACAGTTATTGCTATGAGAATTCAGATTAGGTTCAAGAGTCTGAAATGAACTGACACATAGCAGCTGCTCAAGAATTGTTTATTATCATCAACTTAAAAAAAGGCACCTTGCCAGTGGGAAACATTTACTTGGTTTGAACGTTTGGAGACTGATTTAAGACGGCGACATCTGTAAAACCGTCAATAACGAAAACAAAGTTGAAAAATAAAATACATAAAGCATTTACGTGGTGTTAGCATTTGGAAAGTGAGATTCCTTAAAATTCTACTTCACTTTGCTTCCGGTTTACTAACCATCCTAGGACTTGGAAACCCCACATGGGCTCTCCAGGGCCCCAAGCTCCAGGCTCACTCGGGGCCTCCTTGTGTCTTTCAGCAGCTCTCCCGCAGAGCAGCCATTCTCAGTGGCTGTGACCAGCAGCAGCATTACTTAGGAACTTGTTAGAAATGCAAATTCCTGGGTTCCATCCAGACCTCCTGAGTCAGAGGCCCCGGGGTTGGAGCCCAGCAGGTTTTGACAAGCTCTGCAGATCATTCTGGTTGCCCTAAGTGTGACAACCTCTGCTTGAAAATTCAGACCACAGAGGGAGTTAGGGCAGGGGGCAGTCTCAGCTTCTTTCCTTGGGGGGGGGGTCCTTTCTCCTTCCTCATCTCAAGATAAAAAGCCACCCCCCCCTGCTATTGTTAAGCAGGAGGTGTCAGGAAATGCCTTTCATCCAGGCCCTCTCTTTGGAGACCCTGAGCTCCAGCTCCAGGGGGTCCCCTTTGCTAATGAGTTCTGGGCACCTGGGGCCTGCCTCTGGATGTTGGGCTTTAGGCAAGAGGAACTTTTTTTTCTGATCTCCCTCTCCTTGTTATCCTGTTTCCCCGAAAATAAGACAGGGTCTTATATTAATTTTTGCTCCCAAAGATGTGCTAGGTCTTATTTTCAGGGGATGTCTTATTTTTCCATGAAGAAGAATACGGTACACATTTATTGTTAAATGAAAATAAAGGAAATTTATTACCTGTATACGGTACTGTAATACGGTAGTTGTCAACACAAACCAGACAAACTGAATCCTACAGTATCAAGAATTTACTCATTTATTCAATGACCATCCTGTCATCATCTTCTGGAACATAATGATAACAATCCAATTCCTGAATTTCCTGGTGAATTTCTTGTGACTCCATTTCTCTCAGAATCAGTGTACCAAATCTCTCATGTTTAGCAATAGCACTGTCTTTAAATGAGTGTTTCTTGTCAATGTAGCCTGCTCGCAGTGCATTTGCAATGCAACTGTCAGTGATTTTCTCCCATGAATTCTTCACCCAAGTCACAACTTGCTGCAGTTTAGGGTTCACAAAGTTTCCACACTGATTTCTCTCCATTCACACAGCAGTGACATCAGGACTCCGCGTAATGTCACGTCACTGGTTGTTAGACGCCAGTCGGGGCGGCCCTAGTGACCAGTTTAAGGTAAATTAATTTTCATTCTGAGACAGAGCCTGGGGGCCTTATTTTCGGGGGATGCCTTATATTTCACTCAGAAGGAAACCTGTAAGTGGGTCTTATTTTCGGAGGATGTCTTATTTTCGGGGAAACACGGTATTATCAGACACAGGCATATTTCCCCTTAAAGGCTTAACTTCCCTGCCCCTTCCATATGCGTAGCCCGTTCCTTTTCTTCAGGAGCGCTTGGAGTCCTAACCCAAAGTCTGTAGAGAAATGTACCCTACCTGGGTTTTGGTGTTAAAAGGAGAATAATAATTTTCAGTCCAGCTCCCTGTCCTGGATTTTCTTTCGGGCTATTTTACCCGAAGCACATAAGAAGCCTTCCTGCTACTCCCTCCCGACCCAGCCTCCAGGAGACACTCCTTTGTAGTCTCTTTAGCAGTCCGTCTGCTTCTGAGAAGATTGAATCAGAAACGTAAAGCAGGCCTGAATACATTTGGTGCCCCTAGGAGGGGAGTGAAAAAGGCCAGGTAGGAGTTTTACCCCGGTGAAGATTTTATTCCAATCAAACAAACAAACAAGCAAATCCCCCACAAAACAGATAAAGAACAAAACATGAACAAAATTAGCATTTTCTCAGCACACCTCTGTGTCACCTACAACTCAAAACTCAAAGCAACTGTCTACTTTCCTAGCAAGTGATTGCATGTAAACATTAGCCTAGTGCAGCCCTGGGATCATGGCCCATTCGGCTGTTCTATCCGGCCCGCGGAGCTGAAAGAGCGGAGGGTTCTCTTGCTCTCCCCTCTGCTCCTTCACCAGCAGCCCAAGATGAGAGTGCCAGCATGGTCAGGTTGCTTTTGTTCTGGCCCTCTGGTCCAGTTAAGAACCCATGGTGGCCCTCGAGTCAAAAAGTTTGCCCACCCCTGGCCTATCGAATGGTGATAAGAAATGAAAATTGGATGTGTAAAACATCATTTGGAATATGTACTTTTTATTTATTTTATTTTTAAAAATTATATTTCATTGATTTTTTACAGAGAGGAAGGGAGAAGGATAGAGTTAGAAACATCGATGAGAGAGAAACATCAACCAGCTGCCTCCTGCACACCTCCTACTGGGCATGTGCCCACAACCAAGGTACATGCCCTTGACTGGAAATGAACCTGGGACCTTTCGGTCCACAGGCCGACGCTCTATCCACTGAGCCAAACTGGTTTTGTCCGGAATATGTACTTTTTAGCATTTATTTTTAAAACTCTTTATTATAGAGAATTTCAGACTTATAAAAAGACAGACTAATGTAATGACCTTCCCACCCCCGCCACTCATCACAGCTTTAGCTAGTTCAATGTCCAATCTTGTTTCACTTATGTCCCCATCTACTTCTCTCCTTCCCATAATTTTTGAAGCAAATCTCAAATGTATGTGATTTTTTATCCATCACTACTTCAGCATGTACTTCTAAGAGGTAAGTACTTTAAAAAAGTACTATTGATAATAGCCACAATGCCATTATCATACTTTAAAAAGGTAACGAAATTCTTTAATGTCATCAGGTATCCATTAAGTGTTCCCAGTTACACATTTCTCTTGAAAAGCACAAAAGATTTGTTTATTTTTTTTTGTTTTTTTTTTAAAAACAAAGTTTCTTTTTACTTTTCTTTTTTTTTTTTTAAATATATTTTATTGATTTTTCACAGAGAGGAAGGGAGAGGGATAGAAAGCTAGAAACGTCGATGAGAGAGAAACATCGACCAGCTGCCTCTTGCACACTCCCCACCAGGGATGTGCCCACAACCAAGGTACATGCCCTTGACCGGAATCGAACCCGGGACCCTTGAGTCCACAGACCGACGCTCTATCCACTGAGCCAAACCGGTTTCGGCAGATTTGTTTATTTTAATCAGAATCCAAATAAGGGCTGCGCATTGTCATTGGTTAGTCAGCTTTTAGATCTCTTTAAATGTAAAAATCTCCCTCTTGCAATTGATTTGCCATTTAATATGTTCTCTTGTCTCCTGTATTTCCTGCGAAATGTTTTTGAACCAGACTTGGTCATATTCAGGTTTTATTTTTCCCCCAAGAATGCTTTATATGAATATTGTATAAGCATATTTCACAAGTAAATACTAAGGCAGATACACAGGCAGATCAGCTGTTTTGAATTACACGAATTGCCATTTTATGTCCACCACAGTAGAGTCTTGAGAATTTATAGTGCTAGCATATCCCAATATATTTTAAATTAATTTAAATTCTTCAGACATGTGTGCCTTTTACATTTTACTCTGAAGAATTCTGTGTGGGGTGGGAGGGCATGGAGTCTTCAGTAAGACCAACGCCTCTTTCAATAAACAGTTTAGGCCTCTGCTCTTTGATTTTTAAAAAATATATTTTATTGATTTTTTTACAGAGAGGAAGAGAGGGACAGAGAGTTAGAAACATTGATGAGAGAGAGAGAAATATCAGAAACCTTGATCAGCTGTCTCCTGCACACCTCCCACTGGGGATGTGCCTATAACCAAGGTACATGCCCTTGACCAGAATCAAACCTGGGACCCTTCAGTCCCCAGGCCAACTCTCTATCCACTGAGCCAAACTGGTTTTGGCTCTTTGATTTTTTTTTTTTTAAGTCGCAAATATCTCTGGAAAAGTTTTTCAGAGGTAAAATCTAGCATAAGTTTTACAAAGCTCATGTAATTTCCATCAGGTTTTAAAAAATATATATTTTATTGATATTTTACAGAGAGGAAGAGAGAGAGATAGAGAGCTAGAAACGTCGATGAGAAAGAAACATCGATCAGCTGCCTCTTGCACACCCCCTACTGGGGATGTGCCCGTGTAAGGTCCCAAGACCCCCGGTGAGTCCGATGGAGTGGGCGAGACCGAAACTTGATGCAAAAAGCATGAGGATTTATTACAAGCGCAGCGCAGAGGCTTTCAGGCAGACAGCAACCCGAGGGAAGTGCTGGCTGACTGGAGCGCCGAGTAATTGCAGGACATGAGTTTATAAAGGCAAAAACCACACGCACGTGGTCTGTAAATCAGGGAACTATGTTGACAGTTAATATTTGGCTCATAATAGTTGACAGTTGACTCATTTCCCGAGGAGGCCGGATGGTCTGTTTTAGCAGGCCGATCCCAGAAACAGATAAAATAGCTATAGCCCTCCCAGAAACAGATAAAATAGCTATGGCCCTGCGGTTAAGGAGGCTGGATGGTCTGTCTTAGCAGGCTGATTCTCAGGAACAGATAAAATACCTGTGCGGTGACCACACCAGAGTCTGCTGGAAAGGTCAGTTAACCAGGGCTTACTGGAAAAGTCAGTTAAGAAGGGGAAGGGGGTTTTTCCCTGGCCTTACACCCGCAACCAATGTACATGCCCTTGACCGGAATCGAACCCGGGACCTTTCAGTCCGAAGACAGACGCTCTACCACTGAGCCAAACCGGTTTTGGCTCATCAGGTTTTTAATTAAGAATATCTGCAGGTATTCCCAATAGCAAAAAGATATCAGGCTCTCACAATACTTTTTATTTGCTTAATGTTTTCTACAACCTCAATTTTCATTTTTAAAGTGAGATGATCTTTGAGAATACCACCCACATGCGCTATTGATTAATTGTACACCAGTGCTTCCTAAAGACTTTAATCTTCCTAAAAGTTTAACCTGAAAAGAAGTCCAAATTATGCTGGAAAAAGAATGTATCCACCTTATCAGCTCACAAGTAAAGGAATTCAAATGCCAATAATGTTTGATAGCAAAGGTCAAATGCCTATCTGTAAGGTTGATTTAAATTTCTATTAACTTTAAATGTGAGCTTGGAAAAACATTTCTTCTGCAGTATTGGTTTGCTTATAACAATACAGATTTATTGTCTTACAGTTCTGGAAGTCAGAGATTCACTATGGTGCTCACTGGACTGAAATCAAGGTGTATGTAGGTGAACGATGAAACAGAAGGCCGGAGACCAGGGGACTGGGACACAGGCATTATTGGGAAGACCCTGCCTGCTGCCTTCCAGAGGAGAAAGAGAGAAAGTGCCAGGGTGGAGGCACCTTTTAAGGGGAGGAAGGAGAAGGGTAGGGGCTCTTAATAAATTGCTAATAATGTGATTTGTGGTGGGAGCATTGGGCCGTGTGGTATTAGCTTGGTTTCTGCAGGGGCTGGAGACAAAGGTCAGTCACGTGGGAGAACAGCCATGCCTACCTGACCAAGCCCCGATAAAATCTCTGAATACCAAGGCTCGGATTAGATTCTCCGGTTGCCAATATTCTGTGCTTGTTGTTACACATCATTGCAGGGAGAAATAAGTTCTGTCTGCGCAACTCCACTTCAAGAGGACAACTGGAAGCCCCAGGTGTCTCTTCCCTATACCAATTTTAATCTGTGTTCTCTTCCTGTGATAAATGATGGATGTGTCTATAATAGCTTTCTGAGCTTTGTGACTCCTTCTCACTGAAACCAACGGTAGTCTTGGGGACCCCCGAATGCCAGTGGAGAAGCACTGCCCAGATGAGCCTCACCAACCCACAGAATCACAACAATAGCAAATGGTTGTTTTCTTAAGCCATTCCATTTTGGAGTGGTTTGTTATGCAGCAATAGACAACCAAAATGCCTGTCTTATCTTTTAAGAGATAGTCATAATTTTGAGAGCCCAAATCACTCTGTAATGTCTACTCTATTAGCATGGCACCTTAGGAAATGCAGGTACACATTAAACATTTGTTAAACTGTGAAATTGGAGTAGTAAGAGGCATCTTCCTAGACTAACTGTAATAGATTGAGTGAGATAGGGCACGTGCAGAATAATTATATTATTTTCATCTGTATATAGAACAATGGAATCCCCACCCCTTTGTGCGAAATCTAAAGATAATTGCAAGTTGTTTTTTTTTTTTAGGACTGCTGTGCTAGTAATGATTTGTTCTTTCTCCTTTCAGGATAGTTTTACCATGGTATAAAGACTACTGCTTAGGCCAGGTCGGCATGGCTCAGTTGTGGTTGAGGGTATTCCCAGCCAGGCCAGGGCACATGCTGGAGTTTCCAGCTCCATTCCCAGTGGGAGGCGTCAGAAAGCAGCCAATCAATGATTCTCATTGTTGATGTGTCTACCTCTCCCTTTCTCTTCCTCTCTGAAATCAATAAAGATATATTTCTAAAAAAATATTGCTTAAGACATAACAGTTGAAGTCCCAGTTCTGCCTTTTCTCATTGCTTTTATGAACTTGGGAAAGTCTTTTCACCTTAGCACATTTTATTTTGAAGCAGTTATAATAACGGCAATCTTACAGGGTTGTCTTGAGGCTTTAATGTATGTAAAAGTGCTCTGAGAAATATAAACTGCTATTTATAATAATAAAAGCATAATATGCTAATTAGAGAAGATGTCCTTCTGGATGAGGGAAGCCCAGGTCCCAGGTGCCAGAGGGAAGGTGGAGGCGGCAGCCAGGGGAAGGAAAGCCTACTCTTGCACGAATTACATGCATCCAACCTCTAGTGTAGGTATAAAATGTCATTTTGTGGAGACTTTTCATTGATGATACTTGCTTACTTTTTAAAATTATTTTTAGCTCTTCTAACCCATCATTTCTCCTAAATACTTTTAAATATGGCTGGCATCTCAAAAGCACAGGGAACATAAAAATTCCTAAAATAATGAAAATAACATTAAAAAGAAGTTTTTCCTCTGTTTTTCTTATACCACCTTTTTACCATTACAAACTTTCATATTTTATTTTATTTTTTATTTTTAATATATTTTTATTGATTTCAGAGAGGAAGGGAAAGAGAGAGAGAAACATCAATGATAAGAGAGAATCATGGAGCCGCTGCCTCCTGCATGCTCCCTACTGGTGTTGAAGCAGGCAACCTGGGCATGTGCCCCTAGCCAGAATCGAACCTGGGACCCTTCAGTCCACAGGCCAACACTCTATCCACTGAGCCAAACTGGCTTGGGCCACTTACATATTTTAAATAAAAGAAATGGAGGGAAAGCTCAGGACATGTGACATTGAAATGATTTCCTTTCTTTCAAGCATGTCACACCTCCCAACCTCATCCTTTCACCGATCTTATCAATATGCCTTTTAGGTCAATAAAAAGCAACTGCAAGGTATGGAGAATATACTCTCTGTTATGCTCCAACAAACAGTGAACTCTGGGCCCTTCTTACTGAGTAACTTTGGATAATGTCAGGTAGTGATGCCCCAGCATTCTGGAACTGGTCCACAGGCCTCTGAGAACCACTTCTGGGTTCTTCAGGTTCATACCTGCAGCTCAGAGAACAGTCCCAAAGGGCAGCCAAAGCCTTTCTGTGAACCTTCATCAAGATGCTGTCATTTCCCAGGGTCTTCCTCAGTATGCTGCTTTCATGCCATTTTGAAAACATTGTTTGTCTTCCTGGAACTCCTAAGGTGCTAGCTGCCCTCTGCACATTATCAACCTTGATCATTTTGAATATATGCCAGTTTCTAAGACAGTAGAATGCAAGAGTAGAGCTAGAAGGAGCTATAGAGATTGGAGTTCTGGCCCAGAAATTGGTTGTCATGACTTGAAAAGAGGCAAGGACAAGGAGTAATGGCCTCTGACAGGAATGTGTGAACAGATTCTAAGAATCCAGTAAGGAAAAACCAGAGGCTGAATACAGAGTATTACATTCTAGGACAAGAGTATGGGGAATGAAAGTCAGCCAAAGCTAGTTAATATGTCATCTGAGAAATCAGAATTAAAAGATATATTTAACAGCCTAGAAAAATTAGACAAAATGAAGCAATTTCCAGAAGTAAATAAAAAATTATTCCCGTATATTCCAAAACCAATCATATAGGCATATAGGGGAAACCAGGTTTACCAGATATTCAGTAAAACACTTAGGTTTCAACTGCCAAGAAGGTCAGAATGAATCAGTCATATGACATCATTCTCTATAATGTGAATGTAGTCTCAAGATGCATGAATTAAGCCTAGAACAAAGGAGGTGATGATATAACCTCTCTCCTGTCTGAATTATGTGTAAATTGTATTCTGCTATCAGTGCCATTCTTTAAATTTTATGGATAAATGAAACTGTATTTAGTGAAGAAATGTAATATAGCGAAAGGTTTAGAAACCACATCAGCCCTAGCTGGTTTAACTTAGTGGATAGAGCATCGACCTGTGGACTGAAGGGTCCTAGGTTAGATTGCAGTCAAAGGCACATGCCCAGGTTGTGGGCTTTATCCCCAGTAGACATTGTGCAGGAGGCAGCTGATCAATGTTTCTCTTTCATCATTGTTTCTATCTCTCTTCCTCTTTCCTCCTCTCTGAAATAATAAAAAAGACTATATACATCCCTATGTTCATTGCATCATTATTTACAATAGCCAAGCTATGGAAGCAACCCAAGTGCCCATCAATAGAGATTGGATAAAAAGTGGTGGTACAGCCCTGGCTAGTGTGGCTCAGTTGGTTGAGCATTTCCCCATGTGCTTGAGAAGTCTCTGGTTCAATTCCCGGTCAGGGCATATGCCCAGATTGCTAGCTTGATTCTCCAGTAGGGGACATGCAGGAGGTCACTGATCAATGTTTCTCCCTCTTCCCATTCTCTCTAAAATCATTAAAAATCTATTTTTAAAAAAGAAAAATAGTGGTGATATATATAAAAATATATATAAATATAATGGAATATTACTTGACCATCGGAAAACACAGATATTTACATTACGATTCATAACAGTAGAAAAATTACAGTTATGAAGTAGCAATGAAAATAATTTTATGGTTGGGGGTCACCACAACATGAGGAGCTATATTAAAGGGTTGTGGCATTAGAAAGATTGAGAACCACTGATCTAACCCCTATACTATATACCTGAAACTAATCTATATTATAAAAGGCCTGTGGATCTAATGCCTTAACGACCAAAGACCAGCATGGGGGGGGGGCAGTTGGTGGGAGGGGAGCACATGCGAGTGGGTAGGGCTGCAAGCATGGCGAGGCTGTGCACATAAGCGGGGCCATGCAATTTCGTGTGCTGGCCTTCTAGTCTACATATATAAAAGCCTAAGTGACCGTTAGGACCAAATGACCAGAATGACTAGTTGACCAGTTGCTATGATGTGCACTGACCACTAAGGGGCAGACATTCAATGTAGGAGCTGCCCCCTTGGTGGTCAGTGCACTTCCACAGCCAATCTTCTGTGGCTGGCAGGGGATATCAGCATCCGGCATCTGTTCCTTCTGTGCCCAGATTGGCAACCATTGCCTCCTCTCTCAACCTCCCATGAATCTTCAGCCCTGGGCTGGGATGGGGAACCAGGGGTGGGTGTCAGAGGACACAGTCCTTTTCCTAGAGGAGCCAAGGGCCAGCTCCCTCCTTGGGGCCAATGGCCAACCTCCCGTGCCCCATCCCTCCCCCCTGTCCAGTAGGCCCCATCCAGCAGGCCTCTTCTGGTGGCTGGCAGGCTCCCAGGGCCCGGCCAGCAGGCCTAGACCAGCGTGGCCCTGATCAGGACTGGGCAAGAGGGCCTGATATGCCCTAATTTCCGGCCAGGCATAGGGACCCCACCTGTGCATGAATTTCATGTACTGGGCTTCTAGTATGAAATAATCTATATATAAAAGACTAATATGCTAAATGTCTGACCATACAACCAGTTGCTATGACATGCACTGACCACAGGGGGCAGATGCTCAACACAGGAGCTGCTGAGCTGCAGTAACTTGGCAGCAGCAGTTCTCTGATGATGCCCCCTGAACCCAGAGAGGAGGGAGCTTGATTCCTCGCAGGGCCGCATGATTCCACCTTTGGCCGTGGGTTTTATTATTTCTGGGGCACTATTGGCCATGAATCTGGTTTACTGCACACTTGCATTTGCCTTCCACACCCTGCACAATAGCAACTTTGCAGAGTGCCCTCTTGCATTCTAGGGCCACTGCGGGGGGGATATCAGAGAGCTGGTTTTAGCCCGATGTCCACAGGCTAGGGCATGGGACCCCACCTGCCAGAGGGATCCCACTCACTCCCCAGAGGTTGGGAAGGAATCTCAGAAGATTGGCTTCAGGGTGTATCCAGCCCACCTCACCCAGTCCCACCCCACTAGCCACCTTCTAATTAATTTCCTTTCAATGTATATGAATCCGTGCACTGGGTCACTAGTATTGAATATAAATTGTAATTGAAAAAAATATTTAAAAAGAACTTGCTTTCCAAGATGAATATGTTGGGGTATAAAGAAAAGAAGTTTGAGTTTAAAACCTTCCTATCCTTACTATCCTATGACATATGGATAGTAAAATATGTTATACTGCTTGGGAAAAATATGTTATACTGTTTCCCTGTATGCTAAAATAGGAGCATGGCCCTAGTCGGTTTTGCTCAGTGGATAGAGTGTTGGATGCAGACTGGGGCTGAATCCAGTCAAGGGCACATACCTTGGTTGCAGGCTCCTCCCCAGCCTGGGCCCTGGTCAGTGTGCGTGTAGGAGGTAGCCAATTGATGCGTTTCTCTCACATCGATGTTTCTGTCTTTCCCTCTCTCTTCCACTCTCTCTAAAAAAATTCAATGGAAAAATATTCTCGGGTGAGGATTAAAACCAACAAAATAATAAAATGCAAAAATAAAATAGGAGCCTAGCATTTGCAACAGCATGGATGGAGCTGGAAAGCATTGTGCTAAATGAAATAAGCCAGTCAGAGAAAGATAAATATCACATGATCTCACTCATTTGCAGAATATAATGAGCAACATAAACTGATGAACAAAAATAGATCCAGAAACAGAGAAGCATCCATCAGAACATCAAACCTCAGAGGGAAAGTAGGGGAGGGTGGGAGTAAGGGGGAGAGATCAACAAAAGGACTTGTATGCATACTATAAGCCTAACCAATGGACACAGACACCAGGGCGTTGAGGGCATGAACAGGAGTGGGGGGGGGGGGGGACAATGGGGGATAAGGACCCATATGTAATAACTTAATCAATAAAAAAATAGGAACATGGTCCTCATCATAAATTTTTTTCTTTGAGTGTAGGGTTGCATTAATTATTTTTGGACTAACTGTTCCTTCTTAGTACTTATCACCTTTGTGAGTAAATTTAAAAAATATTTGATTCATGCCTCCTGTTGGGTTTTAAATGCAATGATATTAGGACTGTGTCTGTTTTGTCAATCTCTGTATTCCCAGTTCAGCATACTTCATTAGTACGCAGAGTAGGCTCTGAGGAATTTTTGATGGAGTAAACTACCCATTCCTCTAGTTCTCTCTCTTAATGGGAAGAAACTCCGAGAGTTGCTGAGGAATGTAATACATTTTAACCGATCGGTTTCTAGGACAACACTGCCCTGTCCTGAAAGCGCTTTACAGTTGTAATGTCTAATTATTCAGGAGTTAACATTTATTAGCTGCCTTATTTAAGGCAGAATACCACCAACTCTTAGATGTGAACTATATTTTCATATTCATAGGGTTCAGAAATGTACCCTTTGAAGCATTCATGGGAGTGATATTTTAAATGTACTTTTAAAAAGCTGCGCTTAAAGTAACTCATTTCAGTTTTTCTTTTGGTGACAAGTTATTCCTAGGTGCTGTTGAGACTCTAACAAATCTAATCTTCCAGTCATGTGTGTGTGTGTGTGTGTGTGTGTGTGTGTGTGTGTGTGTATAATAGGGTTTCATATGAGGATATGCATTTGTGTGCTTCTTCCTTTCCCTTGGAACCTTGGGGAACTTTCACACTCTGCAGTTGTGTGACTTATAAAATGCTTTACTGTACTGACATTCATTCACAGTATCCAAGAAGAGTTTCTATAGTGCCTATTACAGTGTTAGGTACAGAGTAGGCACTTAGTAAATGCTGGTTGGCTGACTAACTGAATGAATGAATGAATGAGTGAATGAATGAAAGTATGTGCTGAATCAACTTGGTATGATTTGAAAAGACTAAAATTCTCACATGCATCTATTTGGGGGCTAAAGCTTTGGAAGGCAGTTAGAATGCAAATATATTCAATAGTTCCTAACCCATTATCTTGAATTGATATTCCAGATTTAGAGATTTCCAAGCTCTACATGAAAAGGAAGATTCAAGAAGATGGGATGCAGAACAGGTCCATTTTGATGAGGAGTCGAGGATGTGTGGAGGTGTACAGAAGCATGTGCAGGATAGAGAACCAACAGGAGGGAGGGCACCATAGAGAAATTGCAGATACACAGGATCAGGGGCTTGTGGATGCATCAAAAGCCATAATTCACCACTTGGGTCCACTCAGATCACCATGTGTGGCCAGCATTGGATTGCAGCCCAAAGGGACAGGCTGCTATCTATGCATGGAACAAGTATTCTTGACTTGGTGAGAGTGTCATATGTACATCTATGGTAAACATGAGATTTAACACTTGCCAACTCCAGTTCTCCAAGCTTTCCCAGAGTGAGCCAAACATCTGTTGTGTTAGCCAGCCTCCAAAACGGACTATGACGATCCTCACTTCTTGGTATTCATTTCCTTGGGCAGACTCCTCCTACACTGAATGAGACATTGCAAAATGATGGCAGTGTGACCTCTGAAGTTAGATCATAAAAGACAATGCAGCTGCCTCCTAAGTCTCTGGGACAGTTTGTTCTGGAGGAAGTGAGCAACCGTGTGGTGAGAACACAAACGCTGCTTGTGGAGATTGCTGTGTGCAGAGGAACTAAGTCCTCCTACCAGAGCCAGCACCAACTCACCAGGCATGTGAGTAAGTCCCCTAGGAAGTGGGTGTTCCAGTCTCAGCCTTGAAATAACTGCAGCCCTGGATGACATCTGCAGTGCAATTTTATGATAAACCCTGAGCTAGAGCCACACAGCCAAGCCAGCCCCAGATTCTTGGCATATGGGAACTGTGCAAGATAATAAATGTTTATTGTTGTTCTCAGTCAGTAAGTCTGCAGTAAGTTTTTTTTTTTTACACAGCATTAGAGACTAATCCATTTTCTTTGTCTTAATATTGGCAATCATAGTTGCTATTATACTAACTAGTTTGTCAGGTAAGTATCAAGTCTTCCAGATCTCTTTAAAGGTGGTGATTTTTGTTTCTAACTTCACGTGAAGACATAAGACTATGGCGATAAAGAGCAAGGACTCAGGGTCAGGGAGACATACTTTGAGTACTGGCTGGGTGACCCATGTGATTTAGGTCAAGTTACTTCATCCAACTCACACACTTATGAAAAATTATAGCAACAAATGTATTTCAAGTGTTTAGGATAATGCATAGCTTATAGTAAGAACTCAGTAGAATCCGTGAATATGTTGTTACAAGGCAAAAGAGAATGAAGGTTGCAGAAGGAATCAAGATTGCAAATCAGGAAACTTCTACAATAACTGAAGTAGCTCTTAGTGTAAAGTTAATCATCATCCCTTCCCATCCACAAGACAATGAAACCAACAAACACCAAAGTAGAAAGCCATGTGCTGTCTTTATAGAGCACCGGAGCAAGATGTAGTGTCCCATTCATTATGTGAAGCAACATCAGATTTGGGATTTTCTTCATTTTTTTGTATGACATTGAGCAAACTGCTGAATTTCACTGAGCTTCAATATTGTATCTTTAAAATAGTGTGTACCTATTGCAGGATAATACATACTAACTACATGAGCTCATCAAATAGATGTTGATAGATGGTGAGAAAATAATCTAAAACTCATCTTATGAAGGGAGAGGTGGTGTGTTTGAAAACACTCACTGCTTGGGCACTGGGAGGTAGCAACTCTTTTTTCTTTCTTTTTTCAATTTTTAAAAAATATGTATTTTATTGATTTTTTACAGAGAAGAAGGGAGAGGGAGAGAGAGTTAGAAACATGGATAAGAGCGAAACATCAACCAGCTGCCTCCTGGACACTCTCCACTGGGTATGCGCCCACAACCAAGGTACATGCCCTTGACTAGAATCGAACCTGGGACCTTGAGTCCGCAGGCCAACACTATATCATCCACTGAGCCAAACTGGTCAGGGCTTATATATATATGTGTGTGTATATATATATATATATATATATATATATATATATAATTGATTTTTTACAGAGAGGAAGGGAGAAGGATAGAGAGTAAGAAACATTGATGAGAGAGAAACATCGATCAGCTGCCTCCTGCACACCCCCTACTGGGGATGTGCCCGCAACCAATGTACATGCCCTTGACCGGAATCGAACCCAGGACCCTTCAGTCTGCAGACAGACGCTCTATCCACTGAACCAAACTGGTTTTGGCTATTTATTTATTTATTTATTTATTTATTTATTTATATTTTTACAAAAATGCCACCGGTAAAACAGAAAAACGCTTGAGATTGCTTTTATTTCACAACCAATGACATTCACAACCAATTCTGGTTTTCCTTCACATTCTGTACAGTTTGTTCCGAGGGAGCACTGCCTCACTCCGGCTTCTGAAAAGCTCTTTGCTGCCATGGTGAAGCACAACTCCTCCCCCACCCACATCTTTCCATCCTTTGACTTGGAAAAGTTAAGATGATAATATCTCAGCTTTGTTTCTGTGAATTTAATATAGAAACAGAGCCCCCCTTTCCAACTACCAGCTCCTCTTCTGAAACCCCTCTGTGTGCTCTTAATTGGGACTTGCTGCTGTCAGCCTCCTCCCCAGCACCGGCCCCACCTCATCCCACCCTTGCTAACATACACACACTCACACAATTTACACCCACACAATGACTACAATGTACAGTGTAGGCTTATAAAGCAGCAGACTTTTTGAAAATGAAAAATCAGATATCAAGGCAATCTCCAGTTACATAAATTGCAGGGTTCAGTGCAAGATAAAAATGTGGGCCCCCTATTCAAAAGGCAGGAACAAAGTACATTAAAGATACAAAGATATAAAATTTTGTCCATGGACTCTTTCTCTCTCTGTCTCCCAATTTGTCATGATGTTTTTTAGCTGCTACTTACTAACATTCTAAAGAAAGAAATATTAAGAATTTGAATTATTAGCATGACTTTTACCATTCATATTTATATTACCCAACGCTACATCTAAATGGAAATCTAAGAGTATTGAATCAGTATGCAGAATCACCAAAATTATACAATTAGTATTTTGTATCTCATACATACATACATATGTATATCATACATAAATATGTACATCATTCTTATCAGAATAGCAGAAACACTACACAAAATGAAGCCAAATATTTTTATTTCACTTCTTGATATGCTCACATTCAACCAACATTCTACCTTGGCTTAAAAATGAGTTAAAAAAGAAAACTAAAAGGAAAGGAACTATGGGTTGACCTATCTTTCCTTTCTGTGCTATCATTTTCAGATTAAGTGGTTGGCTAATGCTGCAAGTAACATGAGTAAGAAAGGCTATAACAAGATGTCTTGGTTGCTTGTATTTCTTAGAACACCACTGCCATCTTAGCAAGTTCTAGTTCAAATGGCTTTGGGGGTCTGTTAGTGCCCCTACTTGCTCAGCATAGGAGTAACACATCTTTACTCACTTTGAGTGTCACTGAACTCTTGAAGTATCATGGATCCACTGGAATTCAGTGCTCATGAGATGTCATGAATGTTACGTGTGGATGGGGCAACGAGAAATGATGAAAATGTATGTTACTCATATTTTCTCTGCTCACACTCATGCTCCATTATTCCATCAGATTTGCCTTAAAAAAGCACAAGTTTAGCTTTGGTCGGTTTGGCTCAGTGGATAGTCTCGGCCTGTGGACTCAAGGGTCCCTGGTTGGATTCTGGTCAAGGGCAACAATGCCGGGGTTGTGGGCTCGATCCCCAATCAGGAGGCAGGTGATTGGCGATTCTCTCTCATCATTGATGTTTCTGACTCTCCCTCTCCTTTCCTCCCTGAAATCAATAAAAAATATATTTTAAAAAGCATAAGTTTGAGATTTTTATATAATTTGTTACATGTATACCTAAGTATTTAATTTTTTGGAATAATAATGGAAGTGATATTATGTTTTGATTTTAAATTCCACTTGTTAATTGTTTATATGCACAAAACATTTGACTTTGTATACAAGTATTAACCTTGTATCCCGCCACTATATTGTTACTGCTTATGAGTTCCAGTAGTGTTTTGGATGTTGATTTTTTTCAGATTTTCTGACATGATGACATGATCATTTATGAAAAAAGACATTACTATTTCTTCACTTCAGTCTGTTAACCGTTTACTTCCTTTTGTCTTATTGCACTATCTAGGATTTCCAGCGTGATGTTGAAACTTCTTTGGACTTTTAAAATAACAAACTACTTTAGACTAATCCAGTCTTTTAAATGTGGGGCTTTGTATTCTGCTTAACTCTCATCCTGTCAGTGAGGTCATCATCCAGCCTTTCCACCTATTTCTTGACTTTATTTCCTTATCTTTTTGTGTTAACTATTCTTTCCGTCTTCTGTGTCTTCATACAAATAATTCAAAACAATTTTTTGGGGGGAACCCCAAGAAGATCAAGTGCAGCATCCTGAAATATGCTAGTAGAAACATTATCAGATATGGTTCTGCAATGGACTTATCAAATCCATTTACCATCTTTCAAAATATTTCATTAAGAACTATATAGAATGGGAGAGTTTTTCTAAAACACCTTGCAGACATCCAGACTCACTAGTTCTATGCCATTCTGCCCTGATGCCTCTGGATTGAGTTCATACCTATTTCTTTTGTTAAAATGTATTTTTATTGATTTCAGAGAGGAATGGAGTGGGAGAGAGAGATAGAAACATCAATGATGACAGAGAAACATCGGTTGGCTGCCTCCTGCCATGACCTCTTGGTTCATAGGTCAATGCTCAACCCTGAGCCACACTGGCTGGACAAGTTCATGCCTATTTCTTGTTTCTTCTTATGGAATGGGTCTGAATATTCTTTATATAGAGAACATTGTATTATAATTTTCCATTTGTTTGTTTTTCTTTATCTTTGCATTATGAATATTTGAGGGCAGGGATTACATTCTATTTACAGCTACATATCTAGAATCTGGCAACTATAACCCACCAGTTATACCAGAAATTTTATACGTGTACTAGGAATATTTCTGCAAGCAGCCAACGCAGCTGCATGCCACCTGCAGCTGCCGCCCGCCCCACCCGCACTTTCCCTCTGGTAGCCACCTTGCTTTCCACCCCTCTTCCTTCTTCTATGCTGTCTTCAGTCTTCACTCCTCCCTCCCTCCATGTATGCAAATTAACTGCCATCTTTGTTGCGTTAATTTGCATACTTGCTTTGATTGGTTGTGGGCATAGCGAAGATATGGTCAATTAGCATTTTTCTCTTTTATTAGTGTAGATATTAGGAGCTCTATACACTCTCATAGATGTGTTGAATTCCACTTATACATTAGTCTAGTTACCCTTAAAAAAAGATAATAGGAGGGTGGGGGCATATGTGCTGGGGGACTTGAGTAGGTGGGAGAGGTCAATAGGGGAAAAAGGAGACATATGTAAAACTTTCAACAATAAAGAATTGTAAAAAAAGAAATAAAATTAGCTTAGAAAGACATTGTTAATTAATGTATATTGAGCCTTATGTAAAACCACTTTCTTTAGTGATAATTAAAAAAATATCCAATTATAAAAGCACAATATTCTTTCATATTCATGTGCCATAATTAATTCAACTAATCCATATTGTTTAACATTTAGATTACTTTAAATTTGTCATGGTTTTAAATATCACTGTGATGAGCATCCTTTATATAAATCTTTGACTAAATCTCTGTTTCCTTAGAATATACAACTAAAGGATAATTTGTTTTATTAATGAGAATTAATGCTTTAAGGATAGAAAGATTGTACTAATTTATATTCTCATCAGCAAGGAATGAGAATGTTCATTAAAATGTACCTTTATTAATTGATATAATAATTACTGTGACATTTTGCTGATTTAAAAAATAATCTATTTCCTTTATTATTTTAATCAGCAGCTTAAGTGTCTATTTAGGTTGAAGATTAGTTAAGTATATTTTCTATGAATTATCTGTGAATGACTTTTGACCATTTTCTTTAAGTTTTTCAATTTTATACATATTTTATGTGTATAGGGAAATGTGCATTAATATGCATAGGGAAATCTGGAATATTTAGAATGTGATTAAGTTGGCATTTTATACTGTGAAAAATAATAGACTGTACAATAAATCATGTTATAAAAGATAGTTCTTTCTTTGGGAAATAAAATTTAGAGCTCTACTTCTACCATGAACAAAAATAATCCTTAGCTCAAAGAGCTAACCATATGAACAAACCTATAGATGAAATAATATTTTGCACCTTTAAAATGGAGAGGGATTTTTTTAAGACACAAAAGAAATTATCCAAATTCACTAAAGTAAAAGACCAGGTTATCTACATGAAAATATAGATCTTCTGTATGGCAAAGACACATAAGCAAGCATAAAAAACAATGACAGAATGAGAGAAAATATGTGAATAGAAACAGGCAAAGTATTATAATATAGATTATATAAAGCCCAACCAGTTGGCAAGAAAAAGAGAAGCAACCCAGTAGAAATTGAAATGGTTAACATATATAGAAAGATGATCAACCATATTAATAGATTAAGTAATCCCAGCTCTATTGCCTTCCCGTTGCCTGCATAGAAAATTCAAATTTCACATTTCCTTCCTTAATTTGACTTTTGCCTCCCTTTCTGGCCTCATCCTAACCTCTCTGTTTCCATCCACAAACTTCACACATTAGGCCTGAGGACCTCCCTCAGCACTCCCAGCACAAACTTTGCTGTTTCTGATCTAACTGCCCTGACCCTGCCTGACATGCTACCTTGTTTGCCTGTTGAACACCTGCTCATACCTTAAAACAATGGTTTCATCTACAAAAGCTTCCCTGCTACTCTGCTACCCATTTATATCATCTATCTATCTATCTATCTATCTATCTATCTATCTATCTATCTATCTATCTATCTATCATCTATCTCTATCTATCATCTATCTATCTATCTATCTATCTATCTATCTATCTATCTATCTATCTATCTATCGTCTGTCTATATCTATCTATGTATCTATCTATCTATCTATCTATCTATCTATCTATCTATCTATATCTATCTATCATCTATCTATCTCTATCCTATTTAATAAAAGAATAATATGTAAATTGAGCATCATTCCAACACACAAGATGGCTTCCCCCAAGTGGTCAAAGATCCTGCCCCCATGTGGACACAAGATGGCCACCACAAGATGGTCAGCAGGGGAGGGCAGTTGGGAGTGACCAGGCCTGCAGGGGAGGAAAGTTAGGGGCAAATATGCTGGCAGGGGAGCAGAAAGGCATCAATCAGGCTGGCAGGGGAGTGGTTAGGGGGTGATTAGGCTGGCAGGCAGAAGCAGTTAGGGGCAATCAGGAAGGCAGGCAGGCGAGCAATTGGGAGCCAGCAGTCCTGGATTGTGAGAGGGATGTCCAACTGCCCGTTTAGGCCTGATCCCGATTGGGCCTAAATGGGCAGTCAGACATCCCTCAAGGGGTCCCAGATTGGAGAGGGTGCAGGCTGGGATTAGGGACACGCCCCCCATGCATGAATTTCATGCACTGGTCCTCTAGTACATATATAAAATGCCTGGCACAAAAATGTACCATCAATGCTTATTAAATTGACTTTAGCAATATCCCCTCTTCTTAGGGATTAAGTCAATAAAATGTAGACAGTTTAATATGATAGTTAGATAAAATTAGTTACATTAAAATTCATTTTCTCTTTAATCCTAGACTTTTAAACTTTCTTATTAACCTATTTAACCTATTTTATTTAAAAATTCAATTTTTAACATAAGACTTCCTATTTTAAAAAAGCATATAAAGTAAAAATGAAAAAGCATAATTAAATGACCCCTCATCCCGTATTATAGAAGGAGACCCAGAAGAGTGCATGCTACCAAAGGTGAGAAAGAACAGAGTTTAAGAATGTAGGAAGTAGACAGTAGACATTAAATGCCCCCAAGTTCAATACAAGTGAGGGCAAAAATGGTGCATTCATTTGGGCAATAAGAAGGCTCTCTGGTGACTTTCTAAGGTAGCTTTAATTGAATTACGGAGGACAATTCATTAGGACAGAGATAACGAGGGAATAAGTGGAGACAGTGGAGGGGGACTATTCTTTAGAGCAACATACACTGTTCAGTGTTTCTCAAACAATTGGGACCAAAGACCAAAGCTGGCTGATTCTGAGGTTTGCAAAACTCACTTATAGGAAGGTAAGTGAAGGCAGAGACATTTTTGTTTTGTTTATACTAAATTCATCCTACCAACTTAGCATAGCACCTGGCACATACTATTAGATGCAGATGAAATATTAGTTGGGTGTTGAAATCTCACCATGGGCAGAGAAGAGGGAGAAGAAACTGAGACTGTAGAGATTAGTAGCTCAGGGTTCCCCAGATAACATGTTTTTGGGACACTGGGTCACAATGACTTTCTAGTTGCCAGGTGTAGGCTCCCCTTTTCTTGTGCCAGACCCTGCCTATCACCCTGGCCATGAGAAGTAGAAGGAGGGTTGAATGATCCATGGATAGACACATGACCCAATTTTCCCCTTTTGTTACTGAACATAAGGGGTTTGCTGATTGGGGTGCTCCATTCAAGAACAATACATAGTTGTTGTGATGTAGTTTCATTTACTTGCAGCAAGTAGAGGAGAAAGGTGATGCATATCTGAAGCTTTGTTTCCCCAAGGGAGTCTCAGCCACTGCTTATATACACTATTGGGCTAAGTACATGTCGATTTCCTTCTTTGCAGTCACAAATTTATCTGTGTTGAGTTCAGGTTAAGCTCACTTGGTTACAGTTGCTTCTGCATTTGAACATATAGCAACAATAGCATTTAGGAAGAATCGCTGAGACCTTGAAACCCTTGTCCTATGTGATACCATGATCTTCTTACCTATCCCTGAATAGAGAGATACCTTTTCCTCTCCAGGGCTGGGCCATCTATGTTTGAGTCCTGAACTACCAGAGGTCATGTTCCCTGAAGCAGACAAAGCCAAAATGGTGAATGAGCAGAGGGCAGTTCCTAAAGCTTACCCATGGTTAGGTTACCTGAGCACTCCCTGTCCTATAGTCCATTTCCCTTGAGTTCATTTGAGTTCGGTTTCTGGCACTGGCAACTGAAAACGCCAGGGACAGACAGAGCTGCGATTAGAAGCCCAAACCTTCCCACCACAGTACACATCTGTCTCTCATACCTGATTCTAGTAGCAGCCCAAGATTCCTCCTTGTCTCCAGAAGGATAGGCAGAAAACACAGTTTCTTAAAATGTTATTGTCCATTCACTTGCGTTTTGCCTATGGTGACTTTTGTATTTACAATGACAAAGTTGGGTGGTTGTGATGGAGATCAAGTGGCAAAAGGTTAAACTATGTACTATTTGGCTCTTTACAGAAAACAGTTTTCTGACTCCTGCCTACTCTAGAAGAAAATGATGGAGGGAATGGTAATGGACGTTGCTGATGCCTTACCCAGATTCCCTTTTCCTGCTCTTGAACTCATATTCCAGCTGCTGTGATTGAGTGGTGGCTGCATCATTGGCTTCTAGGAGAAGACCTGATAATTTGACTGAGGTTAGCCAGGAAGTAGGATCTCGGGTTCTATCTTTTCCCCACACCTTTGACCTCTCTTGTCCTTACACAAAACTTCAAGACTTCGAACTCCCTCATGATCTGATGTTCAGGTCCTGTAAATGGTGGGTTTTGCCTTTTCCGAGAGAACACATTGTTGACCAAGAAGTGTATGAATAAAGCTTCGTTTATCAGATCTTTATTCATAGTTTGGTGTTATGCATTTTTGTACTCGCGGAGGCTGGCACAGAGCAGTTACTTAATGTTTGCTTGCCAGTGAGTCAGTCTGTGCCCCGCTGCTGGGCAGGGAAATGCAAGACTGTGAGCCTCCTGTGTTAGTAGCCTGTGGGAAGAGGGAAAAGATTAGACTAGCACATTTCCTCATAGACAAAGGTGTTCCTGAGCTCTGAACTTAGCCGCTGGCTTGCGTGTGAATTCCATGTTCAGGAGTGGCCAGTGCCTCTGGGTGTGGCAAGAGTGTGGCTGGGTAGAGTTCAGGAATGCATTGTTCCAGAAAATGTTTCCAGTTTTTCTGCCTCCCATTCCCTGGCTAGTTGCAGTTTCAATAATAGAAAACCTGCCCATTAGGGGTTTGCTTTAGCTGCTATTGCAGTAGCCAGAGGACTCGCTGTATTTGAGAGGGCCATTGCCAAGGGCCTAGGAGATGCAATGCACAGACTCAAACCCAGTTCTCACCACGTGGTTAAAGGAGTAAGATAATGCCCCTGAATGAAGTCAGGTTACTATTTACTATGATGAAAAATTAAAACAGACCCCAGTTTTCTTGCTTAGACTTTGGACTCCTTTCCTTATCCTCTCCTGTCTTCTCGCTTGCCCTTTTCTTCTTTCTATCTCCTGCTCACCTGAACCTTGACTGGTATTAGACAGCTAACAGACAACCATCAAGGCTTGCAAATCACTCTTGAAAGGACTGTACTGTCATCTGCCAAGATGATATTGCACTAGCGATCTGAGAAAGAGGCATGGGAATCACTCTATCCTAACCTTTCCAACAGCAAGTTTTGCAGCAGTTACAGATTAAAAGAAAAACACAGACACACACACACCTGTAACCTGGGTCGAGAAAAAGGTCACATACCCCCTTCTTCTTATTCTTTAACAATCCCAGTCCTGTTTTAGTTCAGAGAGTTACCTAATTTTGAGGTGCCCCCTGATGCACATCAGTTGAATAAAGCCTCCAGCCTCTATTTGGGTCACTAACCACTTTTTTCTTGACAGTTTGATGCCATAACTTGCATAGAGTCTCTATAAGCCCTGTATCCCACAGAGGTTTCAGAGAAGGACAGAATATGATGAGGGACCTTAGCTTCCTCCCTTTCTGGTGACAGCTGTTGGATCGAGGTCAGGCCCCCTTCGATCTTGTGCTCCAAGTTTTCTTTGTTGCAGGCTTGGTTTTTTGAAAGGGTTAACCTGTTGTTTGAGAAATCTCTGCTTCTATTTCCTTTTTGTCTTTTGGGATTCCCTGGGCAAGCGAATAATTTGATGGTCTTAAGATAAGTCAAGACCCCTTTCCCTTCTATCTAGAAGCACCTTTACTACGGAAAACACAATGTACCAAACCCCCAAGCATTCCCATTGGGCATATATTCTACCATTATGACAGAACTGTTAAATTTCTCTCTGAGGGATGGGACTTCAGGAGGGATTATATTGAACTTCAACGCCCCCCTGGGGTTCTTGGAACAAGTCAAAACTTGTAAATTCACATGGTGTCTTAGAACAAAATAGAAGAGCTAACTTAAAATGGTTAGTTTTCGTTGACATGTAAGAGGAAGCAACAAAAAGAGGACATCTCAGGCACACTCCCATCTGTGGAGGTCTCTCTTAAATAACTTGAGCCTTCTCCCTCCATCAAAACGGACTCCCCTTTGACTAGCTGATTCCGCCTCTCATAATCCCACTTCTCTCTGGCCTACCTCCTTGTTCTTCTGCCTCCTTTCCCTCTTGCCTTTTCTTAGCTCCCTCTTACCTTTAGACCTAGACTTCCCCTGCTCCCTCGAAAGAAAGCACTGAGCCAAATCCAGCACCTCAATTGCAATTATCTTCAAATCCTGGTCTTGGGCTGATCTCCAAGACATAGTCAAAAACTATCAAATCCTTGAAAGGAAAGATAAATGTATTGAGAAACTCAGGATAATTTAGGGGGCTTAGGCCCCTGAGCTCTTATCTATATCACTCAGCACACCTTTTAATAGAATCGGGAGGTGACAGAATCTGTTTGACAAGGCCAAATGGCCACCAAAATGAAGATTTAGCTAAACCTCAGAGAAATAACACCTCTAGATATGCTAAGCCCTAGAAATAGGAGAAAGCCTCACATCCTAAAGAAGAGGAGCCTGGTGTGTGTGTGTGTGTGTGTGTGTGTGTGTGTGTGTGTGTGTGTGTGTGTGTTTTCTCAAAAAGAAACATTTGTTTCTAAACTTCAATTCAAGGGCCTGAGCTATTGTCATGAACCCTACCAAACCCAGCTTAAGGGTGACTATCACTATGCCCACTTCACCCAGGAAAACTACAAAGATAAAAGCAGGAGTGGTTTACACCTGCAAAAGCCCAATGAGTTCCTATGTGTGTGTGTGCATGTCCACTGATTATTGTTTTTTTGCTAGCCAATTGGATGGAACTATGTTCTCCCACTTCTTTGTGCTTATTACCTCCTTAATTCAGGAGTCAAACTCTGACTTCCAAAACAGAATAAACCATGATTGAAGGTGAGTACTCCTCTTTGCAAAACATCAATTTTTAGCAAATGATGCAAAGAAATGGTGTGAAGAAGCTAAATGACTTAAAATTGGTCTAGATGTGTTCACCAGCATCTGCACCATTGTTTCCAAAGGAGCAACCCTGTGGGCTTCTGAAGACTTCATATATATATATATATATATATATATATATATATATATATATATATGATTGATTTTTTTACAGAGAGGAAGGGAGAGGGAGAGAGAGTTAGAAACATCGATGAGAGAAAAACATCAATTGACTGCCTCCTGCACACCCCCTACTGGGGATGTGCCCACAACCAAAGTACATGCCCTTGACTGGAATGGAACCTGGGACCCTTCAGTCTGCATGCCAACGCTCTATCCACTGAGCCAAACCAGTCAGGGCATGAAGATTTTGATTAAATGCTAGAGTTTTCTGAAGTCACTCATGCCACCAACAATGTCACCAAAATATAGAAACACTTGAGCTGGATTTGGCTCAAGAAATTTTAGAGGCTGTTGTCAATTATTGACTGGCAATAGACACCATCCTGGCACCTAGAGGATTTACTTTTGCAGTTATCGATGATTGTTGTATACACATTCCCCCCAAACTTTCTGATACTTTTGTTGTTGAGTGAACACATCTGTGAAACCAACAAAAATATGTGCTGAGTTAAAGATGTAGTCCCATACTCTGGGACCTATAGATCATCATCAGGTGTTTGGAGAAGGGACCTCTTTCCCTGGGTATGAACACCAGGAATACGGACCTTGGGGTAAAATCTCCCCCAAGGGCTAGTGATCATTTTCTTTTTCTTCTGTTAGGAATACTCCTTCTCAAATGCATCCAATCATATCTAATAAAGACCAGCAGATGGGCCAAGCTATGATTAATGACAGAAGACCAAAGAACAAACTGTTTCTTCAACCCACTCTGAAAGACTTCTGACTCAGTTCTGAACCTTGTATATCCCTGAAATTTTGTTTTCTCTCCCAAAAGATTGCCTGGAGATGAAAGTTATTTATTTTGGCCAAGAAGAGGAACTATAAAAGAATTAAAGCAGATCCTACTTTTGCTTATTGAGACCTTTACTTCCATTCCCTCTCTCTCTCTTTTCTTTTCCATTTTTTTTTCATTTTCTGTGTCCCACCTCCCTGAACTTTGACTGACATTAGACAGTTTATAGACAACTCTCAAAGCTTACAAAGATACCTCTTGGGGGAAAAAATCTGTTTTGTCAGCTGCTGACATGAGATGGCTTCAGTGATCCCAAGATAGAGGCATGAAAACCAACCGATGCCAATCATTCCAAGCACAGGTTTTAATAGCAGTTATAGATAAAAACTGCAACTTAGGATAAAATCAAAGTCACAAATTCTCTCTTTTCCAATCCTGCTCCAGCTTAGGGAGTTACCTAATTTTGAAGTGCTCCTTGATTTGCATCATCCGAATAACACCTGCAACCTCTATTGAGTCCCTTTAACTACCTTTTTTTTCTTGACATCAAAATATTTTCCCAAAAACATACTATCAATGAAAGGGTATAAAAGCATTTTGTCTGGCTGTGCTTGGCCCAGCTATTGAATCTAACCCTTTCCTTATTTACATTTGATATACTCAGGTGTTTTAAAAATGTTTAATTTGGGGATGAGAGAGAAATTCAGATTGGAGAGAAGAATCATGGGGGTGAAGGGTGGAGGGATGGTATAGTATATGTTTCTTGGTTTGATACAGAGCTGATTATTTTCCATGTGTCCTTTCAGATTTACTCTAAATATCTGTATGGCTTATTCCCGAAATTTATTTAGCTCTCTGTTGAAATGTTACATTCTTAGAGATTCCTTGATCTTCCTATCTAAAACAGTTCCTCTCATATCTCTATCACTTTAACAATTTTCCCTGGTACATGTATATGTATATGTATATGTATATGTATATGTATATGTATCTGTATCTGTATCTGTATCTGTATCTGTATATGTATATGTATATGTATATGTGTGTTCTTTTTAAAAAATATATTTTATTGATATTTTACAGAGAGGAAGGGAGAAAGAGAGAGAGCTAGAAACGTCGATGAGAGAGAAACATAGAGCAGCCGCCTCCTGCACACTCCCCACCGGGGATGTGCCCGAAACCAATGCACATGCCCTTGACCGGAGTCGAACCCGAGACCTTTCAGTCCGCAGTCCGATGCTCTACCACTGAGCCAAACCAGTTTCGGCTGTGTGTGTGTGTGTTCTAGCAGGCTGCAGAATAAATTGGGTTTGCCCCTGAATCACTAGTGCCTAGCATAGCTCCTGGTGTATAGAAAAGCCTTAATAAGTACTTGTAGAATGAATGAAGGAATGAATAAGCTTTTACATTAGTCAGGATTCTGTTGGGAACAATCTAGCACAGGTTGGTTAAAAGACCATAATTAAAGGACTACTCATGGAAGAAGAGGCTGGGTTAAGGCCACCAAGTAGGGATGTCAAGGTCTCCAGAGATAAGCAAGAGCAGGAGACCATGACTACCCCAAGGCCTGCTGGGACAAGGGAAGGGAAAAGTGTTACCATAGCCAGTGTGACCTGGAGCCCTGGAAGTAGGGCCCACCTAGCAGAAACTGTAGACACGGGGATGCAGCCTCGGTCAAAAAGTGGCCCAAAGCAGGGCAGGGGCAAGGAAAACATTACCTGACCTCTTCTCTATCCTCCTAACTTCAAGTTTACTGTGAGTGCTTCAATTGGCTGATTCCAACTAGAAGCCAGAAGTCAAAGTTGACCAGATAATGGTCTGTTGTACAGCACAGATCAGGGCAAGGAAAGCTGGAGAGGGAAGTAGATGGGAGAGGTGTATAAACAGAATAACTAGGATGACTATATTGCTCTATGGCCTGGCTTGTTAAAGTGCAGAGACCTCGCACCTCCACAGTGTGTATGTTAGCTTTTTAAGCATAGGAATCACACCTTTTAATAGTCTCATATATCCCCCCAAATGAGTACCAGGATTAGATGTATATGCTTAGTGCTTTTTGACATTAATTGACTTGAATTGTCCTCATTGTTTTAAATCCTCACCTGAGGATATTTTCCCATGGATTTTTTTTAGAGAGAGTGGAAGGGAGGGGGAGAGACAGAGAGAGAAACATTGATGTGAAAGAGATATCAATTGGTTGTCTCCTACACACCCCCCGACCTGGCGCCAGGGATTGAGCCAGCAACTGAGGTACCTGCCCTTGACTGGAATCAAACCCGGGACCCTTCAGTCCATGGGCCAACGCTCTATCCACTGACCCAAACTGGCTAGAGCTTGTCTTCATTTTTTACACTCCAGAAGTTTTATGATGACCTGGCATATTCTATCTTGCCATGTTTGCCCAAATCAAGGCAGCACAATGGCCTCCCTTTATACAATTGCTTGAATAGTTGCCTTTCACCTGGCTGCTTTATGCTGACCAGAAACTGCTCACCTCTTGCTTTCTGTGAGTGCCAACATTCCTGGGAGCTTCCTTGCCAGAGCCCTACTGTATGGGCAAGTCTCCTGTTTTCTGTACAGCACATAGTTTCATTGTTTTCTTACCCACTGGCTGCCTGTTATTATAGTGTCAATCACCATGGTAGTCAGGTGCTTTTGAAAAGGTAAAATCAGGAAGGGATGTTTTAATCACATGATAGCTGTGATGAGCCTGGCTTCCCTCAGATTACATTGTACTTAGAAACTCCATCGTTAAGCTGTCCTGTCCTTGATGTTCATGTCAGCATGGACTAGGCAAGCTATGTGAAGAAATTAACATGTTTGTGAAAGCAGATGGGATCTGTCTGCAGCCTTCTAGAAAACCAACCTTTTTTAAAGCCTGGAGAGGCCTGTCCTTGGTTTTTGCCTCCTCAATTCAGCTGTGGGTGAATGATCTGAGAGAAAGTTCCCAAGACAGAAGCTGCAGTCTTTTATAACCTAACTAGAGGCCTGGTGCACCATCTCCAATCTGGGACCCCTCCGGGGCAGTCGGACATCCCTGTCACCATCCAAGACCACTGGCTCCTAACTGCTCATGTGTCTGCCTGCCTGGTTGCCCTTAACTGAACCCTCTACCAGCCTGGTTGTCCCTAACTGCCCCCCCCTCGAGCTGGCCTGGTTATCCCCAACTGCCCCCCTGCTGACCTAGTCATCCCTCACTGCCCCCCTGCCAGCCTGGTTGCTCCATGCAGCCTGTTCAGTTGTCTGTTCAGTTGCAATGGTTGCTTAGGCTTTTATATATATAGATATTGAAAAATGACATGCCATCATTTTTTCTGCCACATGTTACTTGTCACAAAGATGAACCATGGCACAAATTTGAGAGTGGACTACAAAACTGAATATCAGGAGTCAAGGGTCTTTAGGGGCTATCTTGCAGGCTGCCTTTACACCCAGATCTTGGGAAAATGTTATGCAACAAGATTCTTCATGAATGAGTGTTGGCTGGAGTGGGGTCGAAGCTCAGGAACTCCTAGTAATAAATGGTCAGATGCCAACTCTAAGGAATTTAAAATGTGTGGCTAAAGAAAGTGACAGACCCTGTGAGTACTAATGTCTTAAATGTAACCCTGACTGTGGTTTACACACCATCTAAGAAATCAAGAACTAAGGATCCAGACTGTATTCCCAGCTTTTCTGGTTCTGAAGACAAACCAGCTGCATCAGAATCACCTGGAAAACTTTTAAAAACATGGATTTATTGCAAGAGAGATACTGTCTCATAATCTCTGGTGCAGGCACAATAAGTAATTTCTGTATGAAGCCCGATTTGGGAGCCCGTGAGATCACATAGGTTTTGAGGGAAGAACAGTTAGCCTGTAACTGAAATAAGGGTCTGGCTTTCACTGCTGGATTCAGTGAGTATAGGATGGATCTATAGCTGCAGTTGTTTGAAGGCATAGTATGAAAGGCACCCCAGCAGCTCTTGTTTGCTTATAACTATCAATTACTTAAGGGTTAATTCTCTATTTGCCTTGGGATTAAAGACGATACAGACCTTGGGATGCAATGGACTAAATAAAATGCACAAATGCAATGTGAATTTACAATTACATCAAATTTTCACCTTCTTGTTATTGAGTGGTTGGTCATGGACGGGACTAGAGACACAGCAAAGTTTCTGCAGGCTTACAGGGTAGATGAGAAAATGCTATAAAGCATTTCCCAGGATATAATGTTCAATATCATCTTACCTTTGTCTTTTGTTTCATAGCAAACTGATCTGAACAATCATCTGTAGTCATGCCATTAGAGCTGCAGCCCTATGGCCTTTGGTAGAGTAACCTCTTTGCGGTGAAGGTAGTTAAAAATTGCTTTTGAATGTCTCCCTGTGGGATTTCTGATTTCAATACAGAGAATGATAAAGATGAAGAGAGTCCTTCCCACCTATACAATACAAAAGACCAGAAAAATTGGGTGTCCATACATTTTCTTGAGAGAACTGAGTAGCAGGATAACCAAGTAGTCTGAAATGAAAGGAGAGGCAGACATCCTGGAGGCAGGATATTTACCTGGCGCAGAAGTTCCTTGATGTAGATATAAGGCAAGCTTTTCTCCATGGATTCCACTTGCTGAGAGTGCTGAGAAAGCATCTCTCACGTTGAAGTCCTAGGAGATATTACCAGCCACTGTATAAAGAAATGGCAGGAAACTGCATAGACCTTTCCTGCTATATCGTCTATGGAACAAAAGCCTTAATCTACACAATGAAGGGCAATAGTCACTATCATCATATTGTTGAAAACCTGTTGAGACTAGGAGTTGAAACCAGAATAAAAGAAACCTATACCCCTGAGGGAAGAGCAGCAATAGGTACAGGGTCCTGAAATATATATGGGGTAGAGACTGGAGCACTAAAAAGGCCACATACCAGAGATCCTGGGACAGAGCATCTGCCTAAAACTGAGGTTTAATCAGAAGAATAGATAGCCCATTCCCGTGTTTTCCTACAACCACCTAACAAATGTTAACAAGTAATAGTGGACTACTGCCAGAGAGTTGAAAGACTGTGGAGACCGTCACAGTTAAAAGGAAAACATAGTCCAACTGGTGTGGAGGTCATGGTTCCATTCCTAGTCAGGGCACATTCCTGGGTTGTGGGTTCAATCTCCAGTGTGGGGCCTTCAGGAGGCAGCTGATCAATAATTTTCTCCCTTCCTCTCTGAAATCAATAAAAATATATTTTTTTTTTAAAAAAAGGAAAACATAAATCTGATATAACACTGAAAAAAAATCCCTCTAAAAGCTAAGCTCCAGCCTAAACACAAGGTATTATTAGAGGAATTTCAACTCTGTGTTGCACTGAAGATACACTAAAGCAACAACAAACCTCAAACCCAGCTTAATTTGTGACAAGATTAACTCAGACCTCCATGCTAAAGCCTTAGTGAAAGGAAAGGCGTAACCATTTCCAGGCATAAAAACTTCTTACTTTGGTCTCTACTACACAAAATGAAGCATACAAAAAGAAAGAATAAGAAACACTTTCAAGAAACAAATCAACACAGATAATACAGATTTTTAATAACATGTAGACATTGTAAGGTGGGCGGAGCTATGACATGACTGGCACCTGTCACAGAGACATCTCTAAGACATTGAACCACCAATCAGCATGTGCAAAAGTGTCCTGGAGCCCACCCCTTCCTGTTCTGCCATGGGTCCAACCCCCTCTGTACCCGGCCCTTAAAGGGACCCCCAGGCAAGACACGGGCAGCTGCTTCTCCATGCCCATGAAGCAGTCTGGCTGGGTCCCCTGCCCCCTTCCCATTCCTTCCATTCTGATTTCTCTACCTTCATAATGAGTTCCGCTCATTACCGGGGAATAAACTTAATTTAAAAATTCCCTGGTGGTCTGTTTCCTGCTTCCCTTCAAACCTAACAGACATAAATAATATGCTAAAGCCCCAGTGGTATAGGTGGACAACATGCATAATCAGGTGGGGCATTTCCACAGGGAGATAAAACCTATAAGGATACATCAAATTAAAAGCATAGTAATAGGTGAAAAATATCTCTGACTGACTCATTAGCTGACACAGCCAAGGAAAGAAGCAGTGAATTTGAAGCTAGGTCAATAGAAATGATCAAAAGTGAACACAAAGAGAAACGTGTGTGGGAAAAAATATAAAAGAAAAGAGATAAGAGCATTCAAGACCTATGGAACAACAGTAGGTAGTGTAACATACACACAATTAGAATCCCAGAAGGAAAATATAAAGAGAATGGGTAAGAAGAAATGTTTGGCCGAAACTGGTTTGGCTCAGTGGTAGAGTGTCAGTCTGCGGACTGAAAGGTCCCAGGTTCGATTCCGGTCAGGGGCATGTACATTGGTTGCGGGCACATCCCCTGTAGGGGGTGTGCAAGAGGCAGCTGGTCGGTGTTTCTCTCTCATCAACGCTTCTAGCTCTCTATCTCTCTCCCTTCCTCTCTGTAAAATATCAATAAAATATATTTTAAAAATGTTTGAAGAAATTATGGCTGAAAATTTTCAAGAGTTAATTAGAAACACTAAACTACAGATCCAAGAAATTTAGGACAACAATAAAGATAAATACCAAATAACAAAATCCACCCCCAAACACCCACCTACATGTAAAGTCATAAAATTGATGAGAACAAAATACAAAAAGAAAATCTTGAGGCATCCAGAGAAATAAAAGGCGAATCAAATGCAGAGGAAGAAGGATAAGAACTACTGTAGACTTCTTGTCAGAAACCATGCAAACCAGAATGTTTTTCTGAACATTCTGAAATCATGCAGACAGTGAATGAGAATTTTAAAGTGCAGGAAAAAAGCAAGTCTTTTAATCCAGGATTTCTGAAGACCACAAAATACCTTCAAAATGAAGGGTAGATTTTAATCCAACCATATTAATAATCATAATAAGAATGGTTTAAAAGACAGATAGTAATATTGGATTTAAAAAAGCAAAACCCAACTATATGCTGCTACAATAAATCCACTTAAAAGAGAAAGATATAAATAAATTAAAATAAAATAATGACAAAAAGAAGTATGATACAAACACTATAAAGAAAGACACTGGTCACTATATCACTATCAGACAAAGTAAATTTCAGAAAAAAGTAACATTATCAGAGGTAAAGGGGAACATTACATAATAATTAAGAATCAGATTCTTTAATAAGAAATAGCAATTTTATATTTGCATGCACTTAAAAACAGAATTTCAAAATATATGTTTGGAATTCAATACTACCAGTATATTGGTAGAACAAATACCAAGAAAGTCACTAAGAGCACAGAATAACTGAACAATATCAAACAACTTGACCTAAATGTCATTTATAGAGAATACAAACCTATAAGAATCCATGTTCTTTTCAAGTACACATGGAAGATTCCCAAAGATAGGCCATATCATGTGTCAAAAATCAAAGAGCATATTTAACATTAAATAAAGTATGTACTATGATAACAATAAAATTAAAATAGAAACCAATCATAGAACGATTTATCAAAAATCCTCTAAGAGATCAAAATTAAACAACATTTATGCTATGAACACAAGTTTTTATGTGGAATTGCTTTGTTATATGGTAACTCTATGTTCAGCCTTTTGATAAACTATAAGACTCTTTTCCAAATACTATTTTTCTTCATTGACTTATCACACTTGTTGAAAATCAATTGACTATGAATGTGAAGATTTTTTTCCAGGCTCTCAGTTGCACAATTTTACACTCCAATCAGCAGTGTATGAGGATTCCACATTCTAGTCAACCATAAATGTGAGGATTTATCTCCAGAGTATCAATTCTATTTTATTGACCTTTATGTCTATCCTTATGCCGCACTGTCTTAATTACTATTGTTTTTAGTATTTTGGTATCAGGAAGTATGAGTCTTCAAACTATGTTCTTTTTGATGATTGTTTTAGCTATTCTGTTTCTTGAATTTCAATATGAATTTTGGATCAGTTTGAAAATTTAGGGAATGAAGCCAGCTGAAATTTCCTTGGAAATGATATTAAATCTATGGATAATTTTGGTGAGTATTGACATTGTAACAATAGTCTCTGGTCCATAAACATGGGATGTCTTTCCATTTATTTATATCTTCTTTATTCTCTTTCAGCAATGTTTTTTTTATAGTTTTCAAAGTTTTTTCAATGTTTTTTAGTTTTTTATTTCTTTTGCTAAATTTATTCTTAAGTACTTTATTCTTTTTTATATTATTTTAAATCGATTTTTTCCTTAATTTTAGATTATTTCTAGCATATAGAAATACAATTGATTTTTTGTTTATTCATCTTCTTTCTTGCAACCTTGCCAAATTTATTAGTTCTAATAATTTTTAATGGGTTCCTTAGCATTTTCTAAGTATAAGTTCGTTACCTGAGATGGTTTTATGTTTTCCTTTCCAATCTGGATGCCTTTTGTTTCATTTCCTTACCTCCATCACAGTGTTGAATAGTAGTGTGAACAGACATCACTGTCTTCTTTCTGATCTTAGGGGAAAAATATCCAGTCTTGCAATTAAGTATGATATTAGCTGTGGGTTTTTAATAAATGCTTTTTATAATTTTGAGGAAGTTTCCTTTCATTCCTTGTTTGTTGAGTGGTGTGGCTTTTTGTTTTTATCATCAAAGGTTGTTGGATTTTGTCAAATGATTTTTCTACATCTATTCAAATGATCATGTGATTTTAGTCTTTTTTTCTATTTTTCTATTAGTTTTTTTCTTGTGATATATTTATCTGACTTTAGTATCAGGGTAACAACACTATAATAGAGATACTTTTATATCTATCTCTCTATCTTTCCTCTTCTATCTTTTAAAATATTTTGTGAAAAAAGTCATATTATTTCTTTAAATATTTGCTTGAGTTAGCCAGTGCTATAGACTAAATCAGGGGTGGGGAACCTTTTTTATGCCAAGGGCCATTTGGGTATATAACATCATTCATGGGCCATACAGAAGTATCCAATTAAAAATTAGCCTGCCATACTTGATCAAATATTTAATTAATCCAACTATATTGGATTATGCCTTGGCAGGGCTAGACCAAGTGATTTCACAGGCCAGATGTTCCCCACCCATGGACTAAATGTGTCTTCCCAAAAATTATATGAGGAAAATACACTATTACCAGTAGAACATCACAGTAGTAATTTTTGAAAACAAGATATCTACTAATGAATGCCAAAAGTAGTCAAGAACCATTTGAGGAGAAACTGGGTATTTCCATACCTTAAAAGTATCTCTTCCGAGACATTTATTAATTTTATAGTAAAGAAATTCAGCAGGCACCATCTTAACTGGTCAAAGTTAACATCACCAGTCAAAAGACATATTGCTGTCATGTATCCTCTGATATGATGTACTGAGAAGGGCACAACATCACTTCTGTGGTCCTCTTGTCAAGAAAGCATATCCTTAATACAATCATGACAACACATCAGAGAAACCCAAATTGGGAGACTTCTATAAAGTAACTGACCAAAGTGTCAAAGTTATAAAGAACGAGGAAAGAGTGAAGAAATGTCACAGACTGGAGAAAACTTAGGAGAAATTATGACTAAGTGAAATTTGGTGCAATTATTTGTATTCTGGAATAGATAATGTTCATTAGTGGAAAAACTGGTGAAATAAAAAAAAGTGTATAATTTAATTAATATTGTGCCAAAACTAATATCTTATTTTTGGAAATTGTACTATCCTATATACTAAAAGCCTAATGTGCTAAGTGTCTGGTCATCCAGTAGGCCATTCAACCAATCAAAGTGTAATATGCTAATGATATGCTAAGGCCACTCAACTGCTTGCTATAAAGTGCACTGACAGGTAGGTTAGCTTGCTGCTGGGGTCTGGCTGATGAGCAAGACTGGGTAGACATGCCCTGGAGCCCTCCTGTAATCCCTCCCAGGTCTGATCCTACACCAGAGGGGTCCCTTGGCCTGGTCTGTGCCCTCTTGAAATCTGGGCTGAGGGACCCCTCCCTGCTCCCCTCCTAATTAACAAATTTCATGCACTGGGCCTCTAGTTGGTATATGAAATGTTAACATTAGTGGAAGTTGGTAAAGAGCATGAGGATTTTTTTTGCAATATTTCTCTCTCTATAAAATTATTTCTCTATATCTAAATTTAAAATAAAAAGTTATAAATGTCTCTCTAAAAGAGTTCAGCTCCTTCCCCCAGACCCCCCACTTGGGCGACATCCTTCCCATGGCAGGAAACCTGCCTTCCAACTTTGCCTTCTCGCCACCAGCAGGTGGTAGAGGTGATGGGCCAGGAGGGCCAGAGCCAGGCTGGTTTGAAACTAGAACCTGGCTGGGGTTCCAGGGCTTTGCTGGTGGGTCTGCCATTTGGCCATGTCTTGCACTTGGGACCAAGGTGTGGGGGATTCTCCCGCATCCCTCACTGTATGAATTCTGTGGGAGGATGGCCTATTGTGGACCTCAGGCTGGAATGGGGCTGGCATCCCAAGGCAGCCTGGAGGCCCTCCAGCTCGAGGACGAGGAAGGAGCCATGGTGGAGAGCAACTCCCAGGGGGCCTCCCCCGAGCCCTGTGCTGTCCTGTTCCTGGCTCTGAAGCTGGACAAGGAGAAGCTGGAGTCCAGCCCCGAGGAGGAGAACATGAGAGATCTTGAGCAATTTGCCAAGCTCCTGAAGCAGAAGAGGATCACCCTGGGGTATACGCAGACTGATGTGGGGCTTACCCTGGGCATTCTCTTTGGCAAAGTGTTCAGCCAAATGACCGTCTGTACTTTGAATCTCTGCAGCTCAGCTTGAAGAACATGTGTGAGCTGAAGCCCCTGCTGCGGAAGTGGGTGGAGGAAGCTGGCAACAAGGAGAACCTGCAGGAGACATGCAAAGCGGAGACCCTGTGCAGGCCCAAAAGAGAAAGTGAACTAGCATGGAGAACCGAGTGAAGGGCAACCTGGAAGCCCACCCGCAGCAGATCAGCCACATCTCCCAGCAGCTCGGGCTGGCAAAGTACGTGGTCTGAGTGTGGTTCTGCAACCGTCACCAGAAGGGCAAATGATAAAGCTGTGACTATGCTCAATGAGAGGATTTTGAGGCTCCCAGGCCTCCTTTCTCAGGGGGACCAGTATCCTTTCCTGTGATCCCAGGGCCCCACTTTGGCCCAGGCTATGCAGGCCCTCAATTCACTACACTCCATTCCATGGTCCCATTCCCTGAGGGTGAGGCCTTTCCCGCTGTGCTTGTCATCCCTCTGTGCTCTCCCATGCATTCCAGCTGAGCTGCCTGCCTTCCAAGGATGTGAGAGCAAGGGAAAGAACCCGAGATAGTCCCAGGGCTCTGGGATTGAGTTCTTCTCACCATAGAATTAATTGGAAGTACAAACAGTGTGGGGGCAGGAGTTTGGGGAGCCTGTTAGTAGGAAAGTAAAGTTCAGTGATGCACTTGATTTTAATCCCCTATCACTGTGATTTTAATAAACAAACCTGGGACACAGAAAAAATATAGAGTTCAGATGTGGCAAAGAAACAAGCAAAAATAAATGACCACAAATTTTGTCTCTGTGGTCAGGGAATAAAGTGAGCTAGGGAGAACAGCTTTTGGAATTCCTGAATGGCTGCCATCCACACCAGAGGTTACTTTAAGTCAAAGCTACTGAAACAGCAGGACAAATAAACACTGCACCAGGTAAATGCCCTTGAACATGTTGGTGCAGTTTGGGACAGGCACAGTTTCTCCTGCCTTGGGCCAGAGCTGATCAGCTAAATTATTGGTAGAATATATTTTAACTAGAGGCCCAGTGCATGAATTTGTGCACAGGTGGGGTCCCTTGGCTGGTGATTGGGGCCATCGGGGCAGCTGGGGGAAGTGCCATGGGAGGTTGGCTGTGGGCACCCACTGATCACCAAGAGAAGCTCCTGTGTTGAGTGTCTTCCCACTGGTGATCAGTGTGTGTCATAGTGACCACTTGTTTGGTCATTTGGTCATTTGGTCTCTTAGGCTTTTATATACCATATTTGCCGGCGTATAAGACGATTTTTTTGGCCCTGAAAAATATGCCTCCAAGTAGGGGGTAGTCTTATACGGCGAGTATATAACAAACTCTGTATTTTGAGTGGAAATGTTAGGGGGTCGTCTTATACGCCCAGTCGTCTTATACGCCGGCAAATACGGTATATAGATAAGCTACACTAGCAGGATAAAAGCACAAATTCTTTGTGTTAATTGAATCAAGCTCGATGAGTGCTTTTTCCAAGGAATCTCAGAGTCTGTGGAAAACTAATATAAAAAACCAGCAACAAGCATTCATGTGTAGTTTAGCCAAATGGGTGAGAATTAAGTGAACTGTAAACTGCATGTGTGATGATAGAAGGGAAGCACAAAGAAAAGGGAAGTAAGTCGTGTATTTCATAATTAAAATATTTATGTGAAGAGAAAATATTTACATATTTATAAAGTATCTACTGTGTGCATGGCAAATAATTGTTTAATTTACCAGCCACCAAGTTTTGGCATAAATCACCTCATCTGATCTTCACAAAAAGCGGGCGGAGTGCACAAAGTATCATCTGGTTTTCACAAGAGAGAAACAGTCTCAAGAGGTAAACAGCTTTACCAACCTCACAAAATAGATGGTCAGTCTGGGACTCAAGTGCTAGAGTTCCATTTTCAGCTTCTTTTGAGAATTCCATTTTTAAACTAAAAATAACTGTCCAAAATAAAAATAACTTTTTATCTGTATCTTTAGATGAAGACTCAATGAGCATATCAGAGATCTAGATTCATATGAAATTTCTGTTTGACTGGCTATCATCAACAAATCAAGAGATCAACAAGTGCTGGCGAGGATGCGGAGAAAAAGGAACCCTTGTGCCCTGCTGGTGGGAATGCAGACTGGTGCAGCCACTGTGGAGAACAGTATGAAGTTTCCTCAAAAAATTAAAAATGGAACTTCTATTTGACCCAGTCATCCCACTTCTAGGACTATATCCCAAGAAACTAGAAACACCAATCAGAAAGGACATATGCACCTCTATGTTCATAGCAGCACAATTTGCAATAGCTAAGATTTGGAAACAGCCTAGTGCTCACCAGCAGATGAGTGGATTAAAAAAACAATGGAATACTACGCTGTGGTAAAAAAGAAGGAATTCTTACCATTTGCAACAATGGATGGAACTGGAGAGCATTATGATAAATGAAATAAGCCAGGCAGAGAAAGATAAATATCACATGATCTCACTCATTTGTTGAATACAATGAACTGATGAACAAAAATAGAACCAGAGACACAGAAGCATTGAACATACTGTACAACCTATGAGGGAAAGCAGGGGATGAGGGGGTAAGAGATCATCCAAAGACTTGTATGCATGCATAAACAAAACCAATGGACACAGACAGTAGGGGAGTGAGGGCTTGTGCTTGTGGGAGGAGTTGCTGGGGGAGAGGTCAATCGGGGGGAAAAGGAGACTCATGTAATGCTTTAAACAATAAAGAATTTAAAAATAAATACATAAAAACTAACAAAAACCAGACCCAAAGAACTATTTTTTGTTTCAAATCTCTCAGGAAAAGATATGTTATCAATTCCCGTTGCTAATTGCAAACTTTATCATTATGGAAATCGAGGTTTTGATCTTCCAACTGAAGATATAAGGTAAAATTCACTTGGGACCTTTTTTCAAAGATTTTAGTATATCTTTTATTGTCTTTAAGCAAAAAAAATATATAAAGCTAATACATTGGAATTCCTGTGTACGAATAATTTACCATTGGGTAGCATGGATCAAGTGAATATTAAACAGGGGTATTTCTATTCTGGGTTCTAGTAGAATTTTGTGGTAAAGGACTCAGACAAGGACATGAAGGCTGGTCAAGGCCCATTTACAGATTTATCTCCACTAGTCTATTAGAATTTGTTCATAAATCACCACTATTTCCTTAGGAAATAGAGGAGAATGACCTCAAGGGCCTTAAACAAAAATAAACAGCAGCTACAACTAAACTATCTTTTCTGGCAAATTGTCTTTAGACTCCAGGATACAAGCTTTGCACCTCTGCAATCTCCTTGGTTTCTATCTCTTCTGCTTCGGAAATGCAACTATCTGTCTGGGCTTGTTTATGGTATTATCATCTTTGTAATCCACCCCCAGCTCTTCAGTGACTCACCAGAACTGATCCATTTCTGGCTTGGTTTCCCCATATGAAATTTTGGAATGATAAAATCAACCCTCACAGTTTTCACCATTATTAAATACTAGAAGCCCAGTGCGCAAAATTCATGCATGGGTAGAGTCCCTAGGCCTGGCCAGTGATCAGGGCTGAGCTGTGGGCCAATAACACCCACCTTGGCTGGCCTGGAGCTGCCCACTTGCCAGTCCCGCCATCCACTGCTGCAGTTCGCCTTCCTTTGGGCGGCGACTGGCAGGGTGATGGAGAGACCCTCTGCTCACACCCACATTGGCCAGCCTGGGACCTGTGGGCTGGGGCAGCTCTTGCATTGAGCATCTGCCCCTTGGTAGTCAGTGTGTGTCATAGTGACTGGTCATTCTGTAGGTCGTTCTGCCTTCGATCTATTTGCATATTAGGCTTTGATTATCCTATCGAATAAAAGACTAATATGCAAATTGACCATCACACAAAGACACAAGATGGCCGCCCATGTAGTAAAAGATGGCTATCTCCTTGTGGACACAAGATGGCTACCACAAGATGCCCTGCAGGGGAGGGCAGTTGTGGGAAGTTAGGGATGACCAGGTCAGCAGAGGAGGGCAGTTCGGGGGGACCCAGGCCCACAGGGTCTGGGCAGTTGTGGGGGACCAGGCCTCCAGGGAAGGTAGTTGGGAGCCAGCGGTCCTGGATTGTGAGAGGGATATCTGACCACCCGGTTAGGTGCGATCCACTGGGATCAACCCTAAATAGGTGGTCGGACATCCCTCAATGGGTCCCAGATTGGAGAGGGTGCAGGCTGGGCTGAGGGACACCCCCCCCCCCATGCACGAATTTCATGCACCAGGCCTCTAGTATAGGATAATCACATGAGTAAAGAGCCTATGACATGACCTGATATTTAGTGAACAATAACTCTCATGCTCTTTGTGCAAATATCCTAGATTTATCATCTTACCTATTTTATACAGAGCTTGATGATGTTCTCTGGTGCAACTGAATAAACCAGAGGAAATTACTGAGCCTCATTTTATCTCTGCAAAATGAAGACAATTATAATGATATTGTAAGGAAAGCACTTAGCACTAATGGGAGGCAGACCCAGGCCTAAGAGTTTGATCTGGCACAATTTCAAAGATTTAGTTGGTCCTTTAGAGAGATACCTCCAAATCTTCCCTTCTTAACTAATTATGTAGTAAAGACAGAGATCCAAATGGTTTGGGAACTAAATGTGACACATTGGTAACTCTAGATTGTAAACAGGTAGGCAGGCATGCTTTCCCATGTAGGGTCCATCATATTAGATTTATAGGGGATATATACTTCAGAGGATTTTTATAATAAGAAAAATATTTATGACTTTTGACATAAATTACATTAAAAAAATCAATGTTTCACACAGAATTTACATTTTTCCTCTTTTGATAGTTGTAAAATGATTCAAATTTTACCTCCCTTTTAAGAAATATTTATCTTGTCTGTTGAATGACCATACCGAGTGGCTCTTTCCCCCTATCCTCCATGCAAATACTCAATACCATTACATTGCTCTTTATAAAAATCAGGGAGATTGATAATCACCATACAAGAAACTGCGCATAATTTGTGTGCATTTTGATATATGTACCTGTGAAACCATCACCACAATCAATATAATGAACATATCTATTGCTCACAAAAGTATATTAGGTTGCATAGTCTAGAATTTTATGAATATAAAACCATCAAGCATGCATTGGTTTTCCCTCTGGCTTCTTGCACCCAGGATAACATTATGAGGTTTCTCCATATTGTCGTTTAAATCAATGGTTCATTCCTTTATATTGCTGAATAGTCTTCTGTTCAATGCAGTTTATCCATTCACTGGCTGATGCAAAGGCCTTAAACCTTTTTTTGGCTATTATAAACTTGCTATGGACATTGAAGTGCAAATCTTTGTGTATATTGTTGGTTTACAACCTCTTTGGGAGCTTCCTGGGTGTGATTTGAAACCACCCCCACCCCAATCAGAGGGCAGGGAGAAACTGAAGAAAGAGGCCACTCCAGATTGGTAGGTAGTTGGCAGGTTTAATAAGCAAGGGAACTCACAAGGCTTCTCTTGGGCAACTGCAAGAGGAGTAGGCCTCTGCAGCCAATCACCAGAATCTTTGTTTCCTGCTTCATACATTTTATTATTGTTTTTAATTGAATTGATTGGGGTGTCATTGGTTTGCAAAACCATGTAAGTTTCAGGTGTACAACTCAATAAAACATCATCTGCACACTGCATCGTGTGTCCATCCCCCCAAGCAAAGTCTCTTTCTGTCCCCTTTCTCTCCCCCTTTGCCCACCTGTACCTACCCCAACCCGCCTTTCCCTCTGGCTATCGCCGCACTGTTGTCTATGTCTATGTATCATGTATATATGTTTTTTGCTTTATCTCTTCACCTTCTTTCATCCACTTCCTGTTACCTTCTGACAGCTGTCAACCTGTTCCATGTATCCATGCTCTGTTTTTATTTTGTTCATTAGATTATTTTTTCATTAGATACTACATAAAAGTTTGATCATATGGTATTTGTCTTTCTCTGATTGACTTATTTTTAAAAAAATATATATTTTATTGATATTTTACAGAGAGGAAGGGAGAGAGATAGAAAGCCAGAAACGACGATGAGAGAGAAACATCAACCAGCTGCCTCTTGCACACCCCTTACTGGGGATGTGCCCGCAACCCATGTACATGCCCTTGGCTGGAATCAAACCCGGGACCTTTCAGTCCGCAGACCGACACTCTACCACTGAGCCAAACCGACCTCGGCTCTGATTGACTTATTTCATTTAACACAATACCCTCTAGGTTAAGGTGACCAGATGTCCCGCTTTTGGCGGGACAGTCTGGATTTTTAACAATTTGTCCCACGTCCCATGGCGTTTTAAAAAAGTCCCAATGTTTGGAAAGAATCCATGCTACAATGTGGAAGAAACTCAAGAATGCCATGCTAAGTGAAAAGAGCCAACTATAGATTCTCCTTATATGAAAATATAAATCTATAAAGACTAAAACTAGATTATTAGTTACCTAGGGCTGGGGATAGGAATGGAAGGGACTACAAATGGTTATAAGAAGTCTTTTTGGAGTGATGGAAATATTGTAAAGTTGAATTGTAGTAATAGTTGCATAATTCTTTATACTAAGTATCATTAACTTGTACATTAAAACAGGTGAATTTTATGGTATGTAAATTTGTACTTTATAAAAGCTGCTATTCTAAAAATGAGGGAAAAAGTTTTAGCTTTTTATATACTCCACTTAAAAGGGAATGCTTTCTTAGGGGAGAATTTCCCAGATTCTGTTGTAATAGCAACACTTTTGGGGGGAAGATATAATGGAAGATTAAGCTTCAGGGATACATGAGGGAACTGTTTTCCAATAATGTAGGATGAAATTCACATGTTCAGTTATTCACTCATTGAGTTAATATGAGTTCCTTTGTTATGGTTAATTTTTAAAAAATATATTATTGATTTTTACAGAGAGGAAGGGAGAGGGACAGAGAGTTAGAAACATTGATGTGAGAGAAACATTGATCAGCTGCCTCCTGCATATGCCCTACTGGGGATGTGCCTGCAACCAAGGTACATGCCCTTGAATGGAATCGAATCTGGAACCCTTCAGTCTGCAGACCGACGCTCTATCCACTGAGCCAGACCAGTTTTGGCATGTTACGGTTAATTTTATAAATATGTCCAATATTTTTAAAGAGTACACACAGTTTTATACACATTGTTATGTGTAATGATAAACCTGACTAAATTTTGTAATATAAGCACACAAGCAAATTTCAGCTGTTATTAAAAAATCTTTCTTGCCAAAGGTACATTGGGACCCATTTTTAGCTGTAATTCTGGTGAGACCTCACAGGGCAATGATGTTGCTCAGAGGCATATGCTTCTGGTTTGTTGGGGAGAAAAAAAGGAAAATATATTTTGAATAGAGATGAAATTTGTGATATTTATTTCTCTTCAGTCAGTTTGTTGAAGAAGACATTTTCCGCTTCATATTCATTTGTATTCGTATTTTCCCCAAGGGCATATTTGTGGATTTTTTTGAACATTGTTTCATTTCCCTATCCCCTACCCTCCACCACCACCCTGGTTGCAAGTATGTATTAATCCTTGATTCTCTCTCCTGCACAGTGCCTCTAATTTTGGACATAAATATAGGTGTGACTACCTTCTGAATGGGTGGTTCCTTGATCTGTGTAAAACTTATACCTTCTGGGGTTATCTAAATGTGGATAAACTTTTATAGTTTCCTTTTAAATGCATGTATTCCCTCTCCTCTCTCCCCTCCCATTGCTGTGAGCACTAGGGTAAGGAATGGGGAAAATCAGGTTGTGGATATGTTTGATAGGCTTTCATTATTGACTTTTTACATGATTTCCTTCCACCCCCAGGTGTAGGAATGCAGGTAGTTGACAGCTCTGGCAAGGGATTGGTCATAGGGTACACTTGGAACAGTGCTGAATTAAGCTTCTCTGGGAGGCATTGCGCACAGTAGAGTTTCTTGGATTATAGTGTACCACATTCGAACTACTATCCATTCATTGGTACATAATTTGACTAGTAGGTTTTTTTTTTAAAAGATTGCACTTTTTAAGCATTTGCCAAAATCCATTTCTGAAACAGGCCTGCACTTTTTTTTAGAAGTTAACTGAAAACAGGAACCCTAAATAAGTATGGTATCCATGCAAAATTGAAGTTGGTTATTGTTTACACATTCTTTGAATAGCCTCATAACACTTAACCATAAATAATCTAACTAGAACTTGAACTCTTCAGAGTAATCTCATGGGACAATTCTAAGGGCTGTTGGGAACAATGTGCCCACTTATTTGGTTTCTGCCTCATGCCTGATTATATTTGATTAATGTTTGATGCTGAATTCTACCCTAGCTGCACACATGCCTGATGTTCCCCATGAGATAAAATGAGGTTAACATTCACAGTAGATTTTTATAAGACACACACTATGGAAAGCTTTTTACACCTGTAATTAAGCACAATACTTCCTAGAGGTAAATTCCGAACTTCAATTTAGCTGCCTGTACTACTAATATTGTTGAACATTCAGGATCAGTTCATTCAACCTGTGTAATAAGGATGGTGTAGTGAGGAGGGGTTCCTTCTTTGATCCCTTGTTATTTAAAACCCTAGTCAAGACATTTGGGACACTCAAAAGACCCCTAAAAAGGCTTTTTTGTCTTAAATATCTTTTCTCTTAAAATAAAAACAATAGAATATATATATATATATATATATATATATATATATATATATATATAATCAAGAGAACACTGATTCATTTCCACCATTGTTTAAAATATTTCATTTTAGTTGATGTCCTGAGTCATTTTCAAAACTCCCCTGAGTCATAGTTTATCCAGAAAAAAAAGTAAATTCTGAAGTGTCTGTTTTTTAATAGTTCCCAGTGATAGGTTCAGGTAGGATTTTAGCACAGTACAATTATTATTGGCATCAGCACAGCTATACCAATCGGCAATGAGTCTTGTGGCTGCAGATGTCTTTGTTCTAAAGAACTGTAAAATGAGAATATGATCCAATAAAATAGTTATTCATTTACCACTTCCTGTTCATCATCTCCAGTTTAGTGATTAAGGCCTACATGTTTCCAATTTCAGTTCCAACTGCTGCAGAAGAAACTTGCTATAAGAAGAATTTAGAGTTAGCCAGCACTATTCTGAAGTGACAAATCCTCACAATGCCACAAATAATTCAGCAATAATGTAGTACCTAAAATATGTCCCTATATTTTAGTAGATTGACTAGATGAGAACCTGGTGAAATGTGACTAAGCGGAGAGAAGTTTAAGTGACTGAGCTTGCAGAAATCTTACTTTTTTATTCTTATGCCTTACTTTTATGGACCTTACCATTTGCATTTTATTAATTATAATAAATATAATTTATTATATATATATATTCTTCTTTCCTTCCTTCCTTCCTTCCTTCCTTCCTTCCTTCCTTCCTTCCTTCCTTCCTTCCTCCCTCCCTCCCCCCCCCCTCTCTTTCCTCACCTGAGGATATTTTCCCATTGATTTTTAGAGAGAGTAGAAGAGAGAGGGAAAGACAGAGAGAAACATCAATGTGAGAAAGGCACATCAATTGGTCGTCTCCTGCATATGCCCTGACCAGGGCTCTGGTGGGGGAGGATCCTGCAACCAAAATACGTGCCCTTGTCTGGAATCAAACCCGGGACCCTTCAGTATGCAGGCCGACGCTCTATCCACTAAGCCAAACTGGCTAGGGCTTCCCTCCCATTTCTTCACCTTGAGTTGGTCATTTCAGTTGTAGTGTTCTTAAGCACACTCCTGTGGGGGGCTGCATGGATTAGTCCATCATTCTTTCTTCACATACTTTCATTCATTCATAGTTATCAGGTACCTCTTCTGTTCTTGGTTCTGCGCAAGGCAGTTAGGGATACACCTTGAATAAGACAGTTTTGCCTTGCCTGGATGGTGTGGCTCAGTGGTTGAGTATTGACCTATGAACCTGGAGGTCACGGCTTGATTCCAAGTCAGGGCACATGCCTGGGTTCCAGTCTTGATCTCCAATAGGGGGTGTGCAGGAGGCAGCCAATCAATGATTCTCTCTCATCATTGGCATTTCTCTCTCTCTCCCTATCCCTTCCTCTCTGAAATTATATATGTATATGTATATGTATATGTATATGTATATGTATATGTATATGTATATGTATATGTATATGTGTATCTGTATCTGTATCTATATCTATATCTATATCTATATCTATATCTATATCTATATCTATATCATCTATATATGATAGTTCTGCCTTATAGAGACTAGCAATAGGACTCCACAATCTAATGAGTCAAGTGTAGCTCCACGCTACAAAGACTGCTTGCTGCAGTACGCATACTGGATCTGGTTTGATTGTTGAAAGTGTACAGAAATCTCTCTTATTCATCTTTAAATATCTGTCCTCAAAGGAGAGCAGCAGTTTTAAGAGCAGTTGAAGAGAGCTGCTTTGCCTAAGGTTACACAGGATGATAGATTGCTACCTTTAGGTCCAGCCCTCCTTACCTCAATTCAGGACAGCTAAAAGAAGCTCCCATCTTAAGGGTTTCTTAAAGGATTGGCCAAGTTTGGGGATTAACTCACAGCTGGATCTCTTTCTCTTCCCAGTCCTTTATCTTTTACTCTCACAGGGGTTGACCCCAAGGGTCCTACTCAGAGAACTCCTGCATGCTGATCTTTAGCTCAGGATTTGCTGTCTGTGGAGTCAAACCCACAGAATCATTCAAATGTCTTGGCGACTTGCCTCATTTCCTGGCTAGAGCAACCCAGTGAAGGTTCACATCTTTGCTTCTGATATCTGTAAGACTTCCCAGAACCTTGCCCTCTTCCCTTATTACCACAGATTGGCTCAGCCTTCCATGGGGTCAAAAGCCAGACTGTTGGCCCAGCTTCAACCATTATTATCATGCTAGGGACTCCAGTAGCTCCAGTGAAGACTCTGACCTCCCTCCTGAGTGTGTGAAAATAAAAGCCTGCGGGGTGGACTCTGATGGATGAGAAAGGTTATAGAAGGAGCATCTCTGTGTAGCTTCTCTGAAAACTTCCCACATAATCAAGAACCAGCTGGATTCAGAAAAGCTGTGGTCAACTTGTAACATGCCAAGTATGTATGCTCTTCCACCTTCATTGCCCCACTTTCCTTTCTCCCTCATTCTTATTTCCTTGGAATTGTATCATCGTGAGTAATGTATTGGTATGTAAGCTTTTCTCAGATTCTAGGGAACCTCAGCTAGAACAGAATGTACTAATGTGCTAAAGCAGATATTACATCAACTGAATTTTAATCAAAGCATTTCATGGCCATTCTACATTACAACTGTTCTGCCACAAAAGAAACCCTCTTTCCCCTCCCTGATTTCACTATCATTACTCACAGAGCCACTTTTATTTTAGTCCAAAAGATCGTATCCCTACTCACTGTTATGTTTTTCCTGTCCTACCTGAAATGAAAAGAATAATCGTTTCTGTAATAGTTTTGCTATGTTGACCAATTTAAGGCTCTTAACCCCCATCTATCTAACATGGAGGCAATTTATCAGTAAAAGTGATGTTACCAACTTCCACTGTTAAAATGGCTGCTCTTGGTAAAAGTGTTCAGAGGCTAAAAGTATTTGTAGGGCATTCCATTAGGGGCAAGGCATATATTTTCTGTCTGGATTAGGGGTGATAGCCTGTGTAGCAATGAGACAATAAAGGGGGAAATTCTTCAGAATGAAAAAAATAAAAGGTAGAACAAAGATATTTGAACAATCCATCTTTTGAAGTGGCTTTTAAGAATGAGGGCACTACTCCAAGATCAACAAACAGAAGGTGGTAAGAATGTAACCAAAACAGTGAATAGATAGAGCACAAGAATGTAGCCATTAGTAGGCTTTGTTGCTACCCAGTACCTGTCTCTATAGGTAGACACTTCACACATCAGAGAAAAAGAGTTTCTGAAATTCTGGGGGACCTTTGGGCTCTAGGAGAATGGTACTTACTTTCTCAGTAAAGGTGAGCTTTCACCTGTCTTTTTGAGTTGGCACCTGGTTCTGGTCTTGAGTTAAGGCCTGCCCACGTCTGCTTTGACTAAACCTGTGCAGGCTTGTCATGTTTGACTAGACTAATGTCATTTAGGGTTATCATTCAGTGTATCAGATATCAGAAATACAGTGGTATTTCTGAAACTTAAAGAGTCTTGGTGCCAATACCTTTGTTTTTTCATATTTCCAGAAGTTAGGCATTCACCTTTATGCTATTTAACATGCTGGATTTTAGTGGGGCTCATGCCCCATATTTGATTACTGCCATACATCTCTGATGACCCTTGTAACATTTTCCCCCCCTCTCTCTCTCCCCTCCCCCCTTACCCCACTGCTTACACACACATAAGATACTTTATGGGGGGGCTTATAAACGATAAAATTTATTTCCCACAGTTCTGGAGTCTAGAAGTCTGAGAATAGGGTGAAGGTCTTCTTCCAGGTTGCATACTTCTCTTTGTATCCTCACATTGTAGAAGGGGCTTGTCATATTGGCTAGACTAATCTCATTTAGGTTCTATGGAGTCTCTTTTATGAGGAACTAACTCCATTAAGTTTCTGCCCTCATGACCTACTCCACCCCCCCAAAAAAAATCCAACTCTTAATACCATTATATTGATTATCAGGATTTCAACTTATGAATTTTTGGGGGGAAAATTCAGTCTATAGGAAGAGCCTGAATCCTTATGTTCCTTCCTTTTATAGTCAATGAAAGTGAGGTTGGGGGTAACAATGTAACTTCCTTGAGGTTTCTCTTCTGTAATGTGACTAAATCAGAATTAAAATCCAAATCTAGAGTTCCTTTCTCTACACTATGTTCCTGAATGATACAATGTTGGAAAACACAAAGTTTCTTTCATGGAAACAATAAAGTGCAAAGATATATGTAAGGTGAAAGATTGAGAACCAGTAGATTATATGTGAGAAGAGACAACAGAGGCATTTACATTTATATTGAACAATTGTATAGGAAAACCAGCTACTAACTAGTAACATTTCTAGAACATTCTATAGAACATAACGCAAAGCTATATAATTTTACATCGTGTTATGTGCTGATAACAATAGAGCAACAAATACCAAGTGAGAATTTCATTGCTGACAATAACATTTTAACCTTCTTGTCATGTTCTAAATGTGTTATTGTGGGCTGTTTCTTCTTTTCTTTTAATTTTTTCAATTTTTTCAATTACAGTTTACATTCAATATTATTTTGTATTATTTTTAGGTATACAGCATAGTGGTTAGACAACCATATACTTTACAAAGTGTTCCCCCTGATATTTCCAGTATCCACCTGGCACCTACATAGTTAGTATTACAATATATTGACTATACTTCCTGCGTTATATTTTACATCCTAGTGACTGCTTTGCAACTACCAATCTGTACTTACACACAACACCATTTTTAACTTTTCATTTTGACTTAATTTTAGACTTACAGGATAGTTTCAAAAATAGTACATAAATAAATAAGTACATAAACAGCCAATAGTTATATGAAAACATGTTTAACCTCACTAGCAATTAGGGAAATGCAAACCAAAACTACAATAAGACAGCACCTCACCCCTGTTAGCATGGCCATTATCAACAAGACAAATAAGTGTGATGCTGAAACCGGTTTGCCTCAGTGGTGGAGTGTTGGTCTGCGGACTGGGGGGTCCCGGGTTCGATTTCGGTCAGGGGCATGTATCTTGGTTGCGGGCACATCCTCGGTGGAGGGTGTGCAGGAGGCAGCTGGTCGATGTTTCTCTCTCATCGAAGTTTCTAGCTCTCTAGCTCTCTCCCTTCCTCTCTGTAAAATATCAATAAAATATATTTTTTTAAAAAGACAAATAAGTGTTGAGGGGGACCCTCATTCACTGCTGGTGGGAATGTAGACTGGTACAAATAATGTGGAAAACAGTCTGGCAATTTCTCAAAATTTAAGAATAGGGATACCATATGACCCAGGAATCTCTCTACTGGGTATATACCCGAAAAATGTATGCAAATATATATGCACCCCTATATTCATTGCAGCATTATTTATGGTGGTCAAGACATAGAAATAGCCAAAGTGTCCTGCAATGGAGGACTGGATAAAGAAGATGTAGTACATATACACAATGGAATACTACTCAGCCATAAGAAAGGATAAAATAGCATCATTTGCAACAACATGGATGCACATTGAGAACATTACGCTAAGTGAAATAAGCCAGTCAGAAAAAGGTAAGAGTCATATGATTTCACGCATAGGTGGGATATAAAACTGAAACTTGTAGACACAAATAGCAGTGAGGTGGTTGCCAGAGGGAAGGGGATGTGGGGATAAGGGGGTTCTAATATATGGTGATGAGAGAAGACTTTGCGTGGTGGGTATATTTGGGTATATTTGACAGTGCAATATATGGATCTTGTAACATAGAAACCCACACCTGAAACCTGAATGATCATATTAACCAATGTCATCTCAATAAATTTAACTTAAAAAAAATAAACCTTTCAAGGAGAATTTAATCACGTGGTAATAGCCACTGTTTGTGTATGTACATATGACACAAACTTGAATGTCTGTTATTGGACCTGGCAGACAACACAAGCAAAGGCTCTGATTAGGTGAATATTGTAGTGAACTGTGAAGCTCATAGGCCATTTGAAGCCAGCTTCTCTCAACGTTAGCTTGCCAAGTTGGAAATAAAGTGGTTCTAGTTTATGATCTTTCTGTCTAAAAGATGTTCACTTGTGTGTCCTGCCTACATCTCCATCCCATTTTCCACCTCTCCCCTTGTTTACTCCACTTCCAGCTACACTGGCCTCCTTACTGTTCCTCTGGCATGTCACATATGCTCATTCTTCAAGGCTTTTGCACTTGCTAGAAGGCTCTACCTGTAAATATCCACACGGCTGACTTTCTCACATTTATTCTGATTTTTGCTTAAAAATTACCTCCATGGAGAAATCTTTCTTCACCAGGCACATACAATCACACTGCTATTAGTCTCCTTCTCCTGACACATTTATTTTTTCCTTCATTTTGATACACGTCATAGTACCTGTTTATTTTCCTTTTGCAGGGCTTCCTAACATTTTCTCCAACATGGCACACTGAAAATAATGATATTATTTAAGCAGCCTGCTGAGGAAAATGGAAGAAGTTACTTGTGTTTGGCATCAGTAAAGCTGGAGTAGGGGAGAGGCTTGAGTCCCCATGGGAACATCAATGTACGCGACATCTGTCACTCATATGACACTTGTGACAGTTATCCCTCCGCGTGAGTGTAAACTGCATGATAGTCTTTAAAGAAAAGCTTGATACACAGCACGTGGTAAATAAGCATTTACTGCAGAAGTTATATCATGAATGTTTTCTCCATATCATTGAAAACTCATGAACATTTAAAGACTTTTTGACCTTTTGTCATATTGGCTTCTACTTTGGTGAACTTATCCTCTATTGTACCTGTGGGTTTTTTTTGTTTTGTTTTGTTTTTGTTTTTGGTACTTGATTTAAAATACACCTCTGTCCTAGCCGGTTTGGTTCAGTGGATCAAGTATTGGCCTGCAGACTGAAAGGTCCTAGGTTCAATTCTGGTCAAGAGTATGTACCTCGGTTGCAGGCTTCACCCCTGGCCCTGGTCAGGCGTGTGTGAGAGGAGACATATCCACGTGTCTCTGTTACAACTATGTTTCTTTCTCTTTGTCCTCTCCCTCCCTTCCACTCTTTAAAAATCAATGGGAAAATATTATTGGGTGTAGATTGACAAAAATAAAAATCAAATCAAATCAAATATGCCTTCTGGCATCCTTACTAGTGAGTTGTTAAAGACTTGGAAGGAATTATGCACATGTCAGCATTCACATGATTAGTGCCACGTCCCTGGGGAAGCCATCAGCCTGGAGAAGGCACACAGGATTTTAAGTTGGATGCACAGATGCACATCATGCCCTAACGAATCCTGGTATGTATGCTCCTGGAACAATCCGAAACATCTCTGGGCACGCTTCATGTATCATTCAAAAGGAATGAGACTTGCTGCATATCAAATTCTCTGTAAATCTCATGTCCAACACGAGCTACACAACAATTCCACCCGAAAGTTTTTTCCTTGGTAATCACTTCCAAAACAGAAATTTGGATTACAGTCAGGAGGAGATCTGAAAGACGGTGATTGTATGAGAAGCAGGCAGGAGATGTACCTCAGTTTTCTCTGCGGAAACTGCACTCCCCTCCATCCAGGTGTCAGGGAGAACCATGCAGGCTAGTGTAGTTAAGGAATGCCACAGGCATTTTCCACATTCCTGATGGGCAAGGGGAAAGGTTAGGCTGTTCTAAATTATACTTGTGTGCTACGCCAATTAATCAAAATGCATGTACAGGATAAACACCCAAATACATTTTGTAAACTTCAAGTCACCCCTGGCTGCACGAATGTCCCATCCAGAGTGTCAGTGGCCTGTATAGATTTATGGGTTTATGCGCATTTTATTGAAGACTTGTTCTTACTTGAAAATTAGTGGGAACATCAGGAAGAAAAATTTCTTGTATGTAAAAAGATATAGTGTCAAGGGTATGAAATAAGAATTTCTCTGCTCAAATCCTAGTACTGCCACTTGCAAATATATGATCTTGGACAAGTTACTTGACCTCTTAGTATCTCAGTTTTCTAAGGATAATAAATACTTCACATGATATTAGGAAATTATATTAATATTTTTAGGACTTCACTGGCAGTGAAACTTCCAACAGGATGAATAAAGAGATCCCCAGCTTCCTCACCTTCTTTTTAAAGTTCTTACTCTGTATTTTAAAGCCACATTTTCAAAGTGTGTTCCACAGAACACACGTTCCAGGACATTCTCAATAAGGGAGAGACTAATACACACTCATTTCCCTCTTAGAGATTCATTCTGACTACTGGCACACTGAAGGCTCAGGGTGCTTATGTCCTCTCAGTCTTCATCAGATAAAGGATCACTGAATTTAGGGGCAGTCAAGAGTATCCACAGTGAAGGCCATAGGTTATTTATAGAAATGCACATCTTGTAATCAAGTGATAGTATGGTCTCCAAGTTGTTAATCAAGTGATTACTAACTTTTATTTAATACTTTTCTGCTTGCTATCTTTTAATCTTTTTAGCCTCCATTATTTTATTTTGGCTTGTTACTTATCTTTTCTTTTCTCTTTTCAAGCATCAGCTCTTGATTCACTCAGTGTGGGTGTATACGGGTGGAGTCTCCCTTCTCTACAAAATCCCTAGGTAGGTGCAGCTTTAATAGTAGTGACTCACGAATGACAAAACTAGGAACACTTTAAGCATTGATTATAATGAGAGAACAGCAAGTTGTTGCTTGAAGTTGTATTTATTAATAGATGAGATAATCCAGTTGTTACAAAAAGTCTGACTTGTAGTTTCTTCGAAACTTCTTATAATCCTCTTATTTATTTACTTAAAAAATTCTGAACTCAATCCCATCACCATAAAACTTAGAAAAAATTTCTATATCAGCACTTCATAGATTGCCAAAAAGAGAAAGTAAATGGTAGAATAATTTAAAAAGGAAATTAGGAAAATAGGAGAAGAGTTAAATTGAGACAAGAAAAAAATATTCTCCTCATGAACCATCTCTGCCCCTATCAAAAAGAAAACACAAAACCTTATAAATCCTGATTCTCATCCTCATACAAATAAGGGAAAATCAGGAAGAAGTAATAACAAAGACTTGCAAGCACAAAATAAGAAAGCTCAATTTGAGAATTGCTAACAAATATTCTGTAAATATGTCTGAAAAGAGAAAATGATAGAGAAAAAGAAAACATTTTGTACCTTCCCCCAGTAACAGATGGGGAAGAAAATCTGTTCATTCCTGATGCCAAGAGACAAAGGCTCCTAATGAATATTTCATTTACCCCCTAAAATAAAATAGTTGTGTGCAGAAATTGTAATGGGCAATCCCTCCCTAAAAAAATAAATTTAAAATAAATAAAAATATCAAGTACAGCCATTTCATATCAGTACCTAAGTTTAATTTGGAATGGGACTTTTCTTGTAAACATTAATGACTGATATTTGATTTTAGTAATGGCAATGGAAAAGCTAACAACAGAGTGAGGAATTTCCAGGGAAAACTTGAAGGAAAAGTAGGAAACCAAAGAAGTGATGAGGCCACTGAAGGTCTTTGTCAACTAGGAAAAAATCCGAACTTCAGCTTTAATACCAAGAGTGACATAGCTTGTCCCAGGTGGGGAATCTAAAAGAAGACTATCCCAAAGAGCTATGCTCTTAGGGTACGGGGAAAGTGGAAATAAATTGGTCTTGTGAATGTATTTTTAGCTGAAATAGACATCTTATGGAATGTCCCTCCCCAAATAAATACAAAACCCTCAAGCATTGAATTTTGTTGTAAGTGATCTTGAAAGACAGTGTCCTTAGATATTTGGTTTAAGCAAATTTGCATTTTTCTTTGTGTATTTTTACACCTTTCATGACAGAATTCAAATTATTTCTACAAATAAAATATCATAGATATTTAGCACTAAAAAGTGCCATTCACACAAGAGAAAAGTACTCTCTATGAGAACAAGCAGAAAGAAGAGATAACAGGAAGAGATGCACAAAAACTCTACATTTGGAATTGTTATGCCAGTGGTTGGTAAACTGTGGCTCAGGAACCACATGCTGCTCGGGAGTCGCAGTTTGATGCTCTGTTGACTAATGAGGCTTATCAAACAACTATGCTTTCAATGTTTAAATAAAAGATGAGCTGAAAATATCTTTGCAAAGAGGAAACTTTACAAAGTGACACCAGCTTGGCTCATGTGTTGAGTGTCAACCTTTTTGGGCTCTGAACATACCTTGAAACAGCCTAAATACCCATCAGCAGATGAGTGGATTAGAAAACTGTGGTACATCTATGAAAAGGAATACTACGCTGTGGTAAAAAAGAAGGAATTCTTACCATTTGCAACAGCATGGATGGAACTGGAGAGCATTATGCTAAGCGAAATAAGCCAGTCAGAAAAAGATAAATATCACATGATCTCACGATTTGTGGAATATAATGAACAACATAAATCTAGAACCAGAAACATAGAAGCATCAAACAGACTGTCCAACCTATGAGGGAAGGCAGGGGAGAGGAGGTAAGAGATCAACCAAAGGACTTGTGTGTATGCATATGAGCAAAACCAATGGATACAGGGGGGGGGGAGGGGCGGTAAGGGCTCGTGCTAGGGGGTGAGGGTGGCCAGGGAGAGATCAATGGGGGAAAAAGGAGACTTATGTAATACTTTAAACAATAAAGAATCTAAATTAAGTAATAATAATAATAATAACTCCTGCCATACCCAGATACAGATGGAGTGCCTGGTCATTGAGATACCAAGTGATTATGGGGCATAACTCATCTGGAAAATCACCCATCTTCCCCAATTTTCTTTTGCAAAGCACTTTCAGGCACACCCTACTCAACTGCTTAATGACATATTTTATATAAAACTACTAGCCCTGCACATGAATCCGTGCGTGAGTAGCTTGCTGCTATGTACCTCAGCTGGCCACCCCGCCCACCACTGCTCATAGCTCTCTGCTGCTCCTAGCTCGCTGCCCTGCCCTCCTCTAGCTCTCTGATGGTCTTTACACATCACAGCATTACCTCTTTATTATATAGGATTCTCAAGTCTTCCTCAGATCTAGAATTTCAGCCTCAGGTGCTATATGAGCAGTGGTGTGCTGATAAATGCTTAGCGACTGGCTGTCTGAAACAACAATCAGTGATTTGTATCATTTGCTAACTTCCACAATGTCTGATTTTAAGCTACCAATATTACATGACTGAATGCAGAGTTGGAAAGAGATACACGGAAGCCATCATTACATAGTATTTCCACCACACAGGCACAATAGCTGTTAACTTCAAGAAAAGAGATAATAGACAACTTCAGTGAAATAACTGAAGTGTATAGTTTCAAGTATTTGTTAGCTTTGCTTTTTAAAAATTTAATTTAACTGTAAGTTTACATAATTTGTTTTAGTAATAATGTCTGTCTCTCACAACCATCTCAAAAATTTCTGAAAATTTAAAAATTGGCTCATACAATCAGTATGAACTAGTTCCAGTGTGCCACTGAAAAAGAAAACTTTCTATGCTGAGGGATTTTCACTATGTGTTGAGGGTCTATAAAAAGATGTAATTTGTAGTCATTTTGGCCTAAGATTTTTTATGTTGCAGTGATGATGGTAGTTGACTTTCAATTTTTCTTGCTATTTCAACAAACTGATTATTTCCCCCCTGCCCCCCCGGGACCATTACAAAGTAAATTATAAGCCTTTTAGGGAAATGAACAGGAGTTCATTAATTTGAACTCACATTTTATATGCCAAATGTGAAAGTCAGGATTTCTAGATTCCAAAGTAATCTAATAAGCTGTTTGGATGTACCACATTCTCATTTTAAATAACATTAGAGTTATTTTATGAGTGATAGGAAACAGGTATCTTAGATAGATTTAATCTCATTTAAAAATTTATTATTCTCATTTCTGATTTCTTTGGTGTACAATCTAATACATTGAAAGTTCCAAAAAATTGTTACAACTTGAAATGTAAACTCTCCTTAGCCTTGTAATATTGAAAAACACTACTAAATTATTTTAAGTGGATTCCTAACAAGGCATGATGAATTTTTTCATCGTCTGAAAATTTCATACATTGATATTCTCAACTGATTTTCATCTCTGGAAACACAATATAACTGAAATGATGAATAAGTAACATTCATGAAGAACTTAACTGTATACCGTCTTCAAAGTACTAAACATTAGAGAAAAACATGAATATACTGATAATGCCTCAAACCATTCAAGAAACTAGCTGAATTTAAGAGTTCTAAATTAATCATAGTAAATTTTAAGTACTCACAGTCTAATCTGTACTTTAGAGTAAGTGTCATTGATAATGGCAATGTACTATATTCCTTCTATCTAAAATGTCCAATTATTATTTTCAAGAAATATAAGTGTCATGTCTGTTGAAAGTACATGATTATAACTAACTATATGTGTGTGTGTGTGTGTGTGTGTGTGTGTGTGTGTGTGTGTGTGTATGTGTGTGAATGAGTGAGAAGGGGAGCATGTGAATCTACTAGTACATTAATCATCTCGGTCATGGAGTAACTGTATTGAGATTTTTTTTTTCCATCTTGGAGTTTTCATTTTCTGATAGACCTTAAATATAGATAAAATTTTCCCCAAATTCATGACTATACACAGAGATTACTATTACCTCATAAAGGAGGCCTCGGGGTCATCCGGAGGGCTTGTTCAAACACAGATTCCTGAGAGAACATATAGGGAGTGACCCAAGAATTTATAGTTCCGACATGCTGATGATGCTGATACTGGTCCAGGGACCACAGTCAGAGAACTGCTAGACTAGATGGGGAGAGGCAGCCGCACTCTGAAGGGGGAGGCCCTCTTGCTTCTCAGTTGATGGTGTAGCAGGACCTCAGGAAAGCTAGTTTCCAAATGTACTGCTGGGTATTTAAAAAATAATATTAACTGTAACATTCATCTACTAGTATTTTTCCTGAGGTGAATGACATACATTTCTCTCTCTCATCTTCTCTTTCATCTTCTGTAGGCATTCTTCTTTGGAAATGATACATCTTATTACCATAGCATATTCTTGTGTGTAATTTTATTGATTACAAGCATGTCTATATTTGATTCTTTCTGACATTTACAGAATATCACTTATGTAAATGTAATTGTGTGTTTGTGTGTGTGTGTGTGTGTGTGTGTGTGTAGAACATAAAACATGCTGTACCTCTTTTTTTGCTGATGACAAACGGGAGCAAGGATATGCAGTTAAGTGTTGAATTTAAGCACAAATGAATGAGCTTAATTTATAAAGTGATTATTTAGAAATTTAAGCAATTTGGCAGCTGGGTGTGCAGAAGGGCATGTGGGTGGGACTAACGTGTTTTTGCCAACACTGAGTTTTTGCCTAGTGCTTTTGGAACTTCAAGAATCTAAGACTTTGGTAAATTTGCTGTAAATCACCATAGAATTAATAAATTAGTGTCATTACAATCTCTGTCAATTCTGATTTAACTTAGATGCTCAGTTCCTTCAAGCTAGATCAAGACTACAGTGAACTGCCAAGCAGGTGATACTTTCCAAATAGCCTGTGGGTATCTGCTGGCATCCATGTTCCCCATAGGTGCCTGGGCCAAGCAGTGATGGCCAGTTTACTGCATCCTTCACCCACATTGCTGAGAGACTCATGGCATTCCCTCATAGAAGATACTGGCACACTATGGGCCCATCAAGTTCCTTCCCATCTCCCAACTACAGAGCCTCTAGTCCCTTGCTACCATAGGTTTACACTTCCAACCTCATCCTCTTTCACAGGTGATGACTCTCAGGGTCCAGGCATCTATGAAGCTTAAGCTCTGTTGCTCAGTTTAGTAGTTGAGCAGTGACCCATGAACCAGGAGGTCATGGTTGACTCCAGGTCAGGGCACATGCCCAGGTTGTGGGCTTGATCCCGAGCAAGGGGCATGTAGGAGGCGAATGATCAATTATTGTCTCTCATCATTGATGTTTCTATCTCCCTCCCTCTCTCTTCCTCTCTAGAATCAATAAAAATATATATTAAAAAGAGATAGGATGTAAACACCTTGGAGGAACTTGGAACTAAGGGCAAACCATGTTATTTTTGTTGCTACAAATGGGTTAAGTAGGTTATCTTATACACTGCACTGCGTTGTCTAACTTATTTTTCCCAGGAGAAATTATACTCTAATATTCAAATATTTTTTAAATATACTTTATTGATTTTACACAGAGAGGAATTGAGAGGGATGGAGATTTAGAAACATTGATGAGAGAGAAACATCGACCAGCTGCCTCTTGCACATACCCCCACTGGGGATGTGCCCGTAACCAAGGTATGTGCCCTTGACCGGAATCCAACCAAGGACCCTTCAGTCCGCAGGCCGACACTCTATCCACTGAGCCAAACCGGTTTCGGCAATATTCAAATATTTTTTAAATGATCTTTTGGAACACAATTTAGGTTTGGTTATTATTCATCTAGATCAGGGATGGGCAAACTTTTTGACTCAAGGACCACAATGGGTTCTAACCGGAGGGCCGGAACAAAAGCAACCTGACCATGCTGGCACTCTCATCTTGGGCTGCTGGTGAAGGAGTGGAAGGGAGAGCAAGAGAACCCTCCGCTCTTTCGGCTCCATGGGCCAGATAGAATGACCGTAGTTTGCCCATGGCTGAATCCTTGTTTTCCTTTCTCTCTCTTTCCCCTTTGTGTGAATTTTTTTCAGTCCTACCTTGTTTCAAACATTTAGCTCTTTGCTAAGGATCACAGGCAAGCTTCAAGTCCTAATATTTAATGACAATAAATATTCTGAAATATTCTCATCAAAATGCTTTCCATTTTACTCTCTAACTATACCAATATGTCAATTGTCATTTCTAGAACTGTCATAGCTAAAATGTTAGACTAAAAGAACTGCTTATGGTATTATTAAAACAATAAAAAGAAAATTTGAAAACAGCATGACCGAAATATGTGTATGAGGGTGTCTTGGTTGGTCTAGAGATGACACATATATAGTAGCTTGTGCAATTAGGCAATACATGCAAAGTCCTCAATGACCTGGATTGGATAAAGTTTTCATAGTTTCAAGGGTATGCTTAAGAAACCCAAATTCATATATCATTTCATGATTGGCCTGCATCTTAAGAGTTCAATGGGAAAGGACTCTGGTGCACTGTACAAAATTGTAGGTTTAGAAACATACAGACATGTCTGATAAAAAGGGGATAACATGGGGATGGAAGAGATATAATTCACAAGGCAAAGCAGCATTGCCATTAGAAGGAGAAATCACCATGGGTAGGGGCAAAGTTGACAATGTAAGGCTTGATTTAGCACTAAGTTGGCAGTGCTAGACATGGTTGTGGCTTCAGAAATAAGCAAAGATGAGCTTGAATACCCCCTGAACCAGAGTCTCACTCCTTCCTTTTCTGCTACCTTGCTCCTTCTTAATCAACCATTGTTTTGGAAAGAGAAGGGAATGCTTTTTGAAAAAGAGCCCCAGAACTTCTCAGGCAGGACACAAAAGGCAGTAAACATAAAGGAAAAATGATAAATTGAATTATGTAAAAAGTAGAAGCTTCTGTACATAAAAAGCCACTGCTAAGGTTGTGAAAGGTAAGTCACAGCCTAGGAGGTAATATTTATAATACATATATCTGACAAAAGACTCCTATTCAGATTATATTAATTACTAGAGGCCCGGTGCACAAAATTTGTGTCCCTCAGCCTGGCCTGCACCCTCTCCAATCTGAGACCACTTGGGGGATATCTGACTGCCAGTTTAGGCCTGATCCCACAGTTGGACATCCCACTCACAATCCGGGACCACTGGCTCCTAACTGCTCACCTGCCTGCCTAATATCCCCAACTGCCCTCCCCTGCCAGCCTGATCTCACCCCTAACTGCCTCTGCCTCAGCCCCCACCACCATGGCTTTGTCCAGAAGGAAGTCAGACATCCAGAAGATGGCCGGTTGACCCAGTCTAATTAGCATATTACAATTTTATTAGTATAGATAGATTATATAGGATAGGATTGCTTAAATGTGGGGGAAGCTTTTTTCAGCAGGAGGAGATGCTCTTGGCAGACAAATATACGTAACCCCTATATCTGGACTGATAGCCAGCCATATGCACTATATTGCCAAACCAGTCATTAAAAAATTGTACCGCTTTCTTACACCTTACACCAATAGCTGCTGCCCTTAAAATCCCGGCTCAGCCCTCACCTTAGATTCTGCCTTCAAAGTTCACCCAGCTTAGGTTCTGATTGGCCAGTTTTGATGCCAGTCATTGTCAAAAGTTCTACCTCCCAGGAAGCCATTGGCTCTTCTGGGAAATCCAGAATGGCCCTGCTGACAGCTGTCTCTCTCTCTGGGCCTATCTCCGGGCCTCATCTGCAGCCTCCGCAGCAGCTGTGGATCAGGCCCTGCCTTTCTCACCGTGCCCACCTTGCCTCATCCACCTGCCCGGCACCCCACCTACCTGCTGGCTGCCAGCCTTGCTGTGATAGGAGCCTGTGGGCCTTGGAGAGGTACTAAGAGGTGTTCTATGCACTTCCTGCTGACCTGTCATTTGGTCATTTTGGTCATTACAACCATTGGCTTTTTATTATATAGATTACTATCTATTTCTAAGAAAGAGACACACAACACAATAGAAAAAAGTGCAAAAGACTTGATCAGACACTTTACAAAAGAAGATAAAAAGGGGCCAATAGACAGTAAAAGGAGCTCAACTTCTTTATCAGGGACATGCAAATTGATGCTAAAATGCAATGTCTATACACATCAGAATGACTAAAATAAAAAATGCCAAAAATGCCAAGTTTTATGGCATCACAAGTATATGGAGTAATCAGAGCTTTCTCTTAAAAATAAATATTTTTATTGATTTTAGAGAGAGAGGAAGGAAGAGAGAGAAAATATTGATGGGAGAAACAATGATTAGTTGCCTCCTGTGTGCACCCCACCAGAGATCAAACCTGCAACCTGGGTATATGTCCTGATTGGAAATCAAACCAGTGACCGTTTAGTGCACAGGATGATGCTCAACCAACTGAGCCACACCACCCAGGGCCAATTTTATTCCCCAATATTCTTTTTCAATGACCTATAGAACTGAGGTTTCATACATTAGTACTCAAAAAAGTATATTTCTAAGTGACTGGTTTGTTATAATCTCGTAGAAACTTGTTGACATTGTACTGGTCCTGTTTTCCCCTTTGCCTTGGCTGTTGAGCTCAGAGCCAAGTGTTCAGGCTATCTCCAAATGTGTAGGGCTTTGTGGTCTTTATGTCCAGTCTTGGTTCAAATCATTCAATCCTCATTCCTCTTCATCTTTTTTGTCTCATCTTTGTTTTTGTCAAATTTGACAGTATGAATTCTGTAAACCCCTTTAAATGCATTTGGAAAATAGAGAAAGAAGAGAGGTAGAGAGGAAGAAAAGAAAGGTGAAATCTGCAAAATAACCTATAAGTAAACATGTGGAAGCTTCTTTGCTTTTTTAAACTGCCTGAAGAACCAACTCCTTTTCAGTCTCCTGTGTGCAAACCGGGAGCATTAAGCCAGAAAATAAAAAAGTACAAAAAATCCCCACATAGCAACAGGTTTAGTTTTCTTTTCCCTGTGGAAGAGAGATGATTGGTCTTCCTTATACATCTTGAAAGGTAGCCAGTTCTTTCTCCCCATAATTAATCATTTCCCTAAGAGAAGGTTATATGTCTTTTTTATTTTGCCAAGGGTGAGAATGATAAAGAAAGAAAGCAGGGGAAATCAGTGAATTGAGAGACCAAGTAGCTGAGGAAATAATTCTTTGATACTGTGTATAAGTCTCTACTGAGTCAGAGAAAAGGTCTAGAAGGCAGGTAGCTAATATGAGCGAGATCCCAATTATGGAAGAGCTCTGGGGTTGGAAAGAGCTAATTCTGTCACTAACAAACTATTTTATTGATTTTAGAGAGAGAGAGGAAAGAAGAGAGAGAGAAACATTGATGTGAGAGACAGTGATTGGTTGTCTCCTATATGACCCCTACTGGGGATCAAGCCTGGTCATGTGTCCTGACTGGAAATCAACCTTGACCTCCTGTTCTAGGTCAATGCTCAACCACTGAGTCATACCAGCCAGGCCTCATAAAACTTTTTATAGTTGCTAATCATTTGTGGTTGAAACTTGCTAAGGGAACTGAGTCAGCAGTCCCCAGTGTTAAAGTCTTTGAAAAACCCACACGACTTCCAAGGAGAAATTGTACATAGGCCACATCTGGAAGGACCAGTATCCGAGGGGACCTGGACCAAAAATTTAAGACACTTTCCTTTTCTCCAATTCTTCTTGTCCCCAAGAACCAAACAACTAATGAACGGGAAGAAATGAGCAAGGAAGCTAGAAGCAGCAAACCATGCTCCCTTGAAACTAGGGACTTTCAAAACTCAAGTGGGCATGAGGTGGGGTGGTTTAGAACACTAGACTAGACATGAGTTTTGATTCTTTATACTGATTGGCTGTTTTGAAGTACTAAAATGAATGTAATCTTGTGAGTGGGTGTGACAGAAGGGCTGTTTATTATATAATACTAATTAGAAAAGCTACAGGCCAATCTAGGCTTTCATTCAGGGTAAGGAAAAATTACCCAACAAATAAGTTTAAAAGACACTAGTGAAGTCGTTTCTTTGTTTGCATTCTAATTTTTTTGTTTGTTTCTTAGGCTAAAGTGAAAATTTTTAAACAACAGCCAACTTGGGATGGTGTTTATAGGGGAGAAAAAGTATTCCTCAACCCTCTTAGCATCCCTGGCTGGCTCTAAAAAAATTAAACTAAGACAGATTAACAGGAGAAAAGTATGCACATTAATTTAACGTAAGTTTTATGTGACATGGGAACCTTCATAAGGAAATGAAGACCCAGAGAAATGGTTAGACCTGAGTAGTTTTATGGTCGGCTTGGTGATGAGTAGACAGTTATGGAGAAATTTGATAGGTCAGAGCATATGAGGTAAGTATAGTCAACTGGGGGAAAATCAGCTAAGCCTGTTTGTTAGGATTCCTTTCAGAATTCCTTTGTCTTTGGAGATAAGAATGCTCTTTTCTTCAGGGGGGGGAAAGGGGGAGAAGAGTGAGAGCAAGGTCAGAGTGACCTTTCTGCTTGTGCTGTTTTCTCACACTCCTTCAGTTTAAAATATTCAATATGCCGATGTGCCATATTTTGAAGTAGTGTGTCCTGAACCCCATCATATTCAATGGACAGTATTCACATTCTAGGCTGCAGCAGGATAGAAATAATAAAAACTTGCCGAAACTGGTGTTGCTCAGTGGGTAGAGCGTCGGTCTGCGGACTGAAAGGTCCCGGGTTCGATTCCGGACAAGGGCATGTACCTTGGTTGCCGGCACATCCCCAGTAGGGGGTGTGCAAAAGGCAGCTGATCAATGATTCTCTCTCATCGATGTTTCTAACTCTCTATCCCTCTCTCTTCATCTTTGTAAAAAAATCAATAAAATATATATTTTTAAAAAAACTTTAGACTTTTTTTTTAGTAAAATGTATAGTTGTAATATATACCCAATGTATTGAATTAGAGGGGAGCAAATCTACTGTTATCCCACCATGATTGTTCAGAAATATTCTATTTTACATTTTTTCTCCTAACTAGATGTTATTTCTAGAAGAGCTGATAACTTTTTCAGCCATTCCCTGACATCAGAAAAGTCACCTTTCCAGGCATTAAAGGGTTAATGTAAATAAAAACTTCACTCTCTGCTGAATTCAAAGCATCTTCCAACTCCCACAGCTCAGGCCTCCCTCAGGCTCAGAAGCATGCCATGGAGAAGGGGTGACTTGTGCCTTTTCCCTCTTATTTCTCATCCTTTCCCATTCACCAGCTACTGCTCTTGGTTCATCTAGGAATTATATGGGACATTAAATATAATCATAAATACTGGTCATCAAATGTTTTCATGTTTTTGGCTTTTCAGGCACATGGTGAAATTGTACTTTCTTTTTAAAAAAATGTATTTTATGGATTTTTTTTTAGAGAGAGGGAGAGGGACAGAGAGTTAGAAACATCGATGAGAGAGAATCATCGATTAGCTGCCTCTTGCAAACCCCCCAACAGGGATGTGCTCGCAACCAAGGTATGTGCCCTTGACCGGAATCAAACCTGGGACCTTTCAGTCCGCAGGCCGACGCTCTATCCACTGAGCCAAACCGGTTTCTGGCTGAAATTGTACTTTCATACCCCTTTAACAATAGGTGTGGTTGTGTGATTGGTTTTGAAAAATGAAATGCGAGCAAAGAAGAGATGTGTGCTACTTTAAGAGCCAGAACACAAGTCACCATATTCCCTTTCACCACTGGTCATCATGAAAGTGAGATGTTGAGATAAAACTTCAATGAAGTCAATCTATGTTGAGCATGTATCCTATGTGAACAAAAAAATCTTTACCATTGATTTGGGGATTATTTATCACTACAGAATTATAGAATTACATGGCCTATCCTGACCCAATACATATTATATGCATTACAGTTAAAGAAAATGTACCAATTATGAACTTGTAACCACCTTTTCACACATCCCTAAAATATTTAAAATTTAAAATATCATAATTCTAAAGAGAAACCGACAAATTTTCAACCATGGAGGAAATTTTTAATATACCTCTATCAGACAAGGAGAAAAAATATTAGTAAGAATTTTTAAACTTTGAACAGAAAAAGTGACCTATATCTAGTGGATATATATAGAACAAATAGAAAATACACACCTTTTCAAGTTCACATGAAACATTTATAAAGATTTACTTCATACCAGGTTACAAAGCAGTCTCAAATATTTCACAGAACCAATATGGTAGAGAAAATGTTTGCTTACCACAATGCAATTTAAATTAGCAATGAACAGTAAAATGAGCAAATGCAAGCAGACACTGAGTTACTTTAAAATACAAGAGATGGAAACACATAAACAACATACACACTTAAAAACTTCAGATTTACTCATAAATGAGTTAGGAACCATTTTGAGAATTATATAATATTCAGACATAAACAACAATGAAAATATTACCTATAAAAATCAAGTGATACATTTAAGCAGTACTTAATGTAATATTTGGTAAAGCAGGGTAGTGATATATGGGGCCCATTTTATTACTTTCTAATCACATTTTATGTTTAAAATAATTAACCAATAGTTTTTAAGTGAACACATTGGACCTAGTTATTGTGAAGATTTCTTGTAACTAAAAAATTGATTTACCACATGTGTGGGAGGGAGGGAGATAAGGACACATAAATAATATCATAATCAATAAAGAAAGAAAAAAATTCATTTCACAGCTTATAAACATGGAGCCTAATTTCTCTAAAAGATCATAAAATGAGCACATTTTTAAATTCTTCCTAATAATTCATTTATTTAACTCTCATCTTATGGTTTTTAGGCACATCAAATAGTGAGAAATATAAATATATAGCAATGTATCTTTTTCTTTGCTCAACAGTGTTTAAACGTGTTATGGCCTACTAAACATATTATAGGTAATAAACAAGGATTAATTTGAGTACAGAGGGGTAAGTAGAATCATTAAGTATACTTCTTATCTCATACCTAGCCATGTTGTAATTCTACTACAGGGTCTGGCTCAGTAGAAAGGAAGCCTCTGGTCTTTGTTTCCATCTTATGAGAAAAAGAGAATTTGAAGGGAGAATTTAGAAAAGAACCTACCAATCCTTGACTGGTTGCTTCTCTATCTACCAACTCTCTGACTTAAAGCATGTGCACAGAGAGAGAGATAGCATAAGAAGAGGTAGAGGAAGAAACTTCAGACATCCGTTCCTCAAGAAAAACAACCAAACACACACACACACACACACACACACACACACACACACACACACACAAACTGGCCGAATCAATATTTCTGGAATTCTGGAAACTAACCAAAAGCTTGCAAACAACCCAGGGAGCACGTATTTAAGAAAAGCAGCTGAATCTTGCTAATTATAGTGAGCTTTGCAGTATTTTAACTCACAGTAGTCCCATCCTTTGCTCTTCATCTTAGTCTTTATTGCATTCCCAGTTTGTATTACCAGGAGGAGTCAAATAGGCCTCATTTGCAAAGATTATCCTCGGTTGATCTGTCTGGTTAGTCCTCGGAAGACTGGCTCAAAAGATTTGTTTTACCTAACCTAATTCGGAACTCACCCAACACTAAAGCCACTACCTGAGAAGTATTCACCAGAAGCATTTACAGGCAAATGTTTTGTTGCTTTTTACATGAGACAAAAGATAAGAGTTGGGAAACATAATATGCTATTAAAAGGGTTGAAAGGAAAGGGAACTGAAATACTTTGGGGAAGAAGGACTTTGAAAAGCTCCAGCATATTCCAGGATTTTAGCAGGCACCACACAGGGCTACCAAACAAAATGTCTTTCCCTTCCAGCACTCTTCTATTCCACACTGTGACCACAGGCCATCTTATTAGTTCCCATTTAACATTCCCAACTAATATTGCTCGAAGGGTGGATTGACTTGCCTCTTTTATAATCCTAGATAGGGGAAATATTCCCAGTTAGTTACAATGTCCATCCCCATAATACAAGCAGGTAAAAGTGATGCAATTACTTCATATAAAGCTTGTTCAAACATACCGATTCTCCTACAGACTTTTATCTTCATTCCATTCCATTTTACATTCTTAACCGTAGCCTCCATCAGGACTTCAACAACAGGTCTTGGTTTTACAACACTTAGGTAGAGGAAGTGTTCCCCAGCCAGACATAATATCCATTCCCATAAAACTTTCAGGTAGGGGAGACACAACCACTTCACATAAAGCCTGTTTAAACATTCCAACTTTCATAACATCGGCTCTCACATTTTATGTTCTTTCAATCTAATTGCAGCCCACATTAGGGCTTGACTAATGGGTTTGGGTACTAGAGCCATGGACCTCCTGATTCAAGGAATCCTAGAAATTTCTCTTTTCTATGCCCTGACCATTTTACTCACTCTTGTGCAAAAAGCTTTGGGTCCCTAGAAAGATCAAGCCAAGGGACTCTGGCCCTTTTGTCAATATTTAGCTTGATTGATATGCTTTTAACCACTGCCACAAGCAGTTGGTCAGGTTTCTCATTATAATCTTTGCCTTCAGGATTAAAATTTTTTTTTCCAAACTGGGAGAAATGGACTGGACTTATTTGAAACACTTTAATATTGGGGGACCAGCAGGGGCTGTCTTGGCCCACCTAACATTTGGCAATACTGTATCAAAACCTTTATTTTAACCCTATCAATATATATTTTATTTATATAATTTCTTAGTAACAGTCTGAAGATTTCTACCTTGCTGGGACGAGTCCTGTGATTCTCCTTCTTCTGTTTCCTTTTTTTATTTTGCCCCTATCAATATTTGCTTTATTCACCTTATTCCTTAACAACCATTTTAAAATTGCCACCCAGCTTAGACCAGTCTCTTGATTCTTTCCTCTGTCTTTCCCTATTCTCTTATTAATTAACCTAATATTTTTATTAGCATATATAAGATCCTTCACCTTCTTTCATCCAGTTCCCCTTCCCCTCTGTTTCTATTTTGTTCATCAGTTTATTTTGTTTATTAGATTCTACATATTTTTTAAAGTGAGATCATGTGTAATTTGTCTTTCTCTGACTGGCATATTTCACTTAGCATAATAATCTCCAGGTCTATCTATGCTGTCAAAAAAGGTAAGGTTGCCTTCTTTTATATAGCCACGTAGCATTCCACTGTGTAAATGTGTAAATGTACATTTATCATACATTTATATTACAACTAGAAAGCCAGTGCACAAATTCAGGTGGAGGGTGGCCAACCAGGGGGGAGGGACTGAAGGAGGTTGGTTGGCCAAGGGAGGTTGGCGGTGGGAGTGCACTGATCACCAGGGGGCAGTTCCTACAATGAGCGTCTGATCCCTGGTGGTCAGTGCACATCACAGCAACCAGTCCACCGGTTGTTCAGTCATTCCGTCACTTAGGCTTTTATATATATAGATATGCTTGCCATCGTAGCATTAGCTAATACCTCTATCACATCACATGATCATAATTTCTTCTAGTATTGGGAGCATTTAAAATAGCGTCTCTTACTGAGTTTAATGCTTATAATAGAGTTTTTCTGTGTATAATCACTGTATTTTATCCATAATCTATTATATATAGGATATTTTTTACCTACAAGTTGCAATCGTGTACAATTAAACAATATATATCATATTCCCATGTGCCCTGGTAATCACCATTTCACTCTCTGGTTTATTTATTTCAGCTTTTTTTTTTTTTAGATTCCACATATAAGATATATCATACAGTATTTGTCTTTCTTTATCTGACTTTATTTAGTAGAATATCCTCAAGGTCCATCCATGTTGTTCAAAATGGCAGAACTTCCTTTTTCCTCATTGATAGACACTTAGGTTGCTTTTACATTTTAGGTATTGTGAATAAAGCTGCAATCAATGTTGGGGTGCACATGTCTCTTTGGTAACTTGTTTTTATTTCACTTAGTTATACACCTAGAAATGGAATTGCTAAATCATAGATAGTTCTATTTGTAGAGGAACCTCCATGTTGTTCTCCATAGTGGCTGAACCAGTTTATAATTCCACCAAGAGTGCACAAAGGTTCCTTTATCTTCATATCTTCATTAACACTTACCTCTTTTCTTCTTGATAATTGCCATTCTTATAGGTGTGAGGTGATATCTCATTGTGGTTTTGATTTGCATTTCCACGATAATTAGTGATGCTATCTTTTGAAGATGAGCACTGTTTCATGTAGCTGTTAGCCATTTGGATGTCTTCTTGGAAAAAGGTCTGCCCATTTTTCAATCAGGTTGTTTGTTTCTTGTTATTGAGTTGTATGAGTTCTTTATATATTTTTAAATATTAACCCCTTATCTGATACATGGTTTGCAAAATTTTCTCCCATTATGTAAATTGCCTTTTCATTTTGTTAATTATTTCTTTTGCTTTGCAAGCTTTTAAGTTTGATGTAGTCCCATTTGTTGTTGTTGTTTTCTTTGTGCTTTTGGAGTAATGTTTTAAAAAACCATCATCAAGATCAATGTTTTGGAGCTTCTTCTCTTATGTTTTCTTCTAGATTTATAGAAGAAATCCACTCTAAATATTAAAACACATATAGAAGAAAAGTAATGGAAAGAGAAAGGCATACCAGGCTAACAATATTCAAAATAAAGTGAAGTAGCTGTAGTAATTTCAGACAGAAGTCTTCCAAGTAACAAGTTATCGTGATATAGAGGGACATTACATAATGATGAAGGGGTCAATTCTCTAAGAAGACATAACAATTCTTCATGTGTATGTGCCTAACAATAGAGAATCAAAATAAATGAGGCAAACACTGATAAAATTTCAAGGAGAAATAAATGAGTCACTAATATAGTTGGAGACTTTAGTACCTCTCTGTCAGAAATAGAGAGTTTTACCAGGCAGAAAACCAGTAAGGACATAGATTAACTCAACAACACCATTAACTAACTGGATAGAATTAACACATTTATAGACCACTTCATCCAATAACAGCAGAATAAACATTCTTCTCAAAGTCATATGAAACATTCACCAAGATAGAAAACATACTGGGCCATAAAACACACCATAAAAATTTTAAAAGAATAGAAATCATGCAATATCTCTATTTGAACACAATGGAATTTAATTATAAATCAATTACAGAAAGATAGCTAAAAATCCCCAAATACTTGGAAATTACACAAAATACTTCCAAAGGTTAAAGAAGAAATCCAAAGATAAATTTAAAAATATTTCAAACTAAATAAAAATAAAAATGCAATTTATAAAAATTTTTGGAATGCAGTAAAAGCAATGTAGGGAAAATTTTCACAGCATTGACTGAATATATTAGGAAAATAAAAAAAGATCTAAAAATCAATATTCTAAGCTTCCACCTTAGGAAACTATAAAAGAAAATTAAATCTAAGTAAGCAGAGGAAAAGAAAGAATAAGAATTAGAGCAGAAATCAATGAACTTGAAAACAGGAAATCAATAAAGAAAATTAATGAAACCAAAAACTAATTATTTAAATAGATTGACAAAATTGATTATCCTGCAGCCAGGATAAATAAGAAAAAATAAGATGATATAAATTACTAATATAAGTAAAAGTGGGAACAATACTGTAGATCTCATGAACATTAAAAGGAATACTATGAACAACTCTATGCCCACAAAAGATAACCTAGATGAAATGGGCCAATTCTTTGAAATATACTATCTGCCAAAATTCAAAGAAGCCAACAATCTCAATTGATCTATATCTACAATCTCTTTCAGAAAGTAGAAGTAAAGAGAATATTTCCTAGCTCATTCTGAGGCCAACATTACCCTAAAACTAAAACCAGACAAAGATATTATAAGAAAAATACAAACTACTCTCATGAGTATAGATGGAAACATCCTCTACAAAATATTAGCAACTTGAATCCATCACATAACAGGCTAAAGAAAAAACATACCGGTATGTTCATTTTAATAAAAGCATAAAAGGCACTTGATAAAATCTAACACCCATTCATGATAAAATTATCTGTAAAATATGAATAAAAGCTAACTTCCTTAACTTGATTTAAAAAAATATCTACACAAAAAGTACCTACAGCTAACATCATACTTAATGTGAGAATCTCAAAACTTTCCTACCAAGATCAGGAACAAGGCAAGAATGTTCCCTCTTTCTACTACTTTTCCAGCATCATATTGGAAGTTCTAGCTAATTCAATAAGCCAATTAAAGGAAACAAAATGTATACAGATCAGGAAAGAATAAATAAATTTTTCTTTCTTTGTGGGTGACATGGTTATCTTTGTAGAAAATCTGAAAGAATAGAACAAGAAAAACAAACAAACAAACAAAAAAAACAAAACACACACACACACACACACAAACAAAACAAAACAAAACAAAACAAAACAAAACAAAAAACCTCCTGGAACTAAATAAGGATCTTAGCAAGATACAAGGTTAATAAACAACAAAAGCTGTAACTTTGAGTTGCCATCAATGAGCTGGTGAAATTTAAAATTATAAACACAATAGCATTTCTTAGGACATACTCACTAGTTCAAATAAAAAGCCAGAAACACCAATCAGAAAGAATATGTGTACCCCTATATTCATAGCAGAGCAATTTATAATAGTTAATATTTGGATCAGGGTGGCATGGATCAGTGGTTGAGCATTGACCTGTGAATTAGGAGGTCAGGGCACATGCCCGGGTTGCAGGCTCAATCCTCCATTGTTTGGGTGTGCAAGAGGCAGCTGATCAATGATTCTTTGTCATTAATTCTCCCTTCCCGTTCTTTCTGAAATCAATAATTTTTTAAAAAAAAAGATTCGGAAATAGTTCAAGTGCCCATCAACAGATGAGTGGATAAAAAAAGCTGTAGTACATTTACACCATGGAATACTATGCAGCAGTAAAAATAGAAGAACAGTATGGAGAGACCTGGAGAGTGTTGAGTGAAATAAGCCACCCATGAACGAATTCGTGCACTGGGCCTCTAGTAATTATGTAACCAATATACTGGATTAGATGTGTTAAGCAGGAGCAAATTTACTGTTCTGCCACCACTTTTGTTCAGAAATATTCTATTTTACCTCTTTTCTCCTAACTAAATGTTATTTCTAGAAGATCTGATATTTTTTTCAGCCATTCTCTGACATCAGAAAAGTCACCTTTCCAGGCATTAAAAGGTTAATGTAAATAAAAACTTCACTTTCTATTGAATTCAAAGCAACTTCCAATCCCCACAGCTCAGGCCTCCCTTAGGCTCAAAAGCATGCAATGGAGAAGGGGTGACATTATGCCTTTTACCCTCTTATTCTTCATCCTTTTCTATTAATGAGTTATTGCTTTTGGTTTCTCTAGGAATTATGTGAGGGTTTAAATATTATAATAATTAATACTGGTCATCAAATATTTTCATAATGCCTAAAACTAGGAAAGGTTGACAATACCAAATGTCAGTGAGAATGTGAACAAAAGCAACAGGACTATACATGGAGGGTGGTTTGAAGAGACACCTTTCTCTCATCCCAAAGCATTCTGTGGATAGGCACAAATGGCCAGAGCAGTTTTGGCCCGAACAAAACTGGCCAAAATTAACAATGGCATCTTGACTGTGGGCTCCTTCTAGGTAGAGAACATCCTGTTTTGAGGAAACTGATCAGCTTATAGGAACTGAGGTCTTAATGTCCAATATCAGGCTATCTAACTTACTTGTCCAAGTCAGATGTCATTTGCATTTGAACAGCTGCTCTTAATACTGTATATCTGGAGGGGTGACTGGAGTTGGAAAGCTCAGACACTGGGGCAGTCTGGTGAATCCATGAATATATATATATATATATATATATATATATATATATATATATTTATATATATATATAAATTGTTTAAAATACATTTTTATTGATTTCAGAGAAGAAGGGAGAGGGAGAGAGAGAGCTATAAACATCAATGATGAGATTCATTGATTGGCTGCCTGCTGCACACCCGCTACTGGGGATGGAGCTCGAAACTCCGGCATGTGCCCTTGATCGGAATGAGCCAAACCAGCTAGGACAATCCATTAAATATTTTGTGGGGAGAGGTTGCCACACTATATAATTCTGAAATCTGGAGACTGATTCTACTTATAAAGCTATTTGGGACCAGCCAAGTCTTTCTTTGGGAACTTGTGTATAAATGACCTACTTCTTACTCCCTATCATGGAGTAAATCCAAGTCTTCACTTCCAATTGTGATGGATCATCAAGAGACCAGGTCATTTCCATTTCTGCCCTGCCCAGAACTGCCCAGTCCTCTCCTCCCCATGCACTTTGGCCTTATCTAAATATATTCAATGTCTAATTCCTGCCCTCCTTTTTCCTAAAATCTTACAGATCCTTTTCAATTTCCTCCTCTGATCGCAGCATTTTATTATCTGATTAGTTATTTTTGTCCATTAATTTTAAAAATATTTTCAGAGCACTCCAGAGACCTGTCTGGTAGAGGGATAATTGACTTCATTTTCTCACTGTGGAAGAAGGCACGTTTATCCTTCATTTGCATATTCATTTGAATATTCCTGACTCATATATGTTTCTGTTATTGGTATTCCCTTTGAATTTTGGTTATAGCATCTGTCTAGTTTTCTCATTATGAATTAAATAAAATCTTTCATGTATATTCATTTTATATCTTTATGATGGTCAAAACTTTATACCATTTTAAAACTTATCTTCAACAGGCCAGATACCATTCTGGAATGAAAATAGACATGGAGTACTAAAATTAAATAAGGCACAGTTTCTGCTTTGTTAATTCTTTTTGAATCCCCTCAGAAGAGTAAATTCCTTAAAGACAGAAACACCTTGTGTCTCCTTCAATGAGGACTTGCTGTTTAATTGCTTATTGGATTAATTTCCTTCGATAGAACTTCTTTTTCTGCCGTGCTTTGAAGAAAGGATTTCGTTTTAGAATATAGTTAGGAAAGCTTCTGTGAACTCAGAAAAACTTCCTCCAATCAAGGGCTTCACATTACTGGAATTAGGAACATTTTTGGCCTTGGTGGAAATGAAGAGCGCATTCTTACCTGCTCAAATGTAGAACATTAAACCTTGTGCTTTTATCTATTTTTTCAGGTTTTCCAGAAAGAACAAAAGGCTAACTAAACCTTCTTTTCATCTTTGCCAACAAAAATTATTTGTGCTTATATTGTGCATTATCTTTCACTCTAGTTGTTTTAAATGCCTGGAAATATTTAACCTCATAACCACCTTGGGATGTGTATATGAGAATCATGTATCCTCCATTTTGAAGACTAGAAGACTGAGGACTGTGATGGCCAGCAGTGTGAAGGGCAGCAAAGAGGGTTAGAGCAAAGGCAGATGGAATTCTTAAGCCCCAACCAGTCCTCTAAACTCAGGCCAGCAAGTGCCCATTCTAACCCTTGTCATCCTTTATAGACATTGGAAAATGCTAAGCTTGTTGCCAGTGGACATGGAAATAGCACAACCTAAAAAGTGTCATGAATCCCCAAATTTTCATAAACTCTTTGGGAATTTATACAAAATTTTATATTAACTAGCGTGGTGATTATCGGCATTTTTGTATAATTGCCATTTGTCTGCAAATATTGCGACACCCCCCCCACACACACACACATACCACACATACAAAGCTCTGATGCTAACAATGATGTGGCAGAAGAAGAGGGTCCCTCTAGGTTGTTTCAATCTGCTTTCATTAAGTTTTTTTTAAAATCCTCACCTGAGGGTGTTTTTGTTGATTTCTTAGAGAGAAACATCGATCAGTTGCCTCCCATACACCCTGATAAGGGATTAAACCTGAAGCCTAGGTATGTTCCCTGATCAGGAATCGAACCTGCAATCTTTTGGTGTACAGGATGATACTTCAACCAATTGAGCCACTCCTGCCAGCGATGTTTTCACAAATTTTAATATAAATTATTTATGTCCACACAAAATCTTACATGTTAATGTTCATATCAGGATCAATCCCCATAGCCAAAGTGTGAAACAATCCAAGTCCATAAAATGATGAATGAAAAAGGCAAAATTGTGGTGCATCCATACAAAGGAATACTATTTGGCAATAAAAAGGAATGAAGTACTGATGCATGCTACAAGGTGAATGAACAGAAAAAAAACGCTAAGTGAAAGGAGCTAGACACAAAGTGTTACACAGTACAAATGTCACTTGTATGAAATGTCCGGAAAAGGCAAAACTATAGAAACGGAAAGGAGATTGGTGGTTCCTAGGGCTGAGGGTAGGAATGGGGCATGATGGCTAACAGGTCCTAGTTTCTTTTTAGGGTGATGGAAATATTCCAAAATTGGATTGTGGTGATGGTCACACAACTCTGTAGCTATACAGACAGTCATCGAATTGTACATTTAAGATGGGTGAATTTTAGGGGATGTATAGCATACCTCAATAAAATGGATAATAAATAAATTGCTTCACAAGGACTCCCCCACATATACCTCTACCATGGACTGCTACATGAGAATACCAAAGAATCAAATTTCTTTTACGAAGACAACAGTAACCATTTTATATCATTTTAAAGCTTGGCTTTCAAGAAAATAATATAGGTTACATGGGATTCAATGCTTCAATATGGCGAGCTGAGGAAATTCCACCACAGATTGCACCTTAACAGGGTGTTAATTAGGAAGTTGGTGAGTACCTCCTCCAGAGGCAGCCCAAAAAGCTATGCTAGGATTTGCTAGAGAATAGAATAATTCAAGAGCCAAACCCATGATCAAAAATGAAGAGACATTGAACCTGTTTTTATACTGTAGGCATTACCACACAAATGACTAAAAGCACATTTTAATTGGAGCTGAATGGGGTTTTTTTTACTTCACCACGAATCAGAACCACTTCAGGTTTTGGAACTCTCTCTCTACTGTGGGAGGAAAAGAAAAGAGCCAAATTAAGGTTAAGCTGAGGTTTTCTAATAGAAGTGACTTCCCCACATTCGGCAGGTTGTTTCTTTAGCATGGGCGAGAAAGAATCTTGCCAATTCCCTGGGTAATCAGACATCCAAGGTTTCTTCATATTATAGAAGCACAGCTACTTCTCTGATAATACCCATTGCTTCTAAACTCTGAGCTCCCGCTGCTTGGGTAGAGGATGGTAGGTAAACTGCTCTTCTCTGGGAAGGAAGCAAATCTCTGGAGCTCTGGGAATTCTTGGCAAAGATTTGCATTCTAATTGGAGACCACAGGATACCAAACCCTACATCTTTAGCTTGCACTGCATGCCTACCTTCTTGTTCCTTCAGGAAGACCCCAAAACAAGCGATCAATGACTGGTAAAGGACAAAGGCTACTGGTTCAACAAAAGAACTATTTTGAAAAGCCTCAATGCCTTTCCCTAGCTAAGATAGAAAGAAGAGTCTTCCAGTTTTATGGAGAAATGATTTGAAATAAAAAGCTTCTGGCAATATTATTAAGTAAAGATAGCTTTCTGAGAGCTCTCATCCCATCTAAAAAAATAATGGGTAGTAATTTTGCTATTTTAAACCCTCTTAATACTTAAGTATCATATGCCCAAGAAAAACAGAAATTCTCTTTCTTATATCCAACAATATTTGTAGGAAAAAGTGCAACCTTAAGCAAAGCACAAAACTAACAAGTTATGGCTGTCCAAAAAGCATCAAACTTGCCTTATGGGAAAGACAGTATTTTCCTGCAAATACTCCAATCGCTGCACCCTAATCTAACATTGCATACAATCAAATAAGCCTCAAATTTCTATAACCAACCAAGCTCTCTGAAAACACAGAAAAGTTGCTCTGACCTTGGTCTAATGCTGAGTATAATTTGACATATTAAAATGTGCTAAACAGTCTCTTAGAATTTTCCCTGAGTCATTTTAACCACTTAATTTAGTGCAATCCACAAAAACAAAATCTCCCTTCAGGCATGAGAAATGAAATACTTATTTCCTGATGTCCATATTGGAGTAAACGCTTTGGTTTTCAGCTTGTCCTGCCTCATCTTGGTACTACTTTGGATAGAAGCTAAAGAAATCAGATCTAGCCCACTATAGAAGCAGCATACATCTAGAGTAATTTCTTGCAGTGTGTTTCACGGAAAGAAATTTCATGTGTTTCCTAAATGCAGGACTTCTTTAGAACCTTTAATGTAATCATGTCTATTGCAAATCTCTAAACCAATTTAGGACATGCAGCATTTCCTAAATTTACTTCATTTACGGTCTCCTTTCCTATAGAAAATCCACTTAGGAATTGTGATCTTTGGCAAGTTACTTACACATTTTCAGCTTTAGTCTCTCCAAATCCTATATAATAAAAGAGAAATATACAAATTGACCCCAATGGCAGGAACAACCGGTCGCTATGATGTGCACTGACCACCAGGGGGAAGACGCTCAATGCAGGAGCTGCCCCCTGGTGTTCAGTGCACTCCCATAGGGGGAGCTCTGCTCAGCCACAAGCTGGCCTCCTCAACAGCCCTAAGGATATGGGTGTGGGCCTAAGCTGTGAGTTGGACAACCCCCGAGGTCTCTGGCTGCCAGAGGGATGTATGACTGTCAGTTTAGGCCCACTCCCCCTGGAAGCAGGCCTAATCTGGTAAGTGGACATCCCCCAAGGGGTCCTGGCCTGTGAGAGGGCACAGGCCAGACTGAGGGATCCCTCCCTCCCCGAGTGCATGAATTTTTGTGTACCAGGCCTCATGTAAAATAAGGATGTTATTATGTGAGAATTGAGATAACATGTAAATAACTTTGCACATTTCCTGGCTTCATTAAGGCTAGGTATTCATTTTCAGTGTTACTTTAAAAAATATTTTTATTGATTTCAGAGAGGAAGGTAGAGGGAGATGGAAACATCAATGAAAAAAAATCATACTCAGCTGCCTCCTTCATGCCCTCCACTGGGGATCGAGCCTGCAACCTGGGCTTGTGCCCTGACCAGGAATTGAACTGTAACCTCCTGGTTCATAGGTCAATGCTCACTTAGTACATCAGCCAAGCTCAGTATTATTATTTTTAATCATAGGTAGGTAGATGGGACATAATGGAAATGATAAAAGTTTATGTTTATTGAGCATTTGTTATACGCTAGGTATCAAGCCTTGTTTCATCTGTTTATTTTTTTTTAAATTAACAACAGACCATCAGGTAAATCAACCCATCAGGTATTTATTTACTCAAACTTTACAGATAAGGCAACAAGGGCTAAAAGTAGATAAATAATCTGCCCAAATTCACACACCTGGTGAGTGGTCATCATCCAAGCAGTGTAGAAATAGAAGGCATTAATCTGAGTCCCAAGACTGAAGAGAAATGTTCATCAGCATCTTGTTGGATAAAGACAGAGATAAGATTAACATTCAGAGCTTGTACTTTTCTCTCTCACAGCCTGTTTTTCAATTTGCCTGATGGGGATAGTAATCCTATCACAAAGGATTAGGAGATGATGCGGGATTAGGACACAACCTAGAATTTATTAGGACATGTTAGTGCCAAGAAAAGGAGATGAGAGGATATCTAAGACAAAGTTTTCTGTCTGGGAGCTTTTTCTTCGGGCATGTAGGAGGACTGCAGAGTCCTGAGAAGGTAGAAGTTTACTTTTATTCATCTATGTATTCATTTGTTCATTCATTCATTCACCCAGCCAATTGCTATTTTATTCACTTTGCTAGCAGGTGCTTTGGTTTTATAATTCTCCGAGCATACTGACTCAATTTACAGCACTTTATCACAGAAAGGGGGAATTTGTCAGTTACCACTTTGCAGCCCAGTTTATTGGCCTCTTGAAAATTTTGTGACATTCCCTAAAATTAATTTGGATTTACTGCAGGAGAAATAATATCACACATATTATCTTTCAATTCTCAAGGCTTATTTTCTGATGATGGGTAATATGTTTCTTTCTTATGGGAAAGTACCAGAATAGCTCCTTTGAAAAATAATAAATCTAGCCGAAAACAGTTTGGCTCAGTGGATAGAGCGTTGGCCTGCAGACTGAAGGGTCCTGGATTAGATTCCAGTCAAGGGCACGTACCTTGGCTGCGGGTACATACATCCCCAGTGAGGGGTGTGCAAGAGGCAGCTAATCAATGATTCTCATTGATGTTTCAAACTCTCTATTCCTCTCTCTTCCTCTCTTAAAATATATTAAAATAATAATAAATCTATATTCCATAATTAATATACTGAAAAGGATAAAATATATATTATTAAAATTCAACAGTAACCACAGCATTGATTCAAATCTTAGATGTACACTGCCCAATATGGTAGCCATTAGCCACATGTGGCTATTGAGCTTGATATGTGGCTAGTTCAAAAGGAGATGTACAGTAAGTATAAAATATATAACATATTTCAAAGACTTAGTATAAGAAAAAGGATATGAAATAGCTCACTAAATTTTTATATTAACTATTTGTTGAAATGACAATAATTGCAATATACTATAGGTTAAATATATTATTAAAGTTGAATTCACTTTTTTTACTCTTTTAAATATGATTATAAGAAAATTTTAATGAATAACATTCCAAAAAATAAATCCTTTAGCCCAGATGGTTCACCAACAAATTTTACCAGGCATTTAAGGAAGAAATGATACCAGTTCTCCACATTATTCTCTAAAAAATAGATGAGAAAATTCCTAACATATTCTCTGAGACAAGCAATACCTTAATATTGAAACCAGAAAAAGACACGATAGGAAAGAAAAATTATAGACAGATATTCCTCATAAACATATAAATAAATATCTTTAACAAAATACTAATAAATGAAATCCAACAATGTATGCACAAGGAATTACAGACCACGATCAAATGAGATTTATAACAGGTAAGCATGACTAGTTCAATATTCAAAACACAATCAGTGTAATCTACATCAACAGTTTAAATAATACAAAGCATATGATTACATTAATTTTTATAAAGGCAACTGACAAAATCCAATACCAATTCATGTAAAATCTCAGCAAACTAGGAACAGAGGGGAATGTCTACAATTAGATAAAACACATCTACAAAAAAACAAAACAACAACAAAAAAACACAAACAAACAAAAAAACAAACACCCAACTCTACAGCTAAAATCATACTCATTGGTGAGAAACGGTACTTTCTCCTAAGATTAGGAACAAGGCAAAGGTATCTTCTTTCTCACCTTTTCAACATAGTTCTAATGAAGCAACAAGCTGAAAATAAAATAAAAGATAAACAAACTAGAAGGGGAGAAAAAAACCTCTCTCCTCAGGGAGAGTTTATGTAGTTGTTTGTGTAGAAAATCCCATAGAATCAACAAAGACTTCCTGGAAGTAGGGAGTGAGTTAACAAAGTTTCAATATACAGAAGTCAATTGCCTTCCTATATGCTAGCAGTAAACAAATTGAGTTCGAAATTTTTAAAAAAATGCCATACGTAATAGCACCGAAATATTAAACACTCAGGGCCCTGGCCAGGCAGCTCAGTAGGTTGGAGTGGCATCCTGATAAGTGAAGGTTTCAGGTTCCATCCCAGTCAGGGCACATACAAGAATTAACCAATGAATGCATACATAAGCGTAGGGTAGTTGTTTTCTTTTCAACAAGTGGAGTTAGAACAGTGGACATCTTTTTGCAAAAAAAAAAATGAATGCAGGTACAAAAAAACTCAAAGTGTATTAAATGTAACATGCAAAGTTATAAAACTACTTAAAGAAAGCATAAGAAAAATTATTATAACCTTAGATTTCGTGAGGACTTTGTAAATACAACAATTAAAAAATTGATGTTTGGACTTTATTAAAATATTATGATCTGCAAATGCCAACGTTAAAAGAATAAAAAGACAAGCTTCAGGAAGTATTTGCAATGCACGGCATCTACAAAAGGATGTATGTAGAAAATATACAAAAACTCTTACAACTCAACAAAGGAAACAATGGAATTAAAAAATGGAGAAAAATTCTCAACTGACACTTCATCAAAGAGGATATACAGGTGGCATGTAATTATTTGAAAATATGCTCATTTGCTTTAGGGGATTGCAAATTAGAACAATAATGGGATACAATTACATATCTATTAGAAAAGCTAAAATCCAAAAGACTGACTACACCAATTGATATCCAGGTGCAAAGCAACAGGAACTTCTACTCACTGCTGGTGGAAACACCAAATAATCGTCTCTTTGGAAGACAGCTTGGCAATTTCCTTTTTACATTTAAAAAAAAAAATATCTTTTTATGGGTTTCAGAGAGGAAGTGAGAGGGACAACGAGATAGGAACATCAATTATGAGAGAATCATTGATTGGCTGCCTCCTACATGCTCCTGGCATGTGGTCTGACCAGGAATCCAATTGTGACCCCCTGGTTCATAGACCAACATTCAACCACTTAGCCACACCAGCTGGACAGCTTAGCAATTTTTTACAAAAGTAAAGCTAGTATTCCATGTTATCAGTAATGCACTTCTAAGTATTTACCCAACAAATTTGAAAAATTATGTTACCCCCAAAACTTGTACATAAATGTTTATAGCATATTTGTTTTTTGTTTTTTAAAATGTATTTTATTGATTTTTTACAGAGAGGATGGGGGAGGGATAGAGAGTTAGAAACATCGATCAGCTGCCTCCTGCACACCTCCCACTGGGGATGTGGCCCAACCAAGGTACATGCCTTTGACCAGAATTGAACCTGCAACCCTTGAATCCACAGGCTGATGCTCTATCCACTGAGCCAAACCGGTTTCAACTATAGCATCTTTGTTAATGATCATCTCAAATAGAAGCACCAAGCTGTCTTTCAATAAGTGAATGCACAAGCTGGAACTTTATATAATAAAATATTACTCAATGATCAAACAAAATGAATTATCAAGCCACAAAAAGACCTAGATGAATCTTAGGCACAAATTGCTAAGTGGAAAAAAAATCATACAATTTGTACCTTGTCTGAAAAGGTACAAATTGTACGATTTTAATTATAAAATGTTGGGAAAAGAAATGCTGTAGAGACAGTAAATAGATCAGTGCTTGCTAGAGGATTGGGGTGGAAGCATAGGGTTGTGAAGAGGAAGCAAAGGGGGTTGTTTAAATCGGTAACTCTGTGTGACTGTCATGGAGAATAAAAGATATTAAGTACTTGTCAAACCTCATAGAACTTTACAATACAAAGAGTGAACCCTAATGTGGGTAAATTTTTAAAAAATCATTTAGAAAGCTGGGGGATTCCAGATTGGGATACAGAATGTGATATAACTGCCTAACTATTATAAATGCATGAAGCAACCTCACTGAAGGGAGTGGGAGAATAAGGTCAAGTAATTTTGCAAATGATGGGAGTCTTAAGACAAAAGGCTAAAGCAACTGTGCATAATCATAATCTAGTTGATAAAGTTTTTCCCATAGGGGATATAGGGGAGTAATTCTAAAACCACTATACTGTACATGCATGTATATATGCATACTGGAATTAAACATTCAGTAAGTGAATGGTGGCTGGTGGGAAGCGGGTTTTTCACTGTAGGACTAAGAGGTTGCAGATATGTAAGGGGAAGAGGCTGGCAACAAAAGACTCAGAACCTTTGACCCTCCCCCCTTTCTGCCTGAGATTAAGAGAGAAAGACTTACTCTGGGAAGGAAATCTTAGGATGTTTGCCTTAGTAGCCTAATTGGAATTGAGTATGATGGCTAGGAGGGAGTCCAGCGGGGGCCCGTTTATTAGATACCAAACACCTACCTCATTGTTTCTGGGTTGCCTAGCAAAAGAGACTTCTACAGCTGTCAGAGGGGAGGGCATTGCAGGCTGGGTAAAGGGACTAAGCAAAACAAACAAAACAAAACAAAACAAAAACTCAACAGTACGGTGATTAACAGAGGGTATGGGATAGGAGAGGAAGGAGAGGGTATAGGGGGAACAAATAGAAATGGAAGAAGACTGGACTTGGGGTGGTGAACACACACTACAGTATACAGATGATGTATTATATAATTGTACCCCTGAAGCCTATATAATTTTATTAATATCACCCCAATAAATTCAATATAAAAATTTATCTGCCATGTATGTTTGCTCTTCCTCAACTACTTGTGAATTTCCTACTTCCTTTGAAATCTCAGACCCCATCCCCTTTCTTCTTTGTCCAAAATGACATATATACATCATTTTACCTTATTGTCTTTTGGAATTTTCATGATTTTATGAATTTCCCATGTATATGTATTAAAATTTGATTTTTCCTGTTAATATCTCTATAGTAATTTTATTATTAGCCCAGCTAAAAATATTAGGAGGTGGAAGGAAAAGTATTTTTAGTCCCCACAATACACACATGCATCATCTTGCTTTGTCAATTGACAGGACCTAGTAGCAATAACTCCCCAGTACAAAGAGTACACCTGGGACCCAGAGCTTGATTTCCAATACTGTTCTCCAATAAAGGAACCAAGGGCCCTTGGAGAAATGGCAGGGTTTAAGAGTGGGGCAAGAAATAAACAAGATAAGTCTGAAGCATCTCATAGTACCAGAAATTAAGGAAATATGAACAAGTTTCAAAGGGATAAAAGAGCTAGCTGACTGAAAGAATTATTAATTGCCAAAGCTGGGGCAATTTGAACCACAAAATAAGTGATGTCGTATTGAATTATAACCGAAAGTATAAAATACATATCCATAAGCCCACAGTGATATAAATAAATAGGAAAGAATAGACAAATTTCCTGCATAGAATTCCAACTAGTTTATGTAGATGCTTCCCCTCAAGGAGGTGGAGCTTTACTCTCCAACTCTCAAGTATGGGCTACACCTATTGACTTTCTTCCCAAGAGAACAGTATGGAGAGAGAAGAGTGAAAGAGGAGCTATGTAGTGGAGAAACTTGACAAACATATCCTCAGCTAAACAATCAAGGTCAACATCAACAGTGATCAGTCAATGCTGATAGTATGTACACTTTGCATGATATAATGAAAATGGCACTTCAACTCTGTGATCTTTTTCCCCAGAGCATTAACCCCAATCTAATTGTGAAAAAAAATTCAGAATCATTTGGTGGATATTCTACAAAATATCTGACCAGTCCTCCTCAAACCTGTCAAGGTCATCAACAATGAGGAAAGTCTGAGAAATGATCACAGCCCAGAGGAATCTAAGGAGACATGATATTTAAATGTAATGTAGCATCTTGGATGAATCGTGGAACAAGAAAAAGACACAATGAAAAACTAAAATAATCTGAATAAAGTATAGACTTTAGTTAATAATAATGTATCAATCTTGGTCCATTTGGAGTGTTTTGTGCTATCTGCAATAATTCTATAAATTTAAAAGTATTCTAAAATTAAAAGCTTATTTTAAAAATGTATGCTACTCTGATCTATTCCCATAGCAGTTATTTCTTAGAAGAAAGGAAGGAAAGAAGGATGGATGAGCTAGAGAGAGATTTCATTATCTCAAGTAAGTGCTAATTACTATAATGCTAAGCATCTTATATATGCTTAGCTGTGGATTATGGATTAAAGTTACACTGCTTTAATTTTCTAGCCAGCAGTGTTACCAATAAGGTTCACAGAGTTTGCATTGTTCTCATAGGACCAGTATGCATATATACATGCATGTACAGTATAGTGATTTCAGAATTACTACCCTATATCCCCTATGGGAAAAACTTTATCAACTAGAGCGTGATTATGCACAGTTCCTTTAGCCTTTTGTCTTAAGACTCCCATCATTTGCAAAATTACTTGACCTTATTCTCCCACTCCCTTCAGTGAGGTTGTTTCATGCATTTATAATAGTTAGGCAGTTATATCACATTCTGTATCCCAATCTGGAATCCCCCAGCTTTCTAAATGATTGTTTTTAATTTACCTACATTAGGGTTCACTCTTTGTATTGTAAAGTTCTATGAGGTTTGACAAGCACTTAAGATATCAGAAATAGGGGAAACTGGATGTGGAGTGTTTTGTGCTATTTGCAATAATTCTATAAATTTAAAAGTATTCCAAAATTCAAAGCTTATTTTAAAAATGTATGCTACTCTGATCTATTCCCATAGCAGTTATTTCTTAGAAGAAAGGAAGGAAAGAAGGATGGATGAGCTAGAGAGAGATTTCATTATCTCGAGTAAGTGCTAATTACTATAATGCTAAGCATCTTATATATGCTTAGCTGTGGATTATGGATTAAAGTTACACTGCTTTAATTTTCTAGCCAGCACAGTGTTACCAATAAGGTGCACAGAATTTGTGTTGTTCTCATAGGAAGAAAAAGGAACACAGCTCATTTAGTAGTTGGTTCTTTTAGATATAGCGCTCAGAGGACGCAAATGTGGAGAGTGGCAGGGATCTGGGGAGGCAGTTACAATTTACATCTCAATGAGATGTAAAAATATTCATTGTTAATAGCTTCTGCTGGGAGTTCATCCACCACAGAAAGAGGAGTAGTGACTTGTTGGTCTAAACTACAGAGACCACCTGCCTGCTTCTTATTTGTTTTGAAGGGGCCGCCCTAAGTGCACAATGAATCTATCCTGGCACTGGCATTGCGATTTCGTGGGTGAACTATGTAAAATAGAACATGAAAGTGACCAATGCCTTATATAGCTTCTTAAAAGTTACATATGATGGGTACATGAAATGAAAGGCAAAGCCGAGTTTAAAAAATTGTGAATATTCATGACCTCACACATCTAGAGGAAATAATGAACAACATAGACTGGTGATCAAAAATAGACCCAGAGAAAGAGAAGCAAGGATCAGACTCTCAAACCTCAGAGGGAGAGTAGGGGAGGGTGGGGGTAAGGGGAAGAGATCAACCAAAGGACTTGTGTGCATGCCTATGGGCCTAGCCAGTGGCCATGGACAACGGGGGGGGGGGGGGGGGGAGGGGCATATGTGGGGAGAGGTTTGGGATGGAATGGGGGGATAAGGACAATTATATGATACCATAATCAATAAAAATAAATTTTAAAAAATTGTGAATATTGTAACAGGTTAGTCAACATTGAGTTTAGCTCTTTGACTCCCGCTGTTGCAGAAGACTAAAGAAAACCAAGGATGTTTCAAAGGAGAGGAGGGACACTGTTTAATACATCGGCAGACTCAGGGAACAGCCTTCCAAATCTGAGTGAAGGAACATGCATGGGGCTTTCCTTTATATCTCCCTCCCTCTGGTCTTTGTCCCGCAAACATGGATTATGCTTCTGGTCCTTTTCGCGGGCCTTGCAAGAAGGCCCCCAGGTGTTGGGGGTCTCCAGGCCATATCTGAGGGTCCAGTCTGGCGCCAGCATTAATAACCCTCCCTCCCAGGCAGTGCACTGTTCACAGTAACAGGTCCTGCAAGACCAGTATCTGGGAAGGAGACAGTGACTTAATTATAGGCTATCAGGAATGTACACTGAGCTTGCTGGCATGGATTCAGATCACTAGCCTCCAAATATCAGGGTTACCTTGGGATTAGCTCTTTTTAGCCTTCTCACACCACCTTCCTTCTCTACCTTTTCCCTTCCTAAAATACACCACCAGCATCACACCAATGTTCTAAACTTACAAGGAAGTTGGAAGCTTCCTTAATGTGGCACAAAGAAACGAAGTAGTTGTATATTATGTGATCCTGGAACCTTGCTCTTTCACAGCCCTGCTTCTGGATGACGTGCTTGGCCTCCACAGAGCTGCGCTTAGAAGGCCCACATAATAATTAAATTACAGCTAGTGGCAGAAAATAACAAACACATGTAGCACTTACTATGTTCCAGCCTGTCTTATGAGCATTTTTTCACAGATGACTTCATTGTAATCATGATTATGACTCTATGAGATTCGTGTAATTTTATCATTCCCATTGTGTAGATTGGAAAACTAAGGCACAAAGTCTGCTTTTGAGATTTTTACAGGTTGACTCCTTACATGTGCCACACAAGCCCCCATGGGACTCGGATTTGTCCTTAAGTAAGGTTAATTTTGTTTGTTTATGGGTGTTTGCCTTAGTCTCCAGCGCTTCTCTTTCTAAAGCTGGCATTTCTGACCTGTAAAGCCTTGGTATGCCTGTCTTCTGAAATCGGTGTCCTTGCCATCTAAAGATGGGTGGGTCCCTTTTGGCATCAGTCACACGGCCATTTCCTTCCATTTGCGTATTTCTACATCTTTCTTGTGCACAAAACTACCTGCATGTACCTCAGTCATTCCCTTCTGCACTTCCTGCCTTAGTTTTCCAGACAGACCTGCCTTCACTCTGTCCATCTGTTTCTGGGCAGTACCACGGAGCTCCAGATCTTTGGAACTGACTTCATTAGCACAGTAGTTTCCCTTTGCTCTCCTTCTGGTCTTCCCACTTAGAAAGGGGCAGTCTTTTTATGTCCTTAATCCTGTTCCTTTCTGGTCTCTGAAACCGTGATATTCAGCCTCTACAACTAACTGCTGAATTATCAACAAAATTGCTTTTATAATAATAAACATATTGCTCTTCTTCCTATTTATAGATCCTGCACCTTATTTTTGTTTAGGCTCAACATTTGGATAACACAGATGCAAATGAGCCTGAACAACAGACATTATAGGCATGTCATTTCGGCAATTTCACCAGCAAATTTCACACTTTCCGAGAAACCACTGGCCATAGAGATGATTGGCCAGAATAGGCAGGGCCACTGCATGCCCATGAGAATTTAGAGATACATAATCCCCCAAACAAAGGAATTCTTGGCTCCTAGGGCTCTCTTGTTCCTGATTCCTAGCATTCATCCATGTTGCCTCCATGGACATATGGCCTGCAACCCCCACACGCAGTGGATGAAAGGACTGCAACTAGAACACAAAGTAAGCTAGTCTAATGCTGTATTGGACTGTACAGACATGGAATGAAAACTCTGGACACTGGCTTTGATTTGAGCTCTGCTGAAACCAGAGCTACACTTCTCTATGACTGGACTAAGGAAAATGGGGCCTTGGAAACTCGGGAGTGTAATTCCACAGAAATAAAGCTTTCTACAAGAGAGTCTCAGAAAATTCCTTTTCTCAGGATATCACGTGAAGCCCAGTCCCACAAGCAGCAGGTGGGGACAAGGACCTTTCATATTACAATATATAAATGTATCAAAGTAACCTGCAATACACTTCAAACATGCATAATGCTACATGTCAGATGTATTCAATACAAAGAATGTGCCACATTTAAGTAAATTTATATTTATTGTAAATTTTAAATATAAGTATCTTTTAACATAGCATCTATTATCAAAAATATGTGTTGACAGCACATATTGTGTTCATAAACTTCACGGCTTTTGGTGAAGTAATACTAGAGGTATGAAGATATATTTAACAGTATCAATGAGGACTATAATTCATATTGTAGTGAAAATAAATCCTAAATTATGCATAGGTGACTCAACACCAATGAATACTATGTAAAGTGTCTGGAAAATATAAACTATTGTTCTTGGATGGTGGGAAGAGCAAAATCACCCTAACATGAAATTCCTTTAACTAAGGACAGTTTTTTTTCCATTCTGCACAAAAGGTAAGATGTGTACTGAATCACTGAAACAAGTATCACTGAATAACCATCAGGTTTCTATGATATTTCTCAAATTTCCATTTGGAAAGGCTATAAGATTTTATCATATAAAAATATATTTGTTTAAATAACAACTAGTTTGCATTTATAATGAATGAATTACGATAGTGACACCTTTACAATAGCTACAATAATGTTGAAAAAACACACCAGAATTATGTTATCAATAAATATTAAAAACTTATATGAAAAATAAATCACTTTTCAACTGCACAAAAGAAACTATTAGGGGAGAAGACTCAGTTTGCAAAATATGTAAATTATCTCTACTTATTCATAATTCAATGTGATAGCAATATGAATTGCAGCGGATTTTATTCACTTGTTTAATTTCAGTGATGTGGCAGGAATAAGAAAAAAAAAGTCACTCTAAAGCTCATACAAAAAAATTGAAAAAGAATAATGGGGGAAATATAGAGAAGGAAGTAAGGAAGTCCATCTCTACCAATCATAAAAATGTTTTATAGGACCTAAACAATGTTGTATTAGTGCATAAATATTAACGTAGACAAATAGAACAGGAGTGAAAACACAGTAGACTGAAATACATGTAATAATTTAATATATGGTATAGGTATTCTCTCAGATCAGTGCCGAAAGATTTTTATTTGAAAAATTATTTTGGAAAAATTGATAACTGTCTGGAAAAAATAACTTTGGATCTATACCTCACATTATCCACCAGGATAAATTCCAAACAGGTCAAAGATGTAAATTAGCCCTAGCTGGTTTGACTCAGTGGCTAGAGCTTAGGCCTGCAAACCAAAGGGTCCCAAGTTCAATTCCAGTCAAGGGCATGTACCTTGGCTGCAGGCTCCTCCTCCCCGGCCCAGGCCTTCAATAGATGTGTTTCTTTCCCACTGATATTTCTCTCTATCTTTCCCTCTCTCTTCCACTCTCTCTAAAATCAATGGAAAAATATCTTCCAGTGAGGATTAAAAAAAAAAGATGTAAATTAAACCCTGTAAGTGCTAGAACAAAACATGAAGAAATTATTTAATTAGCTCAGAGTGGGCAGAATCATTTAAATTAAAAAAATTCAGAAAAGATAACATTAAAAATTGATAAATTTGACTACCTAAAATTTAAATGTCTCTGCTTTAAAAAATCAAGTCAAAAGACAATGAAAAATACTAAGAAAAAAGGACAATTTACATGACAAACAAGGGGTTAATTCCTCGTTTAATTATTTATGTTAATCTCCAAAACAGCCCCTATTTATTCCTCTGAGGATCAGGTGAGCCTCGGAAAATATAGAAGCAGCATAACAAAACATTTTGGCCATTTTAAAAAGGCAAAAAAACATATGATTAGACAATGTTTTGGCAGTCAAATCCAGTACTTCATCCAAAGGAAAATAAAAGTATATTAACCAAACCAACAAATTTGAAGACCACTTAACAAGGACACAAAATAGCTTCATTCTTTCTATAAACATCAAAAAAATTTCAATTCTAAGTAACACTGTTCTCATTGTGGTTGTGGCTTTCCTTTACCAGGGCTCTCTCACCTAGAATTATGGTGAACATAAAAGTTCTTTGGACATGCTCAGAACATGGCTAAAATTCTAGGTTGCAATTTACTTTTGTGGACCGAGCCTGAAATTGACTATACATCTTCACTCCACTGCTTTCAGGGCCCTTTTTGTACCCGAAATAATCTTGGAAATTTGGAAATTACCTGTGTGGGCCTGGAGCTAGGTTAGGCTGGTCTACAGACAGTAACAGCCACAGCCTCGCCAGGGGAGCCCTGGCCTTCGCACTGCCACGAGTTGGTTAAGTTTCCCCAAATTATTTGGAGAATGGTCATGAAGCAGGAATGCCTAACTGGTCTCAAGTGGTAAAGGACTACAGGTTTCATGCCATGCTCTGAAAAACCTTACCAAAGCTAGGATTACAAGTCAATTCAACTGCCAATTGAGGAAAAGTCCATTAAGTTGTGCTCCCCAGAATTTATATATATTATTAGGCCTGTTATCATTTGCTTTGCTTCTTAGTACATTTAAATTCATTTCCAGAGAATGTACAGCTCTTATCTAAATATATTTTCAATATATGTATAATTAATTTGAAATGAAGCATGATAGCAATCATCTTGGGTAGAAACTGTAGTTTAACTTTAACCCTGCTGTTTGGCTTCTGTACTTATTTGCTTGCTAAAACAATAGAAAAGTTATTTTGATTTTCTGAACTTACGTATGCTATCCTAATCGATTGAATACTCCATGGACGGTGGTTTCAATGTCCATTGATTGTGATCTCACTGATTATCGAAGCACATTCTCTGTACCTGGGAACCAGGACAGCTCAAGTTGCCTACCAAGTTGCCTCAGTAGCTACAGATAATATGTTCCGGTTGACTCAGTGGTCCCAAGACCAGGACAGCACAATTATTCTAAATTGCCTCAGTGGCCCCAGATAATGTGTTTCTGTTGATCCAGTGATCCGTAGACCCAAACCTATAGTTAATCTTTATAGACAGCTAACTTGCTCAATTTCGCTTCTGTAACTGCTCCATGCACACCAGGTTCCTCATTCCAAACCCAAAGATGGAATCGATGCCTTTGTGCTATTCTGCCAATATTAGCCAGATGTGGCGAGCATTTCAGGGCTGTGAGATTTGGAGTGCTGTTGCCCCTCGTAGCCACCAGCCTTTGAATAAATGACTCCATAATTTGATTTTTTGAGGCGTCCTTTGTGAGATTTGGGGTACACTACAACATTAACTGATTCATTAAGCATTAGGTTTTCTTTTATGGAGGTATTCTCTGTACAAAAGTAGCCATTAATTGACAAGAAGAAAGGAAAGAATGAAATAAGGAAAGGAAGGAAGGAAGGAAGGAAGGAAGGAAGGAAGGAAGGAAGGAAGGAAGGAAGGGAGAGAGAGGGAGGAAGGAGGGATGGAGGGAGGGAGAAGAGCAGAAAAAGAAAGAGAAGCAGAGAGAGAAGGAAAGCAGAGGAAGAAAAGAAAAAATGAAAGCAGGAGTAATACATACAACCAACTGATACATTTAATACAAGGAGATTTTTCTGATAAACTACCACAGTAACTTTGCTTCTGCCTCTGGAAAAAATCTATTGATTAAACCTTTAGATGTCTGTCCCTTTTGATTTGGAAATCAAATGCCAGGTGTTGCTGCTTCCAGCCTAAACTGAAATTGATACTCAAAGCACTACAACTCAGCCCTGTGAGCCAAAGGTTGAGTGTGACTGTTGAGACACAATGCCAAGACTCCTGTCCTTCTGAGCATCTGGTAACAATGACTTTTCTATCCAAATGCATATTTAAGAATGTATCCATGTTTATCCCAACGATGAGTTTAATGACTATACTTTAAAGGATACAAATTATGGGGACAAAAGAGGGTAAACAGCAAAGCAGGGCCTTGGTACTTTCAGTCTTCTGTGTTTCTCCTTATCCCCATTGGGAGTCTCATGAGATCTCCCATCAATTTCCTTCTTCTCCTCAATCAATACTCGAGATTAGATGCTTGGGGGGGGGGGTGTGTGAAAATGCAAATAACCAAGGACAAAAGAGATTGTTAGCTCCCTGGGGGAACTGAGTTTCACCTAAGATTACAGCCTATAAATAGATAAAACTGGGTCAGCTCCTTGTGGGAAATAATGATTTTGATCAAAAGACCCGAGTCCCAATTTATAGTTGACCATTTATTATACCTGCTTGCAAGTTCACGTATTCCTCTATTTATTCTTAAATTTATTTATTGATTTGATAAGTATATAGAGAGCATCAACCATCTTCCAAGCACATTGGGATTCAAAGATAAACCAGTATGCGAAGTATTCTTAGAAGGCTTGTTTTTTGGGGGTCTTCCTGAAGGAACAAGAAGGTAGGCATGCAGGGCAATCTAAAGGTGTAGGGTTTGGTACCCTGTGGTCTCCAATTAGAATGCAAATCTTTGCCACGAATTCCCACAGCTCCAGAGATTTGCTTCCTTCCCAGAGAAGAGCTGTTTGCTATCCCCTACCCTGGCAGGGGTGGTGGTGGGGTGGGGATTTGTCAAAGTTTAGGAAAAGCAATGTGCATTATCAGAGAAGTAAAACCCCCAAGAAATACATGCCATAACACATCATAATTAAATTTTTGAAAATCAAAGACAAAAAAAAATCTTGAAAGCAACCAAAGAAAAACGATGCATTATCCACACAGAAATACTCATTCAAATGACAGGAGAATTCTCATCTGATATCACGGAAGCTGGAAAGAAGTGCTGAAAGGAAAGAACTGTCAGCAATGAACTCTGTACTTGGCAAAATCATCCTTCCGTAATGAAGGGAAAATAAAAAAAAAAACCCACACAATCACAGATAAAAGAAAACTAAAAGAATTTGTTGCTAGAAGGCCTATTTTCAAAAGTTGGCTAAAGGAGTTCTTTAAACAGAAAACAAAAAGATTTCACAAAGATATCTCGGAGAAGCAGGGACAGAAAAGCAGGAATACGGTTAAAACAATACAATATGCTTTCCCTCATGATCTTTAGAAATCATGTTTGATGATTGAAACAAAAAATTATGGTACCATATGATGCTCAAGACAATTATGTTTAAAAGTAGTGAGTAAGATACCTAATTGAAGTAAGGTTTCCACACTTCACTGCAGGTGGTAAAATGTTGATACAAGTGGATTGTTACAAGTCATATTATAGAGCAATTGCTACAAAAACTTTAAGGAGAGATATACCCCAAAGCACTATAAATATATCAAAATGGAATCCTAAAAACTATTCAAGTAACCCACCGAAAAGGCAAACAAACAAGCAGAGAAATAAGACCCCAGGGAAACAAATAGAAAACAAAAAACAAATGGCAAATGTAATTATGTGCTAATACATCAATAATTACCTTACATATAAATCATAGAAATAAACCAATCAAAAAACAGAAACAGGCTGGGGTGTTTGTTTGTTTTTAAATACAGCCAACTATATATTATTTGCAAGAAATTCACTTCAAATTCAATGACATATTTAGGAGACAAATAGATAAAGCATAAAAATATGGGGGGAAAAATAGAAGTGGCTATTTGAATATCTGGTTAAGTGACTTCAGATCAAATAAAAATTACTATTCAAAGACTGATATTACATATGATGAAAGGATCAATATAACAGGGAGACATAACAAATCTAAATGTGCATACATCTGAAAGAGTTTCGAATTACGTAAAGGGAAAAGTGCTAGAGCTGAAAGGAGAAACAGACAAATCCACAATTATAGTTAGAGACTTCAGCACCCATATCTCAATAACTGATAGAACAACTACACGAAAATCAGCAAGGATATAGAAGAAATCAACAACACTATCAACAAACAGAATCTAGTGTACATTTTTAGAACACTCCACCCACAACAGCAGAAAACATCCTTTCAAGTGTCATGGAATATATACCAAGATTGACCACATCCTGGGTCATAAAACAAACATCAGCAAATTTAAAAGAATTGAGATCATACAGAGTATTTTTCTGACCATGATGGAATTAACAAGAATTCACAGAAAGATAAAAAAAGTCTCCAAATGCTTAGAAATTAAATAACACACTTATGAATAATCCATGGGCCAAAGAGAAAGTCTCAAAGGAAATTGGAAAATATATTGAACTGAATGAAAATAAAAATACAGCATCTCAAAATTTGGGAGGCACAGCTAGACCACTGAAAAGGGAAATTTATAGCACATAATGCTTACATTAGAAAAAAAGAAAAGTTCCGAAACCGGTTTGGCTCAGTGGTAGAGCATCAGTCTGCGGACTGAAAGGTCCCGGGTTCGATTCCCGTCAAGGGCATGTACATTGATTGCGGGCAACATCCCCCGTAGGCAGTGTGCAAGAGGCAGCTGGTTGATGTTTCTCTTTCATCAATGTTCCTAACTCTCTCTCCCTCTCCCTTCCTCTCTGTAAAAAGTCAATAAAATATATATTAAAAAAAAGAAAAAGAATTATACCATGATGAAGTGGGGGTTTTATTTCAGGTATTCAAGGCTAGTTTAATGTTCCAATATTAAGGTAATCAATGGGATCTGCCACATCAACAAGGCACAAAAGAAAAATTATATGACCATGTCAACTGATGCAGGAAAAGCATTTGAAAAGTGTTACCACAGATTCATGCTAAAATCTCTCAGAAAAATAGGAATAGCAAGTATTCCCTCGACTTGATAAAATACACCTACCAAGTTACAGCTAACAGCATACTTACTAGTGCAATACTGAATACCTCTTAAGATGAGGAATAAGGTTAGCCTGTCTGCTCACATCACTATTATTTTCCATAGTGCTATAGGTTCTAACTACTTCAGTGTGGCAAGAAAATGAAATAAAAAGTTGTATCAACCATAAAGAAGAAAGGAAACTGTTTCTATTTTCAGATTGCAAGATTGTCTGTGTAGAAATCTTAAGTAATCTACCAAACAAGGCAAAACACCTAAAGCTAATAATAAATAAGTTTACCAAGATTGCAGGAGCCAGGGTAAACATACAAAAATCAATGGTACCCCATATACTAGCAGTGAATATGTGAACACTGAAATTAAAAATACAATACTATTTACCATTGCTCAAAAAATATAAATACTTAGGTGTGATTCTAAAATAAATCAGGCATAGGATATTTATGCTAGAAAATAGAAAATGCTGATGAAACCAAAGAAGACCTACATAAAGAGAGAGCCATGGCTTGTTTATGGATTCAAAAATTTAACATAGCAAAAATGTCAGTTCTCCACAAGTCAATGTACAGGTTTCATACAATTTCTATCAACATCCTAGCCAAAATCTTTTTCTCGATACAGTTAAGATTATTCTAAATTTACATGGAAGTGCAAATGAACCAGAAAGGTTAAAACAATTTGAAAAAGAACAAAATGGGAAGAAACAGTCTACCTGACTTCAAGGAGTATTATATAGTTACAGTAATCAGGACTCTGTACTATGTTGGCAGAGGGATGGGAACACAGAGCAATAGAACAGAATAGAGAATCCAGAAATAGACCCACACAGATATATCCAAATGACTTTTGACAAAGGTACAAAAGCAATTAAATAGAGAAATTACAGTCTTTTCAACAAATTTCGCTGAAGCGAACATCCATAGGCAAAAATAAACCTTAATCTAAGTCTTGCACCTTATTCAAAAATTAACTCAAAATGGATCACAGACTTAAATGTAAAATGTAAAACTTCAAGACTTTTAGAACAAAATGTAGGAGATAATCCTCAGATTCTGAGACTAGGCAAAGAGTTCTTAGACCTGCTACCAAAAGGACAATTTACAAAAGCAAAAACTAGTCAATTGAGCTTCAACAAAATTAAAAACTTTGCCTTACAAAACCGGTTTGGCTCAGTGGATAGAGCATTGGTCTGCGGACTGAAGGGTCCCAGGTTCGATTCCTGTCAAGGGCATGTACATTAGTTGCAGGCACAACCCCTAAGGGGGATGTGCAGGAGGCAGCTGGTTGATGTTTCTCTCGTCGACGTTTCTAGCTCTCTATCCCTCTCCCTTCCTCTCTGTGGAAAATCAATAAAAATATATTTATAAAAAAACTAAACAAAACAAACTGCCTTACAAAGACCCTGTTAAGAATATGAAAGACAACTAGGAGAAAATATGTGCAAACTATGTATCAGATAGATGACTTAAATATATAAAGAACTCTCAAAACTTAGCAGTAAACAAACAAACCAATAATCTAATTTTTAAAAATGGGCAAAAGACATGACCAGACATTTCACCAAAATGGATATATAGATGGCTGATAAACACATGAAAAGATGTTCAACATAATCAGATGTCAGGGAAATGAAATTTCAAACCACAGTGAGATATCTCTACACACCTATCATTCCCATCCTCCAATCTCTTAAAAATGCCAAGTCCAGTTGCAAACCAGAAGATGCCAGAACCTGGGCTATTTAGCCCAGAAGAGTCAACTCCTTAGGATATAGGACGGAGCTGGGGAAGGGCAAGAAACAATGTGAGGACAAACAGGCCCAGGACTAGCATAGTGAGTCTCCATTCTTACCTCATACCCACATTTAACAAGTTAATGTTTCTGCCAGACATGAGATAACTACCCATGATACAATTCACCAGCTCTTTCCAACAAGGGGGAAAATAATGTTTTATTAAAGCTATTTTTCTTTCTTTTTTAAATCCTCACCCAAGGATACATTTCCATTGATTTTTACTAGTAGAGAGAGTTGGAAGAGAGACGGACAGATAGAAATATTGATGTGTTCCTTGGTTGCCCCCTGCATGAGTCCAGATCAGGGCCAGGGCCCCAGCCAGGGAAGAGCCTGAAACCAAGGTACGGGCCTTTGACTGAAATCAAACCCTGGACCCTTCAGTCCACAGGCCACTTCTCTATCCACTGAGCAAAACTGTCTAGGTCAAAGCTATTTTTCTATCTCAAGTCCAAGATTTCCAGATATTATAGAATCACTCTTATAAATACTAGATGTGATTCTTTGTAGTCTGGTGACCTATAAGTTAAATTACCAAGTGCTTACTACCAACACTCCTTATACAAAAGAATAGGGAGAGAGACATGCAATTAAAAGAGAAATTGTTGGTTAATATACATAGACTAAAGTATGCCAGGCTGGTTGATAGAAAAAACCTGACAGAAGAAGCATGCAAAGAATCAATCCCTCTGAGTAGAGCAGTGGAGTGGCAAGAAGTGATTCTAAGGGAAAATAACCATGGCTTACTGAAGAGAGAAAGTGGTTTTCCAGTTTTCTAGTGTGGGTAATTGGGCAGATGGTAATTCACTGAGTTGAGGATACAGGAGTTTGGAAATGTGTTGGGTTTAAGGTCCTTAGGGGATGTCGCAGTAAAGCTGCCAAGAATGCAGTCTGAAGTTCAGGAGACAAGTCTGTGATAAAGATATATAATTGGGAGTCAACAGAACATAAAGAATCTTTGAAACCATGCAATAGATGAGTTGGGTCGGAGTCAATGTTGGATAATCAGAGAGGAGGACCAAAGACAAAACTTAGACATCACCAACATTCAGACAACTGGCTATGGAAGAGAAGGTTGTAAAGAAAGGTTAGAGTGATGTTTCAGAAGCCAAGGGACAAAGAACTACCAAGAAAAAAAGGAATGGTCAAAAAGCTCTAACTTACCTGAAAGTTAAAGTAAGGTAAACCTGAAAAGACCCCCCCCCAAAAAAAAAAACACCAAAAACAACAGTGAGAAATAGGAAGTCAATGATGACTATTGCCCAGCTAAGAGTGGGAATGGATGATCCCTCAACCAAATCCTTCCTTTTACTTTCTTTTGTTCTCAAAATATCTGTCCTGAGAGTTTGGCCAGAAAAATAACCTCCAATTCAAATTTGAGGCATACATGTTCAAGCAAGAAAAACAATTATTTTGGTCGGAGGCAGGGAATGGCATGTGACAGGGAGAGAAGGGGATATCACTCTGTCTACTACGTTTTAGAGAGTAAAAAAGGCTAAACAAGCATTTAATTCCTTGTTACTTTTGGGTGCTGTAAGAGTTGTGGTCTTGTTGATCTGACAACCATTTTCTTATCAGAAATACTGTGTGGAAAGTACTTATTCCTTTTTATTGGAGTTACTATAGTAACACAAGTTTTTAATCTGTTAGAATATATTTTTAAATCCATAATCTTCTCATTACATTTTAAATATTTTCTTTTGTAAATGTATTTCCTAAATGGTTGCAATCATTGCAGATGTTTTTTCTCAAGTCAGAGTCATATGGATGGTTGAAATAAGTTTAGAATTTTGCACCATCCCCTTAAGAACCTTAGGACTAAAAAATCTTGCCCTCAAAAGAATAAGAAGTGTTATGAATTCTTAGAGTCCTTAGAAATCTGGAGAATACTTTCAAGATCATTTTATCCAACCCCTCATTTCAGAGATTACTAAATGGAAGCCCTGTGAAGTTGAGTGAATTTATTTAAGGTTAGGAAGTAATACATGGCAGAACTTTAGATCCCTGGTCTTTGGACTCCCTTTTCCAGCACTCTTGCCTCCATCATACCTCTGTCTCAAGCACTGGGTTTGTTTAGCATAATTGTGATTAGAGTGCTATACAATGTATGTACACTTCATCTAGGAGATTGCAAAAATAGCCAAAATAGTCTGCAGCCCCTACAATCAAGAAATAGAGTCCTGCTGAAACCGGTTTGGCTCAGTGGTAGAGCGTCAGTCTGCGGACTGAAAGGTCCCGGGTTCGATTCCGGTCAAGGGCATGCACATTGGTTGCGGGCACATCCCCAGTAGAGAGTGTGTAAGAGGCAGCTGGTTGATGTTTCTCTCTCATCGACGTTTCTAGCTCTCTATCTCTCTCCCTTCCTCTCTGTGAAAAATCAATAAAATATATTTAAAAAAAAAAGAAATAGAGTCCATTTGCCTACCATTTAAATCTCGTGACTTGCTTTGACCACAAAATACAATAGAAATCTTGCAGGTTTTGCTTTCAAATTCTTAGAACTCTGAGACCACCACATGCAGAATCCAGGGCTATCCTTCTGAGTGATGAGAGATAGGAGGCTCAGTCACCATCGTTGCTCCATCAGATACCAGATATGTGAGACTATTTATATCATCCAGCCATTAGCCAACATGAATGCAGAGATTAGCAGCACCTGCCCAGACCACAAGAACTGTCCAACCAACTCATAGAATCAAAAGTAAAATGATCGGTTGTTTTAAGTCACTAAGCTTTGGGATTTTAACACTGCAAAAGTTAAAAAGAAGGATGTATACATTTCTTCATTGTGCTGATGACCCATTCCATTCAAGTAAATCATATTTTATAATATGTGGTTTCTTGAATCAAGAGGTGAGGAAGTGTGTTTTCTCCTGTCTTAATTTTTGCTTTATTATTTTCTTTTAGATATCTAAGCCTTAAAAGGCAACTTATAGGACAAATTTTGTACATGCAGGTCTCTGCACAGCTCTTTGCAAGCTACCTGCTTTGAAAAGCATCACTGGTAGGGCTCTTTATTTTTACCAACAACCTTAATTTACCTGCCCACTTCTCAACGCATCCAACAAAGATCGGGTGTGGTGAGGTGAGGTGAGGAGGCAGCTTCCCTGAAGTTAAGACAGAGCAGTGACTTTTTTTTATTGGTTAGGCTCCAGCCTGAGGCTTTCTAAATAAATACTGCAGAAGCATCTCCCCAAGTGATACACTGAAGGAAATGAAGCAGAATGAATATATTCCACATCCGGAGCATGGCAGATGAACAGGCTGAAAACTCCTACTCCCACAAAGGTGCTGGGGATTTATTGCTCATACTTATTTATGTCTTTAAAATCTTTAATTTGATACAAGCTAATAATTCTCAATAAAAATGAACTTATAGGAAATGTCCATATTTGTCTGATAAGTCACATAGATTTTCATCATCCAGTGATGTAATCTTGTGATCAAATCTGATATCTAGTTCAATGAGCTTGGGCCCTACAGCACAACAAAAAATAAGATTGAGGAAAAAACGAGATAGGAAACAAAAATAGTCATACTCAATGACACCATCTGGATAATAATCATCAACTAAAGTGCACTCAATGACAAAAGATAAAAAGAAAACAATAACCCTAACTGGTTTGGTTCAGTAGATAGAGTGTTGGAAAGGTCCTGGGTTTGATTCCAGTCAAGGGCACATGCTCAGGTTGTGTGCTCTATCCCCAGTGGCGGGCGTGTAGGAGGCAGCTGATCCATGATTCTCTCTCTCCCTCTCTTTGCCTCTCTGAAATCAATATTTTTTTAAAAAGAAGAAAACAATAATCAATAAGTATTCTTCTTTTAGGAACCATCAATTATTCAACAGAAGTTTAATGAGCACCAGTCCTGTGCTAGACTTGATGATGCAAGATTCTGAAATTCAGAGGTGAATAGGAAAGATCCTGACTTCACCCTCAGAGAGCAGACAGGCTGTCCTGGCCTTAGCCTGATTTCTATATTTCTTCTAGTTTTGTCTTCCACCTCAGCTATATGTCTATACCAAGAGAAAAAAAATTGTCTGGTGATGTGGTTTCTTGAAAAAGACTAATAGCTAACATTTATACAGCTCTTAAGATGTGTCCAAAAACATTCTATGCATTTTATACATTAACTGATTTAATCTTGAACACTCTTTTTAGGTATTATTATTCCTTTTTTTTTTTTTGCAGAAAAAGAAACAGACAGAGAGAGGTTAAGTAATTTACTTAAATTCAAACTATTCGCCACACTATTCTTACTCAGGCAGAACATTGTAGAGAGTTGTTATTTTTAAACAAGAATTGAAAGAAAACGTGAAGTTGTTGACCCTAAGTTAATTAATAAATTTGAATGTCAAAGTGTCCCATTTCTTAAGCATTCAGTTTAATTAAGATTTAACAATTTTGTCTGAATGTTTTCCACCTAAACATACAGTCATTGCCCCTGTCGATTTTGCTCTGTGGTGAGCATCAACCTATGAACCAGAGGTCATGATTCCTGGTCAGGACACATGCCCACGTTTCAGGTTTGATCCCAGTGAGGGGCTTCCAGGAGGTAGCCAATCGATGATTCTCTCTGATCATTTTTCTATCTCCCTCTCCCTTCCTCTCTGTAATCATATATATATATATATATATATATATATATATATATATATATATAGACATCTGCTTATGAAACCATATCCAAAGGAAAATAAATTATAGATTGTGTTGAATTTTCTCAAAAACTGCTGCTGATTTATAATCAACCCGTCCAATTCTCTCTCAGGCTTTCAGTCCATAAAAGAATACACCTGTTTTTATATAGAACTGGAATATCGGTTTCTGTGTATTCCCAGAGGAAATCAGGGGAACTTAGCCAAATGTTTACTAGAATTTCCTTGTGTGCATCTTCCTGCAAACATATGAAAATCCCCTTTCTAGGGTTTTCGGAAAAGGCTCAATTTCAATTATTTACTTCTTGCCGGAGCATGTATTACATGAACCTTTATATCTTGTCCCTTGACTATATATATGTGGACCTGAACCAGGTGGGCAGATACTCAGGAATGTTTTGCCTCAACTTAACTCTGGTCTCCTAGAGAAAACTGCAAGCCTCCATCCGATGCCTGGGGAAAGGGCATTCTGAGGCACAGGCAGCAACACCAGCCACCGCCTGTTTGCTTTAGCAGACAAACTAGGCCACTAACAACCCTTGTTTGTCCCCAAAGACACATGAGTAATATATCTCCCAAAATTAAAGATAACCTTTAAAAATAGCAATAATGGTGTTGGCAGTGATAACAGTAGCTGACACTGACCTTTTATAATATGCCAGGCTCTATGCTAAATGCTCTATAGCATTTGCAGTCTCTTTTAATTTAAATCTCACAATAATCAGCATTCCAAACACCTTTTATTACAAACTAGAGACCTGGTGCACGAAATTGTGCATGGGGAGAGAGGGTCCCCTCAGCCCAGCCTGGACCCTCCCCAATCTGGGACCCCTTGGGGGATGTCCAAATGTTGGATCGGGCTGAAACTGGCAGCTGGACATCCCTCTCACAATCCGGGACCACTGGCTCCTAACTGCTCACCTGCCTGTCTGCCTGATTGCCCCTAACTGCCTTCCCCCTGCTGGTTTGGTCACTCCCAATTGCCCCCCACTGGCCTGATTGCCCCTAACTTCCCCTCTGCTGGCCTGGTCACCCTTTAGTGACCCCCTGCCAGCCTGGTCACCCCCAACTGCCCCCCTCCGATGGCCTAGTCGCACCACATAGCTGCTGGTCAGTTATTTGATTGTCACTGGCTAACCCCCCTGCTGGCCTGGCTGCCCCATGCAACCTGCTGTTTGGTTGTTACTGTGAGGGCATTGTGACCAATTTGCATATTACCCTTTTATTAGTATATATAACAGAAAACTGGTTAAAATGACTGCTATCCATTAACACAATAGAATAATTATAAATTGATCATGTCCTCCCTATATTTATGTCAAATCTTAACTCCCAATGTGATGGTATTTGGACTTCCCTGCTTCCAAAACTGTGAGAAATAAGTGTCAGTTGTTTATAAGCCACCCCATTATAATAGCCAAAATAGACTGACAAAAAATACTGTACACCCTGTTGTTGATCATCTTATAAAAATGACACTTACCCCAAGGAGTAAAAAGTATGTGTTTGTTGTGCAACAAATTTGGGAGAAAGAAAGTGAAATTAAGAGGGAGGAAAAGGAGAGAGAGTGGAAGTTAATGAAGAGGATGTTCTGGTTATCTATTGCTTTATACCAAAGGATTTGAAGAATGAATGGCTTAAAAGAACAACAATTATGTATTTTGTTTACTAATCTAAAATTTGTCCAAGGCTCAGTGGGCTAGTTTGTCTTTGCTCCATGTGGTACCAACTAGGGCAGCTGACCTGAACTGAGCTTAGCTGCTCTGAGCATGCATTCCAAGATGGCCCACTCACATAGCTAGCAAATTGGCACTGGGTATTGGCTCTTTACCATGTTGGTCTCCTCCTTGTCTTGGTCTTCCTCATAGCATGGTGGCTGGGTTACAAGAGTGGTCATCCCAAGGGACAAGAAGTGGAAGCTAACAGTTTCTTAAAGCCTGTGCTCAGAAACTAGCACACAACATCACTTTTGTAATATTGAATTGGTCAGGTAGTCACAAGAGCCAGAGTCAAGGGGAAATGACATAGATTTTACTCAATTGTAGGAGTGTCAGAAACCATTAGGGTATATGCTTTAAATTACAATAGGGACATAGAAAGGGAATACTGAGAACATGAAGAGAATATTTGCCTGTATTGTTAAGGCCAGTTTTTTTAGAACATTTAATTGAGGGCAGTTAATTAGAATGATCTCTGGTTCTATGCTTAATACAATATTCAAAACTTAATAAAAGACTAATATGCTAAAAAGAAAAGATCCATATTATAATAACTCAATGGTCCTAACACTGCAACGATGAAAGACTGGTCACCAGAAGACTGCGTGCACAACGAAATGCCCTTGGGTGGGCAGGGCTGTGTGTGAGGTGAGGTGCACGCGGGTGGGTAGGGACTTAACTTTAGGTCTTGTGGTATGGTGGGACTCGGGGGAGTCCTGTGGTGTGACGGGGTCTGGGGTCCTGGGTCTTGTGCAATTTCCCATGGGTCTGGATCTCACGTGATTTCATACACTGGGTCACTAGTGTTCTAATATTTCTACAATTCAAAATTGTGAGTTAGGACCTTTTAAATTAGTATGAACAAAGGAGAGGGGGAAAAGCAAATAAATATAGAACATGACTATTCCACATAAAGTCAGATAGATATACAGTGAATAAATATTACAAATATCACAATTTTCTCTGTTGGTATACATATTATCATTATTTAAGTAGTAATATGCATTATTTTTCATTTTACAAATATAAATGAATATTTTTATTAAAAATGTTCATCCTTGCCAGGACCGGTTTGGCTCAGTGGATAGAGCGTCGGCCTGCAGACTGAAAGGTCGCAGGTTCGATTCCGGTCAAGGGCATGTACCTTGGTTGTGGGCACAATCCCTAGTAGGGGGTGTGCAAGAGGCAGCTGGTCGATGATTCTCTCTCATTGATGTTTCTAACTCTCTATCCCTCTCTCTTCCTCTCTGTGAAAAATCAATATATAAAAATCAATATAAAAAAGAAAATTAAAAAAAAATGTTCATCCTTGTATGTTCATCCTCATTAGACTCCAAATGTTGGAGAAAAACTCCACAGATGGTGATGATGTAACAGTGGGCTAGAGTGCTCCATGATAGTGTAAATGAGAAGAGAAGAAAGCCAAAGACAGAGCCCAGAGAACACCCACATGAAAGAGGCAGAGAGTTAAAGGAGGAGACTGAGAAAGGAGAGGCCAGAGAAGTAGGAGGAAATACAGAAAAAATATTTTAATGAGATCAAAGGGAAGCAAGAGTTTGGAGAAGCTTCCCTTTTGATCACAAAAAGGGATCGACAATGGCAAATTCTTTACCAGTCACCAGAGGAAAAGTTGAGAAGACTTACCAAAAAGAGAATCTGTGCACTCAATGAGAGCAGTTTCAGCATAGTGGTGTGCTTAGAAACCTCTTTGCTTGGGTTGAGGTATGGGAGGGAATAGAAACAGTGAGTACAGAATACTCTTTCCAGATTTTTGGCAGAAAATGGAAAGTGAAAGAGGATGTTAGCTAAGTGGATATATAGTGTCAAGATGGTGTGTGTGTGTGTGTGTGTGTGTGTGTGTGTGTGTGTGTGTAATCCCTAATATGAAAATAAATTGTTTAAATACTAAAATCAGTTAGTATAAAAGTAGTATTTAAAGGGGGGATTATACTGAAGGGTTTGAAAGCCTGGAATGGATGAGATCAAGAATTTTATGTAGGGAATAACCTCAGATAAAAGAAAACTTTCAGAGTGATTTGAAGAATATAGGAAAGAATGATTACAAATGCAATTGTCAGCCCAGCAGGCATGGCTCAGTGGTTCAGCACCGACCTATGAACCAGGAGGTCACATTTTGGTTCCTGGTCAGGGCACAGGTCCTGGTTGTGGGCTCCATCCCCAGTGTGGAGAGTGCAGGAGGCAGCTGATCCATGATTCTCTCTCAGCATTGATGTTTCTATCTCTCTCCCTCTTCTTAATTCTCTGAAATCAATAAAATTAAGAATGAGGAGGGGGAAAATGTTATAGGGGTTAAGACCAAAGATTGAATGTATACAAGAGAGTGTGTGTGGGAGGAAGAGGATAGGGATCATGAAATAAGGGGGAGAGAGAGAGAGAGAAATTGCAACAGTCCACATCTATATTTTTCCAGGGCACATACTCTGTCCAATTGTGTATAGCTGACTGAACCCTGTGTTCTGATAACACTGACAGTGGTAGGCCTGATCAAACAAATGCAGAAGGCTTCCATGGATACACAAAAGATCCATTTAGTTTTCAGAACGGAAGGGGCCCACAGAAGTGCAATATTCTGCAAGAATATACAAACCTAGTGTGAACTTTGACCAGAGACAAGCACTTTATTTTTAATGATCTATTTCAGCCGTTAGATGATCCAACCATTTGTACAAGTCCAGAATGCAGTTAATTTCTTATACAACTGTCATTCAGAAATATTAAGGGAAAACTTACTTGGTTTGGTAGTCTACGCCCTCTTCCCACAGGGCCAGACAACAACTAAACCCAAGACTTATGAGTAACAGCTCAGAACAGAAGCTGTTTATCTTCTCAGCGCAAGTAAGCTAAACGAGGTTAAGAATAGACTGAAATTTCCTCTAAGTCCTCTGTCTCTCCCGCTCCCCGACCCCCCCCCCGCCTTGTTACTCTCAGATAAAAATAAATTAGTTTACGAAGGGATTTTCCGAGACTCCAATTCTCTGGGTGACTAGGTGAGGCGTGAAGACCATATGGCTCACTAGGGATAATGCCAATCAGTGGGCACCACCAATGGATGGTTTACCCACTGGTTATTTCTGGTTACTCCAGCTCTCCCAGAGAAAAGCAGGCAGAGGGAAGTAAGGGGCAGCTAATGATTGAATAGTAAGGAGGTTGGGAGGAGAAAAACCTGCCCACTGTTCAACTGCCTTAGAGAGTCTCATGACAAAACCCTGTTTTCTCCAAGTTAACCTCTCCCTTGCCATCTACCCGCTAATCAGCCCAGGGATAAACAGTGTAATAAGTATCATGGTCTCTGGTGCCCTCGTCCCCCTTTCTGCTTACTTCTCCTCCGTGTATTTTTCCTCTTTCAGAGTTGAACCCCAATTTTCCCCATGCTATGCCTCTCCCTTGTCACCTACTGACACGTGATCCTGCCCTGTGATTTGGATCCCCCCCCCCCCGCCCCGTATTCAACTTTGTTGCACAGAATCTGAACAAATATGTGTGTTTGCTGTAGCAATACCCAAATGGGACCTCCACATTGGCATGGTCAGGAAACTAGAAACCTCCTATGAGTCACTTTGAAGCAATGGCATATGAACTCTGCCAGAAAGAATGGTACTTTGAAGGAGCTACAACAATTTGAACAGGTGCAGCATTTTGACCCTTTTGCTCACATCGACTATGGTCTAATTCGGTGCGAACTCAGGCTGCTTCCAGGTTCCTATTTCTATGTATGGACAATGACTTGGGGACTTATTTGGGAGAAGAACCATGCTCACCTGGCTCATCTTTATGTTCACCCACACACTATCACCTCCAACACTGAGTTCTACAATTGTTTCCCAGATTTCATGAGAATGAGCACAAGATTATTGATTTTTCTCGTTTTGAATCTAAAGATACCAAGAAACACTTTTCCATTTTCAATGATTGAAATATCATTTTTAATATTTTCTAGGGATTGTACAATCACCCAATCATTAATTTTCATAATATCTCATGTAATTAGTTACCCTTATGAAAGTTTAATAGATAAAGAAATTATGTTGAAATTCTGCTTTAAGACCAAAGGAGTGGCAAAATTTAGATTTAACCTTCAGATGAAAAATTTTGAAAACTAGAGTTGGGCCAGTTTTTGCTTAATCAGTGACAGTGATTAAGATGGTAAGGTGGCTATTTTTAAATTGGAAGTCCTTAACTATCTACTTAGCACATTTGTCTTTCTCTTCACAAGGCATGTTTTGATGATAGGGAAAGATGCTTTTCTCTTTAATCATGTATTCAGTTCAATTCCCAACTGTCTCCAAGGGCCTCATCATATGCCAGTGGGTGAATGCATTACGGTTTCTCTCTTCACCCCATCTATCAGCAAGTAGCACAGTTACCTCTGTTTCTCAGATCTGTTTTAGGATTTTCATTTTGACTGCTCTAGTCCTTGCCTGGAAGAATAAAATAGTCTTGTAATTATTCACCCTGCAGCCATTCTTATCCTTACCATTTATACTACTCAGATTAGTACTACCGTGCTTCCCCGAAAATAAGACATCCTCTGAAAATAAGACCTACTTACAGGTTTCCTTCTGAGTGAAATATAAGGCATCTTCCCCCCACCCCGAAAATAAGGCCCCCAGGATTCACAGTTTGTCTGGTTTGTGTTGACAGCTACCGTACTACCGTACCGTATACAGGTAATAAATGTTCTTTATTTTCATTTAACAATAAATGTATACCATATTCTTCTTCATGGAAAAATAATACATCCCCTGAAAATAAGACCTAGCGCATCTTTGGGAGCCAAAATTAATATAAGACACAGTCTTATTTTCGGGGAAACAGGGTATTATAACTTTCATACTCTTTTACAAACACAGATCAGTTCATGTCAAATTCTGCCTCTTGTTTGCATTTCAAATGAAATTGAAGCTAGTGACTAGGGACCTCGTCACCCTTTTCCCTTAAATCCTTCCACTTTTCCCCGTGCTTTATACACTTCTACCAACACACTTCAGCCATCCAGTTACCTTATGAATCCTTAAGCCTTGTGAGCTTATTTCTACCTCTAGTCATTGTGCTTGCTTTTTACTAACCATTGTTCTAATATTGCTAGCATTGCTGTTAATACAACAGATTTCATTGAACCGGCTAAGCTTTATAGAATGCAAGGAAAATACAACTTTATTCTTTCTTACGACTGCTCTTTTGTGAAATTGTTTTCTCTGCGGCCATGAATAAAATCCTGGGCAGATCCCTAGCTTATTTGATGACTTTCGATAGGAAAAGGTAAAGGTCCAGTAAAATCCAATGTTGGGGCTCTTAACAGATGAGGCAGCACTCACTGGGAATCATTGGAAATTCATGGGGTGCTTTCAGTTGTTATATTGGTATGGGATCAGACTGAATGGCATTTGATGAGATAAGGGCCAGAGAGACTAGGATTTCAGCCAGTAAGTGAAAGATTGCTCCCGATACTTCATGGCATTTGAATGCTTCGCTGGATATTCGTGTACACGAGAAATATAAATGTATTGCATTTGCGCTAGCTGGTTTGGCTCAGTTGATAGAGTGTTGGCCTGAAGGGCACATGACCAGGTTGCGGGCTCAATCCCCAGTGGGGGGGGGGGTTCTGGAGGCAGTCAATCAATGATTCTCTCATCATTGATGTTTCTATCTCTCTCTCTCCCTCTCTTTTCCTCTCTGAAATCAATAAAAAAGATATATTTTTAAATACAATGCATTTTTTGCTTTGGTTTCCTATACATTAAGTTTTCCAAAATTGCAAACATTGAACACATCAAAAGACTATTGGATATTGTTTTGTTCAGACCTTGGCCAAGAACTGTTCAACATTTCAGAAAATCACTTTACTAACAAACATACCATTTGTGGTACATAAATAACTGATACAACGCGCTTGTATAACTGTTGCATTCATATCAATTCTGTATATATGTTCTTCAGTCCTTATTTCAAATGATTAAATATAAAGAAAAAAACATTAATTACACTTAATTGACTACTGTTACCTCACTTCAATCCAGAGTTGTTCATTAATAGTTACAAGCATTTGATTTATGTTATCACCTAGTATAGTCACACCAAACCATTTATATACTGAAATGTGTATTGTTTTATCATATGGTGCTTTTCTTTATCTTATTTCTCTTTCCTATTATATTTAGAGCAATCCATTTCTCTGTTTATTTTTAAATTATGTGTATAGGTAAGTGGCATTATCTATACATTTTATTTCAGACTATTAAAGAGGTTTTTTATAAAATATGTTTTAAATAAAAATAGGACATTTAGTCTAAAATGATTTATTGAGGTGTGGAGGAGGGAGCCCCCATCCCCTACCCTCAACCACTGAACCCTATCCACAGGAGTGCAGCTCCATCCCATAATATCCTTGCTTCTTGCTTTGCCCGCAGGGAAGTCTGTGAGCCCAATTTCATTCCAATTTCTGCAGCCTCCAAATTTCAGAGGGCACAGCTGTGCGGGTGGTTTTCTTGAACTCAACTAAGGGAGAGGGGAAAGAGGGAAGCATGACAGTACTTCAGCGAATTCTCCTCGGAACAAAATTGCCTCATCACCAAACCATTTCCTTTTATTACTCTTGTAAGAACGGTGCATGGGATGACCTGAGGAGAATGCAACAGCTTGACTTCTGCCACCTCTTTTTCAAATCCTCCATAGATTTCCTGGCGTCTTGTGTTAGAATTTGAGAGGTTGAGAGCCTCTACCACAAGTCCTAGGCAAGGAGTTCTTCATTTTTACATTTGTGAAGATGAGAATTCCACTAGGAAGAAATCTGAGTACTGGGTAAGAGTGTAATTCTAAAATGATCAGCTCACTACTGAGTATATTTTTACTCAAATGTAGGTATCACTGGCACATCTTGTATATGTGATACCCAGTGGATAATTTTTAATATCTCAGTCCTCTGTATGACAAAATTATATATAACCCCCATGCTAACCACAAAAAATGTCTCTAGAATATAAACAGAAGTATGTAACTCAGAAGTAAATTAGAATATACTTAATGTTACTGAACTGTACAATTTAAAATGGTTAAGATGGTAAATTTTATTTTATCTATATTTGACGAAAATTAAAAAAAAAACCTCATAAAAATGCAGTAATTGTTTAGAATTTAGACAACAAAAGATTGAGGGTGAGAAAATTATGTTATCATTGATATTGTTTACAGGATATGATACTAACAAAAATAAGATTATTTTGCCTGGCTGGTGTGTCTCAGTGGTTGAGCATCAACCTATGAACCAAACCAGGAGGTCATGGTGTGATTACTAGTCAGAACACATGCCTGGGTTGTGGGGTTAGTCCCCAGTGTGGGGCATGCAGGAGGCTGACGATCAATCATTCTCTCTCATCATTGATATTTCTATCTCTCTCTCCCTCTTCCTTCCTCACTCTGAAATAAACAAAAATATATGAAAAAATAAGATTGTTTTGAATTGATTTTATTTATTTATTGTATTCCCACAGATAATATACCCTTTATTGCTTACACCTAGGGTATATTACTTCCCACTTCTCCACCATTTGTATACCAGATGGTTAATTTTATGTGTCAGCTTGACTAGACCATAGAATGTCTAGATATTTGCTTAAGCATTATTCTGGGTACACCTATGAGGATGTTTCTGTGTGAGATCAGCATTGGAATTGGTAGACTGAATAAAGTACCCTCCCTAATGTGGTAGGATCTCATTAAATCAGGCTGAGCAAAGAACAATTCACTCAATGAACTTGACTTTTTTTAAAAAAAAATCTAAGACATTGACTTTCTCCTGCCTTCAGAAATGGATTCAGACTGGAATTTGCCATTGGCTCTCATAGGTCTCTAGCTTGCTGACTATAGAACTTGATGATACTTCTCATCCTTCATAAATATAAATATAAATATAAATATAAATATAAATATAAATATAATATATATGCATCTGTGATCATATACTATATATACATATATACACATTCTACTATTAGATTTAAATATTGAAAACTCTATTATGCCTATACTAGAGGCCCAGTGCATGAAATTTGTGCATGGGGGGTGTGTCCCTTAGCCCAGCCTGCACCCTCTCCAATCTGAGACCCCTTGAGGGATGTCCGATACCCAGTGGATAATTTTTTAACATCTCAGTCCTCTGTATGACAAAATTATATATAACCCCATGCTAACCACAAAGAAAATGTCTCTAGAATATAAACAGAAGTATGTAACTCAGAAGTAAATCAGAATATACTTAATGTAGAATTGAGCCTAAACAGACAATTGGACATCCCTCTCACAATTCAGGACTGCTGGCTCCCAACCACTCTCCTGCCTGCCTTCCTGATTGCCCCTACCCACTTCTGCCTGCCAGCCTGATCACCCCCTAACCATTTCCTTGCCAGCCTGATTGATGTCTAACTGCTCCCCTGCCAGCTTGTTTGCCCCTAACTGCCCTCCCCTGCAGGCCTGGTCCCCTCATCTTCCCTCCCCTTGTCTGGTCCTCCCAACTGCCATCTTGTCTTCACACGGAGGCAGCCATCTTGTATGTTGGAGTTAAGGTCAATTTGCATATTACTCTTTTATTAGATAGGATAGAGGCCTGGTGCATGGGTGGGGGCTAGCTGGTTTGCCCTTAAGGGTGTCCTGGATCATGGTGGGGGTTCCCTTGGGGCATGGGGTGGCCTGAGCAAGGGACCTGTGGTGGTTTGCAGGCCAGCCATGCCCCCTGGCGACGCAAGCAGAGGCCCTGGTATCAGGGATTTATTTGTCTTCTATAATGGAGACTTTGTAGCTTTGAGTGGAGCCAAGCCTCCTGCTTGCTCTGTGGCCGCAGCCATTTTTGTTGGGATTTATTTATCTTCTATAATTGAAACTTTGTAGCCTTGAGTGGAGGCCAAGGCAGGCCAGGGATGCAGAAGTTTGGCTTCCTCCATTGTTGGGGGCAACTCAAGCCTCCTGCTCTTCCCAGCTCTATGGCTCTGGCCATTTTTTTTTTTTTAGATTTATTTATCTTCTATATTTGAAAGTTTGTAGCCTATAGTGGAGTCCAAGGCCAGCCAGTGTGTGAGGAAAGCTTGGCTTCCTCCATTGCCATGGAAACCCAAGCCTCCTGCTTGCTCCATGGTCGCAGACATCTTGGTCAGGTTAATTTGCATACTCACTTCTAATTGGCTGGTGGGTGTGGCTTGTTGGTGTAGCAGAGGTATGGTCAATTTTCATATTACTTTTTTATTAGTATATGTAATTTATTATATATGTCAATTTCTCTGGAAAACATCAATGCAATATGTATTTGGTAGAATTACCTTTCATAATCACATAAGTGAATTCTAATAAATCATATATACCAGGGTTGGCAAAAGTAGGTTTATAGCTGTGAGTATGAAAAACACAGTTTGTTCTTGTGTTATTTATTTTTCCATATAGACAGCTATTAGTCTACTTCTTTCCAATATATTCATTATACAATAAACCCCATATATAACTAGTAGGATACATATACATGTATATCAAATCTATAATTCTGTCTATATATTTTCATTATACTGGTTTTGTTTTCCTGGAGAGCCATGACTAATACAACCGTAGTTTAGTAGAATTATTTATTTGGATTGGGGAATGGATCCTGAAGGTATATTAAAATCTGGATCTCACTGGATTAGGAATTCTTAACTATTATGTCTGAGGAACTATTTTTTCTTTTGTAAACTCATACAAAAAAGTCTCTGTCAAGGACTCTTCTAACCTCTAGGAAATCTTGTTAACAAGGTAGACAAGCCTTTTGCTTATGTGGACCTTGCATGTTTGCATGGGGGAGAGGCAAACCTCTTAAATCACCAAGCTAGGAGTGGACCATGGAGTAGAAGGAGATGAAGGAATTTATGAGAACCCTTTGAAAACAGTATGCTGATAGTTTCCTCCTACATCCTTACATTTGGATCCTATCTTTGGCAGAAATGGGTAATGGGTAGATTTATTACAATGTAGTTGATTAAGGGGCTTTCTCAGATTAAGACAACTTGCAAGAAGATGTTAATACACTCAACTGAAATCAAAGCACTATATTTCCCTCAATGTCACTGTTTGTTATAATTCTGCTTATGTTGTTAGCATTTAAAACCTATAAATCTTTTTTGTGGATTGCATTATCTATTTGGCCATGTCAAAAAAAAAGAACAATGGCTTTTCATCTTAGTGTAAAAGCTTACAAGGCCCCATACCATTTGTACCCCATCCCCAACACATACATTCACTTTTTTTTTTTAACTTCAACTCTCTCCCTTTCTCACATCTGCTATTACAATGCTGGTTCCTTTGCCATTCCTTGAACATGCTGACATAAACTTGCCTCAGAGCTTTTGTACTGGCTGTTCCCTCTCACTAGGACACTCTTCTTCCAGATACCTAAGTGGATCACTACTTTAAGTTTTTGTCAAAATATCACCTTTCCAATGAGGTTATCTCTTTATAATTACAAGTTCAATCCCTTGCCATGCATACGTATTTCCTATTCTATTCCCTACTTAATTTATTTCAACAGCATGTGTCATAATTTAATAAACTACACCAAAATATAAGCTGCAAGAGTGCAGGAATTTTTATCTTCTTTGTTTACTGATATATCCCTAAGAAGAGATAACAGAACCTGAAAAAATAAGGCATGCATTAAATATACAGAGTGGCCAGATTATTATGATCTCTGAACGCATAATAATCTGGCCACTCAGTGTATATTCTATATAATAAAAGGCTAATATGCAAATTGTCCCCTCAACCAGAAGTTCAACCAGCTGGCAGGCTGGCCAACTGGCCATGTCCCCTCCCCCTGGTCAGACTGGCTGGACCCCACCTACGCACGAATTCATGCACTGGGACTCTAATATATATATATATATATATATATATATATATATATATATATATATACTGAGTGGTCAGATTATTATGCATTCAGAGATCATAATAATCTGGCCACTCAGTGCATGTTGAATGAATGAAAGCAAAAAGAGAAGAGGAAAAGTTAAAAAGAAAGAAAGAAAAGAAGAGCCAAGGCCAGTTTGGTTCAGTGGATAGAGAGTTGGCCTGCAGACTGAAGGGTCCCAAGTTCGATTCCCATCAAGGATACATGCTCAAGTTTCAGGCTTAATTTCCAGCAGGAGGCAGCCAGTCAATGATTCTCTCCCATCATTGATGTTTCTATCTCTCCCTCTCCTTTCCTCTCTAAAGTCAATAAAAATATTTAAAAAAAAAAAGAAAAGAAGAGGGGGAAAAAACTTCAGAAATTATTCCAGTTTCAGAAAGACATAGCCAAATAGTAGCCAATGCACCAGTTGTCTCTTTGCTCTCATTTTTGCTGCCTCTGATAAAGTAGGTAAATAAAATAAGAATAAATAATTCATTTGGTAGAACACTTAAAATGTTAAAAATATTATAATACACAATGTTTAATCAAAATGTTGAACTACATTTCTAGAGAAGTCTACTGGTAGAATGTGAGAATTTCACATGTATATTATTTCTCATTTAGACAGCTTAACGTTTTACAGGAAACAGTCCATTTCTTTATCAGATGACTAAGACTTTCAAGCTGTTTTGTTTTAAAAAGCATGAGTTCAGCAGTTTTTTTTAACCTAGTCCTGCCTCTTTGCAAGTTGTTGCCCTTATCAGAAAGGCTTTCCTTGTCCATCTGTCTAAATGCTGTTAATTCTTCAAAGCCCAGTGTCAGAGTTATGACAGGGGAGCAACATTACTTGTACGTACTGATGAATTCCACTGTTCTTCACTTACAAATTTCACCCGTGGATTCGTGATTCTTGGCAGTGTGAAGAGAACTTCTAAATGTAGTTTTCATTGGGAAGGAAGTGATTTGTAGCTCTGTTTCCACAATGCCCATTGGTTTCTCCATCAACATTTTCTGGAACATAGTGGGTTCCCAATTAATCTTAGATAATTGAATAAATGAGTGTTTCTGAGTCTTTTGTACTCATAATTCAGCTCAATTGTGCCTTGAACCATTAGAGAATGAGCCTGCATCAGAGTTTACTGTATGTACTGTGTAGAAGAGCCATGACAACCCCATGACCAGGCATGTTTTCATAGTCCCATATCCTGTAACTATACAGCCTCCTAATTGCTTCCTGCACTACCCACAGCACGCACATGATGCTGGGTAATGGGCTTGGTTAGTGCAGTTCCCCCTTATGTATAACCATGGCGATGCTGTCTATTCATAGTTGAAGTGGCTGTGAAGGTTAACTCAACGTGAGATGGCTTGATGACTTGCTTTGCATGCAGGGAGACTCTGTACATTTTATTTTATTTTTAACCATCAGAAGAACACTCTGCTGCTTCCGTGAAGTAAAATACCTATTTACAGGACAAAGTAGCATAAAAATTCTAAACTTCAAACTAATATCTGAAGGCACTCTTGGTTAACCTGTGAAATTGAAGGATAAAAGACTCAGTGATTGTCCTCAAGCTTCTATTATCATGTGAAATTTAGGTATTGTGCACAGAATTGGTCTCACCATTTTGCACAGAAAGAATCATATTTTGGACGGTGGTAAAAGTACAGAGAATAGAATTCTAGTGCCTCCTGCACATTTTGTCTCTGGTTCCCAGCTATGCCATGTGGCCAATTTCTCCATGTAAGGAGGCGTTTTCACTCCGGGGTTTACATTTATTTTTCATGCGAATATTCAGATGATGCCAGAATCCCACCCAGAAACCACCAATCTGATCATATTTAGGCCAACTCTCCTTTTACTGTTAATTGGAAATACAAATTATGCTTAAATATCGAATAGGGAAAGCTGTTTTTCACACACACACACACACACACACACACAAGCGCATACTTCCATATTCTGGCAGAAAATTTAGAAAAGATTTAAAAATTAAATACACATCCTATTTCAGATCTGTTAATAATTATGCCATTATATAAACATTCTATGAGGAATCATAGATATTTTGGATTTAAAATTACTCAAATTTCAATTGTATTTCAATTAGTTTTCCTATTGACTTATTACAAGTAAACTTTTTACAGAAGATTTCATCATTTCCTTTGGGAAGGATGTATAGGAGTGAGAAATAGCCTAAAACTCAGTTACAAATGAAAGAGTGAGTATATTTCACACTAACCTTTGAAAAATGTATTGGGGTGACATTTGTTAATAAAATTATGTAAGTTTCAGGTGTACAATTTGATGATACATCATCTGTATATTGTATTGTGTGTTCACCACCCCAAGCCAGGTCTCCTTCCATCACCATTTATCCCCTCTTTACCCTCTTCTACCTTCCCCTACCCATTTGCTCTGGTATACACCATACTGTTGTCTGTGTCTATGAATTGTGCTGTTTTTTTCTTAATTCATTCACCTTTTCCACCCAGCCTCCCAACCCCTCTCTCCCCTCTGAGAGCTGGAAGTCTGTTCTCTATATCTAAGAGTCTTTCTTTTAAAATTTATTTTGTTAAATAATTTTGTTAATTAGTATTAATTTAAGAAGTCCAAGTCAAGGCAAATTGACATTTTATTCCAAGCTTATAGGATCATTAAAGAAAGATAAAATAGAATTTGGTTCATTGCTCTGTCGGCCTTAATTTCCACATGGAATATCTAATGTGTTGCAATCTCAGCATTATATGGAATTAAAACCCTTCTGGGCAAAAATTGCTTCCCCCTTTTGTTTCTATATAATTTACCATCTTTAGAACATTGTGCACATTTGTGATTCTTTGTATGTGGATTATGGAAATGTTGATTCGGACCTATAAATTTGATTTCTTAATGTGGTTGCTTTTTTAGTGAGGAATAGTAATATGGTGTCTGAAATTTGGCTTAAAAAGTAAAGATTTTCATTAATGAACCAAAGTTGGGTTAACAAAACAAACAATTCAAAAGTGCAATAAGTTCATTTGTCACTGGTTTTTTTTTAAATGGGTTATTTTCCATTATAAGATTTATTGTCAAAAATAAGGGGGCATCAATAAAAATGTTGAAGTAAGGAACTCTGAAATTTTGTTCCCTCATAAAAGCAATGAGCAAATTGGCCAAAAATTGATCAAAATCTACTTTTTTTTCTTGTACTCTGCAAATGAACCAAAGGGTTGTAGCAAAATGGGGAAGAATGCAGTCAAGAAATATGGCTGTAGCTAGAGAAGAGAAGCATCATTGGTAGCGTTTTAATTTATCTTAACCCCACCCACTTTCCCCAGCTATACAGCAGTTTTGAAAAATCACAGCCTGCGTTCTCAGTACTAGAGAAAGTGAGGAGGGCTGGAGATCTTTCAAAATGTCAGCCCCAAACAGGAGTTATTACCAAGTGGATCCCCAGAACACACCATTTATTTATTTATTGATTGATTGATTGATTGATTGATTGATTTTTTTTTACAGAGAGGGAGAGAGAGGGATAGTTAGAAACATTGATCAGCTTCCTCTTGCACACCCCCCACTGGGGATGTGCCCGTAACCAAGGTACATGCCCTTGGAACCTGGGACCTTTCAGTCCATAGACCGACACTCTATCCACTGAGCCAAACCGGTTTTGGCCAGAACACACCATTTAAAAGGCTTGTCTTCTTTTGAGCTCACTCAAGCTCTCCCAGTGCTAACTATTTCCCCATGGGTGATGTAGGTAAATTTCTCAAATGTTTTAACAGCATATGTGCCTGAAGTGATGGGTAACAGTTGATGCAAACAATAGATTATCCAGGGAACTTGAAATGAAAAGCTGAGGAATGAGGCTTTGAAGATCACAAACATGCATAGGCTTTTAAAATGTTCATGAAAGATCTAAGAAGACTATAATCTCCCCTCGCTCCGCCCCCCCCCCCCCATGATTGGGTGGCCCTGGAATTTATAACTCTAACAGTTGGCCAGGCTATGCTTACAGCAAGTTGTCAGTTATAGTCAGGTTTTCTTATCCTGGCACTGATTCCCATGGCAGTTCCCACTCCTAAGTCTCTACTCAGGTAAGCTGCAAATCCTTGTATTTGCTTGTCTGTCTTTTTATCCTGAAGGCAGCAGTTCGCCTTGTGTGCACATCTTCTCTTTCTTCTCTTATGGATCCAAGAATAAATCTTGATTTTTCAGTCTGTTTATCTTTTTACTTATTGTTAGGAGAGAGTGGTGACTTCTAAACTTATTAAGTGTGGAACCAGAAACCAGAATTTCCCTATTTCACTTTATAATTGATGGCTTATTGATTCATGTTGGTTTGTGATGCAGTAAAGATTTAACATGCATAATTTGGAAACAAATGTACAAGATTTATCCAAAAATATTCAAGTCAATCTCTGGATGTCTAACAGGATGGAGACCCATAACATTTAATGGTGGGAGAAGGAAAGATTCTCATGATCTTTTCTGGATGGTTAAAGCTATGTAAGCATTAATTGAAAGAGAGGTCACCCTTGTGGATATGGATCCTCCAACTCAAAGGGAATTCAATGTGAGAAAACACACTAAGAAGCCATTTTTCCTATTTTAATATTTTTCCAATTTTTTTTCTAAATTTCAGATGTCCAGTATAGTCGAGAAGTTAGAAGTCTCAGAAGCTGTTGAAATCAGGCTATGATAAACAAACCCTAACTTACAACTCTGAAATGAGCACTGGTTTTATTTTATGGATACTGTTTTATTGACACCCAACTTCTTTTAATTTTATACTTAAAATACTCAAGTGAAATTAAGAAAACATACCTCATGCATTTGTTAGTAAGAGCCTGAAAATAATTATTACAAAGCTCATACATCTGGTAGTAACTGAAAAGATTTAAAATATTACTAGGCTACATTGGTGATTTAGTATCATAATTACCCATGAAAAGGTAAGTTCCTACTTTATGGCATGAATTAATTACCAGCCCCATGAGACAACACCTGGGGTCCCTATTTAATGCTTCCCTGTTTCCATTAATGATGTTCATGCATTCAGAGCATTCTGGGAGTAAGCTTACCAAGGTATTTTTGATTATATAAGTCGCAGTGGTTCTTAGTGTTTTACATAGACATTGAAACACTGCAACTATTGATTGCTTGTGTAGCATTACAACTGAGTCAATCAATAGTGATAAATTTATAAATTGGGTGAGCCTCCCGAATATTTATACCTTTATATTATTCTTGCCATTGGCCTAGTCTGGTAAGAAATGGAGAAAAGGGGCCTTTAATTATTTTGCATGCTGATATGTAGATTTCCAGCCACTGAAACACCTTGGGGAAGAAACATGATTTTTAAAAATCTCCTCCACTTTCCTTAGTGTGATACTATCCTTAGTATTAATAATAGTAGCAGCTCTTCTGAAGATTTGGTAAGATTAGTTTAAAAATCCAAAAGATCCTGACTGTTTTCAGTAGATTAAAGGATACTTGGCTACTTTTTACATTCCTCCAGGTGATCAAGCCTTCAAAAAAGAATTTACCTGATTTAATTTTAGTTTTCATTGATTGATTTAGTCTAGACAGAGAGAGAAAGAGGGAGAGAGAGAGAGAGAGAGAGAGAGAGAGAGAGAGAGAGAGTTGTAGATTTGTTATTCCACTTAGTTGTGCATTCATTGGTTTACTCTTATAGGTGCCCTGACCAGGGATCGAACCTGCAACCCTGGCACATTGGATGTACTAGCCAGCCAGGGTCCTTTTCCACTTACCTTTTCTGCAAGTTCAAAGGTCCCCGAGACCACCCTCAGCTCTGATAATTAGCTAACAGGACCCACAGGATTCACTGGAACCTGTTATAGCTAGTGTATTACAGTGGAAGGATGTAGATTAAAATCAGCCAAAGGGCCAAAACCGGTTTGGCTCAGTGGATAGAGCGTCGGTCTGAGGACTGGAGGGTCCCAGGTTCGATTCTGGTCAAGGGCATGTACATTGGTTGCAGGCACATCCCTGGCTGGGGGTGTGCAGGAGGCAACTGGTCGATGTTTCTCTTTCATCGATGTTTCTAGCTTTCTATCCCTCTCCCTTCTTCTCTGTGAAAAATCAATAAAATATATTTTAAAATATATATTTTTAAATCAGCCAAAGGAAGAGACACAAGAGGCAGAGTCCAGGAAGTTTCTACATGCAGAGCTTCTGCTGCCCTCTCCCAGGGGAGGGGAGCGGTAGAGAGTGCTAACTTTCCAGATAACTATGTGTGGCAATGCACACAGAAAAGTGCCAACCAGGGAAGCTCGTTCAAGCCTTCATGTGCAGAGATTTTATTGGACCTCAGTCAGGTAGATCTTGTTTTTCATCCATGGGGCTGAGCTGATACTGCACGACCCAAAGCCCCGTCCTAAATCACATTGTTAGCCTAACTAGTGTGACCCCAAAGCCCAAAGATAAACAAAGACACATTTATCAGGCCAGACAGACATTCTAGTGACTTAGGGGTGACTTTCTGGGAGCACAAGATAAGAGCTAAACTTCTCTTTGGGCAAGGTTACATTCTTTGCTACTCAAGTTGTAAGGCAACACTTAAAGGAAAAAATATTTAAATTCTGTAAGGATATATTATCTGGACACACCTGTCCTAGTGTAAATTAAGTATTACAGGTATTGTATAACATGCAGGCTGGCATTCTCTTAATATCAATGTCCTTTAAATATGTACATTAAAATGGCAAAGGGAAATGAATTTGAATTTGACTTCAAGGAAGCAATGGCTTTCTCTTCCTCCTCTTATACTAAATACTAAAAGAGTTTTGCTTATTGAGAGAGCATTCAGTGAGGGGGGTAAAAAAACCAATGTATTTTGTACTTTATTAAGATACATTAATCAACTTTCATTCACTTGTTATGGAAACCCCTCCCCCTAATCCATTGGGGATGCTGACTGCATATTTCCCTAGTGTGCTCACCTGGGGATGTGAGTTAACATGCCCACCCCAGATCAGAACCAGCATTAAATGATGCAGTTATCACAGAGACAGGAGAGACACAGAGATTCTAAATGGCCATCACAGGAGGCCCAGACCATTGGGCTGGCCACACGCTCCTCACCTCTGCCCTATGGCTTTTACCGTAAGATCCGCACAGTAACAAGCAAAAGCAACCCCTATATTTATGATGTCTAAAAACAACAATACAAACTCTGAAGTCACCATGGAAACTGCCTCCCACCAGCATTTGCCTTTCAGAGATTTTTAGAAGCATTTATCCTCAACAATTCAGGAGAGAGAAAAAAATGGAGGCAGATGACCTTAATTATGAATGTGCTTTCTCAAAGATTTACCAAGAAATAAATAAAGAAGGAGGGGTTTTTAATCCAAACTTCATTAAACATTTATTTTAAGAAGCTTTAACTTACCTATCTCCCAGAAAAGCCCTTTAAAGGAGCATTTAAAATGCAGCTTTTATAAGTGCTTGGTTTTACATATCTCATAAATATTTATATTTTAAAGTAACATGTATTTGAATTTCCTTTTTGAAATCTGTTTTATTGATTAGCTTGATATTTCTATGAGGAAAAATTGTCAGAAATAGAGAGCCAATTCATAACGTGGTACCTTTAGAAAATACAAACTCTACATAATAGATTTTTACTTCCATCAGAGAGCAAGACAGCTGGTATATTTAGAGCTGGTCTCCTAGAGTGCAGCCTTTGGAAGGGAGGTAAAAGAGAAACATAAGAAGGAAGTGTTTGCAGAAGTATTAGGTCAAAGCCAGAGCTTCTCCTTGTTTGCAAAGTCATAAAAGAAGGAATAATTCCATCGGAGTTGGATGTAGGATTCAGATATGATTTCCTACGTTCGATAGCCAACAGATCTTAGGGAGATCTCAGATTGTACCAGGAATCGAAATTAAGTTCTCTTTCTTCCTTAAGTTTTCATAGTTTCTCCAACAGAAATCAATTTATTGGCATATAAAATCAATCTCCCCATCTTTCATGTTCCTAAAGCATGCTGTGCCTCCCTCAGGCCACCAAATAATATTCTCCCTTATGTTTTCATTATTTTTGTACCTCTCTCTGGCACAAAACCCTTTGAAAGTAGAGAATACTTCATATATCATTTTTTTAACCCGATAAACCCTAGCACAAATCCTCACATTTGTGAAATGAATTGAGAAAGTCCCACTCAGATTGGTGCAAGATGGGGTCTAGGACACTTCTAGTTCACAGGGAGGCCTTTTCATTCTTAATCAAATGGTTTCCTAACAAAAGTAACCAAAAAAAGTTGCCGAAACCGGTTTGGCTCAGTGGTAGAGCGTCGGTCTGCGGACTGAAGGGTCCCAGGTTCGATTCCGGTCAAGGGCATGTACCTTGGCTGCGGGCACATCCCCTGTAGGGGGTGTGCAAGAGGCAGCTGGTCGATGTTTCTCTCTCATTGATGTTTCTAGCTCTCTGTCTCTCTCCCTTCCTCTCTGTAAAATATCAATAAAATATATTTTTTTTAAAAAAAGTAACCAAAAAGTGAACTCCCTAACAGGAAAACTTACTGATTAACTTTGTAATGTGCTGGTTTTTTCCCCCCTCAAGAATATCTAATATGGAAAGCAACACACTTGCCTATATAGGAGATCTATATCGTTTCCTGCTAGAATTGACTACTAGAATATTCATCAGTGAGATAGTGAAGACAATGACCTTTAAGTTAATTTGAATTCATGAATATTTTCCAGATCATAGATGGGTTCTGAAAATATAACAGCCCACACGGTGTTCAGCCATGTACTTCACCTGGTGATCACCATGAAGCTACATATTACAGGAGTGAAACTAAAACAGCCTGAAGAAGAACATATAGAGCAAATGCTAATATTTCAGTTCAGTAAACACTTCTTGCTGATTACATATTTCTGTACAAATTGCTGAGTTCGGTGCTGTGCTAGGAAGGAAACAAAGATGTATCAAATAATTGCTACTACCTGTTAAGTACCAGCTAGAGGCCATGGACTTTATATTGAGTTCCCATAGCAACCCTGTAGCATGGATATTTGTTGTCCCCAATTTATCCACAAGAAAATGAGGGCTCTGGGACGTTAGATAACTGTCCCGAGGTTATGAAGCTACTAAGGCATAAGATCTGGATGTGAACCCTCATCTGACTCTAGAATCCATGTTATCCCCATTAATCAAAGCCCCTTTCTTTAAGGAGTGCTGAGTTCTTTTTCTTCTGTTTTATACAATTAGATGTTAAATTATATGAAACAAATTCTAAAAGAACATATTCTTTGATTTTTTTAGATGAGTTGATTTTTGTCCTCAACTAGGTTATATAAGCTCCCAGAGGACAGCGAACATACCACAATTCTTTTTTAAAAATATGTTTTTTATTGATTCTTTACAGAGAGGAAAAGAGAGGGATAGAAAGTTAGAAACATCGATGAGAGAGAATCATCGATCAGCTGCCTCCTGCACACCCCCAACCGGGGATGTGCCCGCAACCAAGGTACATGTCCCTGATCGGAATCCAATCCCGGGACCCTTCAGTCCTCAGGCCAACACTCTATCCACTGAGCCAAACCAGTTTCAGCCATACCACAATTCTATAACTTTCCTTGAAGTGCCTAATCTGGTGCTGAATATATAAAAAAATCCTCCACATATACTAGTGGTTTCATCAATTTTCCCTCAGCCAGATTTCAGAAGTATAAGACAGTTAATACTTGTCATCCAAGGGAAAGAGAGGAAAGAAAAATGAGTATATCATGATCATAGCTTATATTAATTGACCATTAAGCCCCATTTTATGTATATTATCTTATTTAATTTGCAAAACCATACAAAGCAGGTTTTATTAGCCTCATTTTGCAGATGAGAAAGCGCAGGCTCAGAAAAATTAAGTATCTGGCCCAGGATCACAGAACCAGCAATTGATGAAGCAAGAATTCAAACGTCATTCTGTCTAACCAGAGTTCATGCTCTTTACTCTTTGAGTCTTCTCTTCTAAGACCCAATAGATTGGAAAATGAACCCTTGATTTAACAGGTTTTTCAAAGAAATAGAGAATACAACCAAGTTAAAGATATAGGTTTATTGACAAACATTCCAGTTTCAGAATGGGAAAATAGGTTACGTTAAGAGGCAAGAAAATGAGTTACGTTATTTGCAATATATGTTCGTTTCCTTTGAATGGCGAAGTCACAAAGACATAGAACTTCTGCAGTTTGGTGTTAATGCCATTTAGCAAAGTGCTGAAAAAGCTCAAAGGTTTTAGGCATTCAGTACATAATCTTTTGAATTACAGGCTTCTTCTGTTCTTATAAGTAACACCAGCCACATGACCTATCTCAAAGGATTCAAACTGACTGAAAATCTGTTGAGGTAATTTTTAATGAGGCTTTATAGCTCCCACATAGAGTGGTTTTGTTTTTATTTTTAAAGAATGCCTTCAAGAAACATTTTCAAAATAGCTGTCCTGCCTAGTCTTGGAAGCTTTCCCATCCTCGCCACTCTCATATCACTCATCCTATCATGGATGCTAATGACCTCTGACCTGACCTGACCTACAACACCCAGCTAGTCCAGAGAAACCTTTCTTAGACTTCAGTAAGAGTCCTGGTGGGATCCACAAGACTGTGGGAGTTGAGTGGAGATTCCTACTGTTTATTATTATTATTATTACTTACAGGATATTATCCCCAGTCTAAAAAAATAGAATCCTTTTCCTTTTGTGATCCTTGGAATATTTTAATTTGTCAGACCTAACGTTTCCCTTAGGTGTGAGTTAGAAATAAAAATAGATATCTATGAATTGGGTTACTAGATGCCCTGCACAAAAAAAATATCAGATGCGTAAGACTGGTGAGAGCAAGAGAAGTTAGGCAGGGGATCTATCTGGTTTGTTGCTGCATTCAAAGAATATGCTTTATACTACCATACAATATTGCCTTTCTAAAAGTGGGAGGATGATTCTCTGGTAAAACCTAGTATAACACAATTTGCAATTGCCTTCACAGTTCCCTCCCATTCTGCAGCAACCACCATCAGAATAATTTTTCTGATCCCAGTTCTTTTCTGCTTTGCTTAATGGTAACAATAAATATTATCCCACTGGACTGCTTGGGACTCATTTAATACACTTGTCAGATACTGTGGACATCTTCTTGGCTTGAATTGAGCGTTGTAATCAAGGGCTTTATAGCTCTACATTAATTAGCACTTATTATTTAAAGGTCTTGGTAAATTACTCTCAACTCTGAATGTTATGACATTCAAGTAATCAAAGTGAAATATTTATCTGTCTCCTATTCATACCTAGGGTTATGAGATTTCCAGTCTTGGATATAATTGTTCCAAATTTTAGGTTGCTTCCAGTAAAAAATTTTTTTCTAATCAGATAGATAAATAACCCAATTATCATGCTGAAGATTTGGCATGTGAAGAACATTCTATGCAGGGAACATTTCATTCTGTCATTACAAAGCTTCCAGTCTCTGTGATGAAGATGAAAGTCAGATACACTTTCTGCTCCTGGGAATGAAGTGCCTAGCTAAAGAGCATCCTGGACCCCAGTCAATCCAAGAGATGAGACTCAGATTTTTCTGATATTTCTGGCACGAGAAGGCATAAGAGAGACTATGAGAAATCTCTAAAATGTCACTAAAAGGAAAACAGGGGATACTTCAGTTGTGGTATGAAAGCATGAACACATTGGTGAATCCTTTCAGCAAAGAGCAAGCATAAAACTGATCAGAGATGTCAAAAACAACTATCTGAGAGCTTTGGAATTAGCCAAAGGTAGAAAACAATTCGAAAAGTATTTATTCTTCAGAAATTTCTTGACCTTCAGGTGAGAATAGCAGGAGCCTGTGGCATTCATTCCTGGGTCTGCTTACATACCCTGCTCCCAGTTTCATTGATAAGAACTTAGTTTTACTATCATGCGGCTGGGATGGCTATGAAAATTAACAGCACTGCTGTTAGAGGGTGAAGACTCAATATGAGGGTGGGGGTGGCTCAACAAAGGCTTAATTAACACAAGTAATAAATTTATAGGGAACAAACAGGAATTCACAGCATTCTTAGCTTGAGGATGCAGTTCTGGTTAGGGTAAGAAACAAGCCAAAAATTTAGCAGGGGGATCCTCAAAACGACAGAGTCATAAAAGGACTGAGATATGATCTCCATGTATCTGGATGTCTGAGAAACTATATACAGAAAACCTGTCAACTGCGAGTTTTATACCCATCAAATCTTTAACGATAAAGGTGAAGACATTCCCAAATAAAGAAACATAAAAGAGTTCAGCAAATGTAAAAGCCAAGGGAGAACTGAGAATTAGCTTCAAATTGGAATAATTGGAATGTATCTCCCATGTTTTATAACACATAAACATCAATTAGCAGAAAGTGGAAATCATACCAGCTTGCCCAAATCACTAAATTATGCAGAAATAGGAGTTACTCCCTAGGATACCAGGCTAAAAAATAAAAACAAGAATAAAAATATGAGACTAGACATCACAGGCCACATACCATGGGAGAGGCAGATCCCACAGTTTAAATCCAGGCAAGTTACTAAAAAACCAACAACAGCAAATCTCTGAAAAATAAAAACAACCCAGAGTCACTATAATCTAAAGTAAACCCTTGAACAATGAGGATTTGAACTGCATGGGTCCACTTATATGCAGATTTTTTCAATAAATACATCCAGTAGTAGAAATGTATTTTCTATTCCTTATTATTTTATTTTTAAAAATAATTTAAAAATTTAGAATTTTTATCTAGAATTGAAAGGTACAATAACCAAAAATAAAAGTTGCCTTGATAGGCTTAATATTAGATTTGAGATATCAAAAGAAAGTATAAACTTGAAAATAAATGAATGAATTATTTAATACAAAGAATACAGAGAAAAGTGATTAAAACAAGGTAACAGAGCCTCAGAAACCTGTGGAACAAATAGTAAGTAATGTACAATGTGTATTGAGAAATCCCAGAAGAAAAAAGGAACAGAAAAATTACTTGAAAAACATTAATAAAACCATTGCAAATTTGCTGAAAACCCTCAATCTAAGATTCATTAAGTTCAACAAAACCTAAGTAGGGTAAACACACCTAGACACATCATACTCAAACTGCTAAAAGACAAAGACAAAAACAAATGGGTATTTTGAAATTATCAAGAAAATATCTTTTTCACAAACAAGAGAACAACAATAAAATTGACAAATAATTACATTGTTTCTTACCCTAATCAGAAACTATGTAAGACAGAAGGCAGTAAATTCACATATTCAAAGTATTGAAAGGGAAAAAAACCTGCCAACTGTGAATTTTATATCCATCAAACCTTAAAAGAGAAAGGTGAAGTAGACATTCCCAAATAAAGAAACATGGAGAGAATTCATCACTAGATATATCCTATAAGAACTGTTTAATGAAGTTGTTCTGGCTAAAAAGGAAATGGTGCAAGATATTAACTCAAATCCACAAAAAAGAATAAAAAGCACTGGAAATAATAAATATGAGCATATATATAAAATACTGAGTGTATTTGTGTATGTGTTTATTTAAACACATATATGACAGTTTTCTTTTTTTATTTAAAAATACATTTACAGAAATAATTATAACATATGGTGTTAGGTATAGAGCATATACTAGATATAATAATAATAGAACAAAGGTAGGAAGAGAAAACAGAGATACACTAAAGCAAAATTGCTCTATTTTAGTAGGTTTAAGTCAGTACTAACCTGAAATAGATTGTTCATTTAAGAAAGCATACTTTATCTAGAGTAAACACTAAGAAATAACGAAAAATACAGAATAAGAATTAACAGAGGTGCTAACATGATATACTAAAAAATTGGCTTTAACAACAACAACATATAAATCAGCAAACGTACCAAGAAATAAAATAAACATGAGATATATAGAAACAAAAATGAAAAATAGATAATATAAATCCAAATTACATTAAATATGGATGCACTAAACACTCTAATCAAAAGACAAAATTTAATTTTTTGAGGAAACTCCATACTGTTCTTCACAGTGGCTACACCAGTCTGCATTCCCACCAGCAGTACATGAGGGTTCCTTTTTCTCTGAATCCTTGCCAGCACTTGTCATTTGTTGATTTGTTGATGATAGCCATTCTGACAGGTGTAAGGTGGTGTCTAATTGTCATTTTGATTTGCATCTCTCGGATGATTAGTGACTTTGAGCATGTTTTCATATGTCTCTGGGCCTTCTGTATGTCCTCTTTTGAAAAGTGTCTATTTAGGTCCTTTGCCCATTTAAAAATGTATATATACCTACTAAAAAATATCAAACAATCATTGTATATACAGAGTGGAGCCAAAGTAGGATTAGAATTGTTCATATGGAAAATAATGCAAAATTAAATAATGATACAAGAATAAAATCTGTGTTTTGCTTACTCACAACTGTAAACCTATTTTTGCCCCACCCTGTATATATAGAACATATCCTCTAAAATTAGCAGAACACACTTTTAAAACACACATGGAACTTTCTTCAGGACAGACCATATGCTATTCCAAAACACACCTCTTAATAAACTTAAAACATACTTTGCTTTATAACCACAACAGAATTAAATTATAAATCAACCACAGAAGACAAACCTGGGGGATACCAAACACTGGAATTAAATAACACACTTCTAAACACATGAATCACCGAAGTAATCACAAGGGAAATTGGAATATATGTTGAACTGAGAAAAAAGTGGGTAAGTTATATGAACAAGCAGTGCTCAGAAGAGGTCCCATAAATAGCCACTATTTAGGAAAACAAATAAAATGCAAGGCGAATGCTAATAGGAGTTTCAAACAATGTGCAACTGCAGGAGGTCAAGAGTGGTTGAGGTCATAAGGGAAGGTTCCATTGGTGAGCTAGAGCTTGGCATGGTTCTAAAAGAGAACAACAGCATATGTTTGAATCGTGTTTGCATGATTCCCCCCCATTCCCCCCCCCCCACACACACACAAAGGACATTTTTAGATCAGGGATGGCAAATGGATTTGATCTTAAGTGACCACTCCAATCAATAGGTACCCAGCATGAAGAGCTAAGCCTGCTTCTGGGCTGGGACAGAAGGGCTGATATCCTTCCCAGGTATCTGCTATAGGTGCAGTCAGAGTAGGCGTCAGCATGTTGTGGTAAATCATATGTAAATCATATGTAATGATTTACAAGGTAGTTTTTCCCACTGAGTGAAATCATTCACACGTTACCCACGTGTGGTCCTGAAACACTAAATTGAAGATTCTCCTCATATGCACTGGAAAACTTTTACAGTTTTACATCTAATTACAGAACTGGAAAGGAAACCTCTTTATCCCGAAGGTGGTTGCAACAGCCACATGGAATGTTACTGAGATGGATGTCTTTGTTCAAAGTATTGCACTAGGATTTATGTGGGTAGAATCCCGTGGGATGCTGACAGCTTGTGGAAATTTTAGGTAGAAGGAACTGGGTTAATAAGGCCACCATTTCTCTTTTTTGGTTTAAGAATTATTCTGCAATGCATGTATAGAAAAAGCTTATTTCCAAAGCCTGCATTCAATATTTTTTATTTTAAAAAATCATTGTAACAGTGTATGTCAAGAAATGTCACAGATGATTCCAAATTCTATATATATTTTTCCTTCAGAATAGTAACAACAATAGCAATAATAATAACAATAAAATATTCTTGTGCACACAAAATATTTAAAATTTAATTATTTAATATTAAAAACAATATGCAAGTTAATGTAAGTGCAGTCTCTGACTTGGAAGGTAGAGATAAATTCCTATAACACATTCCCATCAATCTCAAACTGGGTCATCAGCAAAACACGGTAAAAAAATGCAGTCTCTGTGTTCAGAAATACCATGATGCAAATCCTGACTCGACCATTTTCTAACCATATGGCCTTGGTTGATTTCTTTAAATATGAAATGGCAAGAGTAATATCTAGCCCACATGATTGTTAAAATAATTAAATGAGATATCTAGGTAAAGCACCTACTAAGTGTCTAGCACATTGTATGTTTTTGATATATTTCAGTCCTTTTCTTCTGTTTTACCCCCTGCACTACTTGCAGAATAGCTGACTCTATCTCTAAAAATTCTCTCTCGCTTTCTGTTCTACTTTCAGTTGTGAGAGAAAAAAAATCCTTCATTTCTGAATGACATCCTGCTTCTGCTCCTGATCTCACAAATTCCTTCTAGGAATGTGACTCTATAGACTCCATGACCCTCCATGTCCTTCTCCATTTCTTGTCACCAGAGGCAGCCCTTGGAGTTTTTCTACCTTGCAGGGTTGCTTAGGCAACCTTCGGAAAGGCATGCTTCATGGGTATTGGTAAAAGGAGAGTCCATACCTAGTGTAGAGATTCAGATTTATGCATTCCTTTAGATCAGGGCTGTGTATCCTGCTTCTTTTTTCCCTACCATGACAATTAGTAAACATTTAGAGAATGTATCAAATATTCATCTAATTATTTATTGATTGATAATAGGAGAAAAGAGAAATGGGAATAAGATGGGGAAAGGATCAGAAAAACAATGGGGTTGGGAAGGAAAACATATAAGAAAACCTAGATAAATAATTCCAAATGTGGTGTAGATGTACCTCAGCAGGCCATCGATTTTCAGCAAAACAAAAATTTTTAAAAATAAGGGAAAATAAGCTCTGTGTCCCAGTTATCCAAATTAGTAATGGACAGTTTGTGGGCCATGAAATGTTTCATTGTGTACCGCTCTAGTTTTCTGGGGTGTGCATGGCTTCCCTTATAGCCTGCTAAGCACACACTTAAGACTTCTTAAGTCCCTCATGAAAACTCTACCCCAGCCAAAAGTAATTTCCAGACTTTATTACAGTTCTGTTGGGAAATTCTATGTACTTTTCACCCCAGAAAAGATTTCAAGTATCACTAAAACCTCAGCTTCAATGACCCGAATAAAGTTTGGGAGGGACTGTGATTTCTCAGAAAACTCTTCAAGTACTGAGCACCGAATGCAGAATGCCACTTTATAAATAGCCACTTGCTCATTGAGCAGTAACGATGGATATCAGATTGATAGCAAGGATGCTGCTTCCCAGATTCTCCTCTGAGAAAAAAACTTTTCTTCCATTATTTGTCTTGCGACACAGACACAGTGCAAGACACCTCCACTCTACATACAGAGATAAAACTACTAGACTATTGAGTCAGTTGGGTGACCTATAATTGAATCATTTGTGCAAGCACCTGTGTGTATGCATGCACATTCACATTCCTTTTGGTGTTATTTTTACTCTACTGTCCCTTTTTATTCCTGTACCATTTGGGGGCACCAATACCTTCTTTCATGAAGCTACTTCTGTCATACTGGCATCACTTTCTGACCTTTAAAGCCATCCCCCTAAACCTGTGGTTGGCAAACTGCGGCTCACGAGCCACATGTGGCTCTTTGTCCCCTTGAGTATGGCTCTTCCACAAAATACCACGGCCTAGGCGAGTCTATGTTGAAGAAGGGGTGTTAGAAGAAGTTTAAGTTTAAAAAATTTGGCTCTCCAAAGAAATTTCAATCGTCGTACTGTTGATATTTGGCTCTGTTGACTAATGAGTTTGTCAACCACAGTGCAAAACAATCAGTTTCACTCTTTGAAAGCAAATCTCATCATCTCTTCCTCAGGGTTGCACAAGCGCAGTTTCAGTCCTGAAAGTGACCCCTCCTTATGTTTTATGTCCTAGTCCTTCCCTTGCTGCACCCATATTCTGGACCTGGGTCTACAGGAGCCACAGTCTTATTAGAGCAAAGGGACACAGTGCTGAGGAGAAATCAAGTTTCAAAACCCTAGCTCAGTGCCTGCATTTCCAATACCTCAAAGCCTTTATCTGCTCATTTCTGTCTCACAAATAACGCTAATTAACCTTTACCTCAAGCTGAACCCTTCCTAAAATTGAATGCTAAAAGAGTTCATTATACCATTTCAAGTTATTTGTAAACAAAACACCAAATCTATATATATATATATATATATATATATATATATATATATATATGTAATCTTAATAAGAATGTTTCCATAATCATTTTCAACTAAGTGAGTGGAAGTTATTTCTCTTCCCAAGTGCTGACAAATGATCCAAAGTGGCATTCTATAGTTTAATAGGGAGCCTTATTCAAATTAATGTAAGCCTACTTGTTTTTCACAAATAGAAGTCTTATTTCCCTTGTTTGCACAGATGAGTGTTTAAACTTTCATCCACATGTAGTGACATCATAGGTTTGGGGTTATTTGTCAAGTAAACAAATCAGCATGTGAAGGCCTCATGCACAAAAGATATAAGTGTTTCCTAATCATTATCAATGTCATGCCTTATTTATCTGGATTCTAGTGCAAAAGTCACCATTTTAAGAGCTTTCAACAATTTCACCAAAGGGGCTAAGATTCCAGTGGAAGCCTGAGGATAGGGCAAGAAGGGAATGGAATTATGACAGGGTTGCAAGGAGGGAGACTAGCATCTATCCAACTCTGCCAGAAGGGCATAATGGCACCTCACAGAAGTTGCTTAACCTCTCAAACCCACACCTTCTCTGCTTATTTTATTTTACTTATTTATTTTTAAATATATTTTATTGATTTTTTACAGAGATGAAAGGAGAGGGATAGAGTCAGAAACATCGATGAGAGAGAAACATCCATCAGCTGCCCCCTGTACACCTCTTACTGGGGATGTGCCCACAACCAAGGTACATGCCCTTGACCTGAATCGAACCTGGGTCTACAGGAGCCCCGAGTTCGCAGGTTGATGCTCTATCCATTGAGCCAAACCGGCTAGGGCTCTCTATTTATTTTAGATAATGTCTGAAGTCCAATGAACCCCATGGCTCAAAGCTGTTATGACATAAAGTGAGTTGAATTTCTTATCCTCCCCCCAGTCCCAGATGTAGTCAAACATGAGAAGACAGTTTTGACACCAGAATGGGTGGTAATGGTGGGGTTGGGCAAATGCTCCAGAAGCACTGTGGTCTTAAGTTGCCACTTGCCCTGGAAAGACCTGCCCATTCATCATCATCATCCCTCTCAGGTGGACAGGGCCATCCTGCTGACATGCCTTCAGTAAGAAGAGCATGGCTTTAATTTTGCAATGCAATGAGGTTAAATTCTTGTCCTAAAAGTGGTTTTAGGAGAAGATGTCACAGTCATTGTGCTGCTTCTGGACTTATTTTGTTCTCAATCTATTGTCTTGAGCAGCACATACACATCACTCAGGGAACTCTTAAAAATAACAATATCTAGGTTTCATTCCCAGATTCTGATACTGGTCTAGGGCTGTGGTCTGCAAACTGTGGCTCTCGAGCCACATGCGGCTCTTTGGCCCCTTGAGTGTGGCTCTTCCACAAAACACCACGGCCTGGGCGAGTCTATGTTGAAGAAGTGGCATTAGAAGAAGTTTACGTTTAAAAAGTGTGGCTCTCCAAAGAAATTTCAATCGTTGTCCCATTGATATTTGGCTCTGTGGACTAAGGAGTTTGCCGACCACTGGGCTAGGGTATGACTAAAATGTTGAAATTTTCAAAAGCTCCCCAGATGATTCTAGATGCAGCCGGATTCCAGAGCCATTGCTCAGACAATGAGCCATTGCTCAGCAGGATTCCAAAGCCTGGCCTCAGATATCTCCTAAAGGTTCATATTAAAACAACAAAATAAAAAAGAAAGAAAGAATCATCCAGGAAGAGGACCGAAAGAGAAATGAATGACTGAAGGCGGAAGGGTTAGGCAGGTACTGAGACAATGCCCGCTATCCTCATAAGGCCGGTGCTGAACAAGTGCATCCTGCTGACGGGGCAATGATTCTGTGCGGGCAGCTGACTGCCCGGCTTGGCTTCTGGCTTCATCGGAGCCCAGGAGACAGGTAAGCTGATCCCGTGCAGAGGTGTGTCTGTGTTCCAGCTGGCTACCTGCTGGCCCTCTGTCAACACTGCCTCTCGTGGGCACTGCTAAGGGGCACACTTTGTCCACAGGCCTCACTGGGCTGGGTGCATGTGCTCCAGGACCCAGCCTGGCTGCTGAAGACGGGAGTTGCTCCTCCCCTCCTCCCCCTCCCCCACATATCCCCTGATTTTGGTAGTCAGGAGGCTCAAGCCACAGAAAATGATTGCATTTCCCAAGGCTGCACTTTAATTGCCTCTCCTTGCAAAGCAGGCTCCCGGGCAGTTGAAAGGAATTGATCTGGCGCAAGCATTTCTCTGGTTGAGGTATTACACTAAAAGCAGTCGCCCGAGAACAAAAGTGATAGGATTAGGAACTGGCAGGCCCGTAAACTCCAGAGCACACAGACAGAGGTACCTGATGCTGAACGGCACCTTGGCGTTCGCCAAGCACTCTGATATGTTCCATTGGGTTTGGTTCAGAGCATCCCCATGAGACCGAGAAAGCATCAACTACCTTTGGTTTGTACCGAAGAACAGGAAAGCTCAGAGTAGCTTAGGAACTGGTCCAAGATGTCACAGCCATTGTGCTACTTCCAGATCTGTTTTTTCTCAGCCTGTTGTCCTTGACCTTCACCTGTTCTGCTCTGAATGGCAGGAGGTTGACCCTGCATTGGCAGGAGACTTCCCAGGAGGCGCTGACATCAGCTGGGTTCAGCCAATGGAAGAAATGGGTGGGAGGCTGGGTGGAGGGAGGAAGAAGCTAGGGCATGCTCCTTGCCTCAGATAGCTTCTCCTGCAGGGGTTGTGTATTTCCCCTGGCTGGACAAGCCGATCCTGGTGCCAGCTGGCCCCCCAGCGCCCGGGTCATAGCTTGTTCCCCTTCTCACTGTGTTTTTGTGTTTTCCTGCTGTTGGTAGTCTCCGGTTTGCTAATTGGCTCGTTAGGCTTCACAGCAATTCCTTTACCTAGCTCCCTGCATTAAAGCGCTCCGTGTTGAACACTCGAGAGGGTTCTTTTCACTGGCTAGACTCTGTGTCAGGCAGGTCTGGCAGGAAACAGATGGTGCACTCAACAGGGGAACTGAAGGGAGTGGAGTGAAGAGGCTGTTTACACTGATGTGGGCCGGTTGAAGGGAAGTGACAGGCACGCATGGTGGGTAACCGTTAAAGATTCACCTTCTGTGGGCTAGCAAGGGCAAGGGGAGGATGTTGTATCATCAGAACCAAGTAAGAGCTCCAGCCTTGGAAGAGACACCTTCTGACATACACTATAGCTATAAGGAGAGGAACGTAGGAGCTTCCAAAATCACATCCTAACAGGGAGCAAGATAAATACACCTCTTTCTCCTGCCACAATCATTTTCCTGCTGGTGTCTCACTAACTAAACCCAACGGAAAGCCAAGAGGTAAGGGTAACACAGTCCACAGGGGTCAGTCCTAGGGGCACAGCCAGGACAAAGAAGAGAGGAAAGGGGTGTGTGTGTGTGTGTATGTGTGTGTGTTGGAGGACAAGGAAGGAAGTCGATAGGGAATGGCCAAATAGACTTTGATTAATATAGCCCCTAACATGTTGAGTTAGGACTAGCACCCTCATGTTCTAATTTCATGCCCCAAGTTTGTTCTCCTTCACCAGGTGATTAGACACATGATAAATATGACACATACATCTCTACCTTTGGTTGTAATTATGTTTATTGCACGGGATGTGTTCAATGTTTAGGCAATTCTAGGTTTTACCAGTTACTTGGGGACGCTAACACATTCTCTGGGCATGGTGCCTTCAGAAGGAAGAGTTACTGATGGATCTCTTTTTATGTCTACGTTTTTATTGTTGATGGTATTACAGGTGTCTCTCGTTTATCCCCCTTTATCCTCACCCTCCAGCCCTTAACACCCCCCACCCCCCCCAGCTCTTCACCACCCTGCTGCCTGTGTTCATGGGGCTGTGCATATAAGTATATAAGTTATTTGGTTTATCTCTTAAGAATAGTCTCATTCTGAATGATTTTAGGTAATTCTCATTTTTAGAATGTGTGTGTGTGTGTGTGTGTGTGTGTGTGTGTGTGTATGTGTGTGTGTTGTTTTCATTGAGCAAATATTGTAATCTTTTATTTTTAGGCTTTATAAAAAGATGATGTTTTGGGCAACTGTGCCTTCAACCCCCAGCCTCATTTCTTGATCATAAGTAATATTCCTGAGAATAGAGAATTTCCAGTAGAGAACCTTGTTTAACAGACAAAGAAACCTGAGCCCCTAAGAAAAGTGACTTGTGCCGGGACTCTCCGCAAGTTGAGGACAGTGCTGAGACAGACACAGATCCCCTGTGTCCCTCCACATCCTCTGTCCTGCTTACAGTGAATACTGGTTTTTCCCTGGCTTGGGTGGCTCAGTTTGTTGGAGCTTTGTCCCACACACCAAAAGGGCGGTGGGTTTGATTCTGGGTCAGGGTACACAATCAGGTTGTGAGTTTCTTCCCTAGTCTGGGTGTTTGTGGGAGGTGGCCAGTCGGTGTTTCCCTCTCACATTGATGTTTCTCTCACTCTCTCTGTTCTCTCTCTAAAATCAATAAAATAAAATAAAATAAAATAAAATAAAAAGTGCTCTTGTTTTCTTAAAAAATAAAATAAAGTAAAAAGACTGGTTTTGCCTCTGCAAAAACATGATTCACTGCCTTTTGGGCTTTTACAAAAACAACATTCACTGCCTTTCCTCCTGAAAGCTTCTGTTGGAATAATTGCCCTTCAGGTAGAAAAAGCAAAGAGAGGGCAAGGGGGGGGGGATGAAATTGGCTGTGAGCGGAGGCACAGATAGGGGATGACAAAATAAGAACAGAGGGGGACATAGCTGTGAGAAGAGCTGGCTAGAGGAGGCTGAGGGCTCAGCAACCAATAGCCATAAAAGTAAACACAACACAATGACCCTCCGTTGCTGTTGTCTCTCTGGGCAAGTGCATCTGAATTTGTTTTCACTAAAATTAGCATCTGCGGAACCATGATGGGCTGGGACTTTGCCAGACTGAAAGCGCTTTATTGGTTTATGCACACTGCGAGGTTGCCCTCCCTCCACTCAGCAGCATGGGCCTTTTATAGACACGGGGCTTTGTCTCTAGAGGAATGAGCGGCCGAAATGGGTTGCCTCATGTTCTAGACTAGAGCGGATCTGGTAAAGCCTGGGGAAACGTCAGAGAATGTTCCTTATAATGTCACCCGGGCTCATTTAAGTATTTTTGTGTCTGAGAATTCAGTTTCCCTTTGAGTGGCATGGCTGTGGGCTGGGCCGAGCTATCTTCGTAAGTGACAGAAAGCTTGGGCACAAAGCTCAGAGTAAGCATGGAGCCACAGGAGAAAGTGGAATAGAGGAGAAATGAGAAAAATCAGTAAGCCCCATTGCCTGGTAAAGCTCTGCTCCGCCCCCAGCACTGGTCCCTCGGTATTTAAAGCCATCACACCCTGCTGAAGCTGCTGGTCACAGGCGGCCTTGTGCTTGGACCCTTCCCTCTACCTTCAAATGACTCTCTCCTTGGCCCATCAACAACAACCCCATCCCTTGGGGGCACTGCATCGGCAAAAATGGCTTTTTTGTTTCTGAACTTCTGGTCAGCGAAAAAATTAAGGCAATTCTCTAATTTATACTAAGGTGTGAATAAAGATCTACAAGGTTAGATCTTTATTCCTCTTAAGGATATTTGCCATTTTAAAAGTAGATACTATGAGTGAAGCCAAGATATGGCTTTCGGGTGATTGAAAAAGAAGTGGCTCTGGAATTAAAGTGTCCATGTTTCAGATCTGCTACCTTCATTGGTGTCTTTAAACTAGTGACTTATACTCTCTCTCCTTTGCCAACCTCTGTTTCTTCATCTGCAAAAATGTAGATAATTATTTTAAGCATAAGATTATTGTGAGAATTAAGTGAAATCAGGTGAGTAAAAGCACTGGACAATATATGCACGTTATAAAAAATAAGGTATTATATAATCAAATATTACATTAATAATGATATAATTCTAGGCACTATGATAGATTGTGGTCTTCCTGTGGCCACTCTCTTTATATTAGAACATGTTCTAGACAAAAATCTATCTTACTAAGGTATCATGCAATTGGTGGAAAGGGATATTTATTGAATTTTTCCAAGTATAAGCACCAAAACCATGACCAAAATAGTAGAATGAAATCAGCTACTCCAGGTAAGTGTCTATAACAATCCCTGGAGGATTTCTTTAGTTCTGAGCTTTACAAATTGAACAAGAGATAGCTTAAAAGGAAGTATCCGAGTCTACACAGAATCCATTAAAAGAGGCTGGTAAATAATGTCCACAGACAAGGATCAAGAAACTGCTGGCAAAACTAAGTCAACTCATCACAAATTGTCCAGTGGATATTTTGATTCCTCCTTATATTTCTTAATTCCATCTACTTCAATTGTAATAATTAATCACTAGACAAATATTGAAGGAAAGTCGAGTGATACCTCCACTTTTGCCTCTTTTTTTCCAACAGAAAAGTTCTTTGTTCAGTGCCCAGAGGGATCTGGCCACATATAAAGAGGTCAATAATTTGCTCTCTATGTCATAGTTAAAGGGGTAGTGAAGTTAAGATTCAGACCTAGGAAGTCTGGTACTGGAAAACAAATCAGTTTCACTAAAAAAGAGATGTTGACAGGAAGCCAGGAAGGCTGGTCAACAACCTTAATTGCTCTAAGCTTTAGTTGAGATATTGTTAGCTGAAGCAGCCTCCACCTTGTTTGTCCCATGTAAGTTTCTGTTATGTCCTGCCTAAGGGCTACATGTAAATTTCTGTTTATGTTTCCTAAGATGTTTTCCCCAAGGCCTCAATAAAAGGGGATGGCGGAGCCAGAGCAGGGCGTAGTTCTCCCACTAGAGTTGCCGCCTGGCCCCCCATATCACCACGTTAAATTTCTTCAAGTCTCAAATCTCTTCATTTGTGTGCGGCCCTTCTCCAGAACCTGAACCCTGCATTGGAACTCTTTCTACGCCGGCCATGAAAGAGAGTCCTATAGTCTGGCTTTAGAGTTTGTTTGGTATTTGCTTCCACTCCTCCAGCTTTTTAAGACCAACTGTGTTCTCCTCAACACTCATCATCGTTTGATTTTCCATAGCATGCACCTTCTTTTCAGGTAATCTAGCATGGAACAGAGTCCCGCTGTTACACCCCATTGGTTCCTCTCTCAATGATGTTCTTAGCTCTCCCTTCCTCTCTGTAAAAAAAATCAATAAAATATATATTTTAAAAAAGAAGTACAATTTAGCATTCTGCATTGAACCTCAAGTCTGCATGATGACATTAAAATCTGCTCTGCTGAACCCCATTTTCTTTTGTTTGTAGGCTGTGTTCTTGGAATCTGTTCTAATAACCCCTACCTAGTTAACTCAAGCCACAAAGATCCTGGGGCCCCCAAGAATTAAAGGTGCTCTCAAATGAAACGAAAACAATAATGACAGCTAAGATTCTGGAATCTGGGGGCCTGTCAAGAGCCAGTTTTCCCATTCATAAAAGGGAAAACAATGGTTTTTATGTGGAAGCTTTTTAGCCTCACCTGTATGGAATAATCCCCAGAATTCTGCTGCCTTCAAATGCTCACCTTCATAGAATCATTCAACAACAGTGAAGAGACAGAAAAGTCAAAGAATGCAATGGTTGGTTGATTCTGAAATGAAAACCACTTCCAACCACTGATATTTGATTACGCAGTAATATGCATGGGAAAACTGAGCATTTCCGTACCCCTTTCTTCAGTTATACCGCATTCCAAAAACCTTGTGTTAATTTACTAGGAACCAGTCAACTTTTTTAAAAAAATGTTTTCTGAGAAAATGGAGAGAAAATAATTTAAAGAAATATAGATGATGACAGTAAACAGTTGTTGGAAACATATTCTTCAGGAGGAGAAAATCTGCCATCTATACATCCTGGAAACAAATGTTTAGTATTTCAAAATATTCCTGTAGTGGTAGCTTTTTTGTTTTGTTTTGTTTTGTTTTGTTTTGTTTTAATAAAAAAAGCTTGTAGTGGAAATAATTGTCCCATTACAACTGACATTTAGAGAACAGAAAATGCATATAAATAAAAAGTAAAAGTCTGAGATAGTGGTCGTCTGACTTCAGGACAACTTGCATTTGACAAATTTGAATTGTCTTGCTATTTCAGCAAGATAGTGGCCCTTTCCCCAGGAGCTAAGTTTCTGTAACTGAGGTAGGACAGAACAGTGATGAGTACCAGTTCACTACTGGTTAATGCTTTCATGATGAGTCTGTGGGGAATATAAACCACAGTGTGGCCCAGAAAAAGGCAAATACGATTTAACAGATTGGAAGCATTGGTGACGGATGAAGGGACAATAGATACCCAGTTATGCTTGGTCCTATTCATTTCTATTTTCAGTGATTGTGACAAATATGTACTGTAGGATTAAGTGGGAAACACTTCACTAGCTTAGATAATTAAATCAATATATAATATTTAATGGGGAATGTTTCACTTTTATAAGGTCCCGTATGTGTTAAAATTCACTTAGTTCATTAACAATTTGGAATTTTATTTCATTCTGGCAGTAATGTAATGACAACATCCCAGGCAAAATTAGCTATTTCACCATGGCTTTTGGATGGTAAATGTAAGCTTTTAAAAAATGTGTTACACACACACACACACACACACACACACACACACACACGCAAGCTCTACCAACCACGATTTGTGATATAGTGAACTACTGGAGTTTTTTAAATCACAAATTATCAAATGGTGCATTAGCGGTATATCAGTTGCAATTACAGTGAAAATGATACCTTGACTTAAAATGAAGTGCTATTTTCTTCTTTTAAAAGATTTATTTGAGTATGATGAGAGCACATTAAGTACCCTGGGATTGATTCAGGCCTGGGAGTTGTCCTCTTAATATATGGCCACACTATCTTTAGCCTTGCTTTTCTCCATTATTTACAAAGGGAGAAAAATATACTTCCTATTATATAGTATTTATCAGATAATCATTGATTTACATATAATATGTGAAACCATTAATTTTTAAATTATAAAATCCATCTACACTAATAAAAGAGAAAAATGTTAATTGACTGTACTTTTGCTATGCCCACAGCCAATCAGAGCGAGTATGCAAATTAACCCAACAAAGATGGTGGTTAATTCGCATACACTGAGGGAGGGAGGAGTGAAGACTGAAGACAGCATAGAAGGAAGAGGAAGGGAAAGTGGAAAGCAAGGTGGCTGCTGGAGGGAAAGCTCTGGCTGAGCATGTGGGGCGGGGCAGGTAGGTGGGGTGGGGCATGCAGCAGCAGAGGCAACAGTGGCCACAAGCCTGCCCCACCCCACCCACCACAGCTAGAGATGTGGGGGGGGGGTGCAGGAGAGATGGCAGTGACAGAGGGAAGCCTGCCGGAAGTCTTGCAGGAATATTCATGCAATGGGTCTCTAGTTAATATAATATTAGCAACTAATAGTAATGTTTTGGATTTATATGGCATATGTGTCTAACTATTTGGATATCTCTGCTTGGATTATGGGTACCTTGAAGTCAGAGAGTTCAAATATAAATTTGAACTATATTAACCCAGAACTTGTTCCTCCTCCTTTGTTCCCTATCTCAGTTAATCATTGAGCTGCCCAAGCCCCAAACTGGGCACAATCTTAGATTCCTCTCTGTCTGATCAATTCTATCGCCTTAATATCACTGAACTGTGTCTTCTTTCCTTGCTCTGCAATGCCACTTTATCTCAAGCCAGAGCCATCTCCTGACTAGACTCTTGCCAGAGCCTCTTTAACTAGCCTTTCTATTTCTGGGGTTGTTCCCAAATTGCCCTTGAGTATGTCCAAATTTCTGGTCATGGTCCAGTAATTCAGGACCTCACCCCTTCTCCTCAATCATTTTCCTCCCTCTCACTCTCTCTCCCCGATATCCTGGGCTGGTCCTTCCCACATCTCATTCCACCTTACTCTTACTCCTCTTTCAGTCCCTACTGAAAGTGAGCCCTCTTCCTGGAAGCCATCCCTCTCTCCCCCACATCCTCAGGCTGGCTACTTCTCCTTAGCCCAGTAGTTTTCAACCTTTCTAATCCCGTGATGCTTTAATACAGTTCCTCATGTTGTGGTGACCCCCAGCCATAAAATTATTTTCCTTTCTGGGGGGTGTGGCTGGCCTGCAAACCACTACAGGCCTCTCACCCAGGCTGTTCCATGCTCCAAGGGAACCCCCACCTTGATCTGGGACACCCTTCGGGGCAAACCAGCCGGCCCCCACCCATGCACAGGCCTCTATCCTACCTAATAAAAGAGTAATATGCAGATTGACCATCACTCCAACATACAATATGGCTGCCTCCATGTGGTTAAAGATCCTGCCCCCATGTGGACAAACAGGTTGAGAACCACTACTGTAGAGCCTAAGACCATCGGAAGACACAGATATTTACATCACGATTCATTAACAGTAGCAAAATTACAGTTATGAAGTAGCAACAAAAATAATTTTATGTTTGGGGGTCACCACAACATGAGGAACCGTATTAAAGGGTTACAACATTAGGAAGGTTGAGAACCACTGCCTCAGCCCATAGATGTCATTTGTGGGGACTGTTCTGCAATTGGGGATTTACTTGCCTGACTCACAGCGCCTTGAGAGAAAAAAAGTAGGTCTTTTTCAAGTTAGTATTTTCAGGGCCCAGCACAGCTCTTATCACTGTAATTGTGCAGTAAATAGCCGCTTAATGAAAATATGAAATCAATGCTGAAACCGGTTTGGCTCAGTGGATAGTGTCGGCCTGAGGACTGAAAGGTCCCAGGTTCGATTCGGGTCAAGGGCATGTACCTTGGTTGTGGGCACATCCCCAGTGGGGGGGGGGTGCAAGAGGCAGCTGTTCAATGATTCTCTCTCATCGATGTTTCTTACTCTCTATCCCTCTCTCCCTCTCTGTAAAAAAAAAATCAATAATATATATATATTTAAAAATATGAAATCCAGTATACCTCACACATGATGTTCCCTGTTTGGGTGAATGAGAACTTGTTCTGGGCAAGGCTAACAGAACAAATGATGTTGGGTACATGTTCTTCGCAGGTCTTTTGTGCTTCTGTATGTCTTACAAGTAGAGACACTGACTGCTTTGCTCCTGACTAGCTTTTGAAAGAACTTTGCATAGCAAACAGCCTTAGAATTAGATATAAATAGTGTTTCCCTTCAGCACAAAGGACAGCTTTGTTTACTGTCCCATAAGAACCAAAAAAATAATGTCTCCCTCTAGAGCTAAGGTCATGCTTACTGACCATTATAAAAGATTCAGTTCTCTAGCTTAGAATCCTTCTTCTGTAATGTAACCCGCACATGTGTTGTGTCATCTGGCCCTCTTGGTGTTGGCCTGTGAGAGTTGAGACTTAGGGAACCAGTCCAAAAGCTGATATTCCAGCTACTGCTGTTGCTGTGAGGATGAAAATGTCTCCGTCTCTGACCCAGGAGTCTCGTGTCTTCAGTAAGCATCCATGAAACTGTGTTAAGCTAACCTGTTACAAGGAATGAAAAATCTTAAGACTTGCAGATCTTGAAAGTGCTCACTTGGGAGAACACAGTCTGTAGGTATGTTTATAGCCAGGATACCAACTGTCCTAGCAAAGGCAGCAGAAAACATTCCATGTCCTAGGAGTAGTGGTGATCTTACATTAGGGATATGAGTTCGTCTGATGGTATGAGAAAAGTAAGTTGCTCAATTAATGTCACAAATCACCTTTCTCAGAGGTTGAGCTGTAGAATAATTGAGTGATATGAGCTGAGTTGTAGCTGTCTGCATAGCTCCTGCCAATTGTTGCCCCGACAGAAAGAGAAATGTTTTTTAGCAGATCTTCCAAGTGAATGTAGCCTTACATTTGGATTTTTATAACAAATATTCTGGTTAATATTGAGAACTAATTCACATTTTAATTACACATTTTATATTAAGCTAAACACACGCTCACTGCAATGTGCCACCTCTGCATTAGAACAAATGGAACATGGTCCAGGTCTTGTGAGCTGTGTATCCACAAATGCCAGAAGGAAAGTTAGCTAGTGCTTTCACATCATACCAACCTTCCTTAGAAAATGGATCAACCACTTTTTTCCTGGCTCCCTTTTTGCTGCTAAAAGGTGATGTGCTTTTCTCTATTTATAAATTTCCAACAATAAGCATAAAAATAGTTGAGAGTGGGGTTAAAGTGTGGATACTGTATAAAATATCCCATGGGGCACAGCAATGTGTCCATTTCTAGAATCACTTCTCTTCCTCCCCCCCCCTTTTTAAAAAAATCCTCATCTGAGGATATTTTCCCATTGATTTTTAGAGAGAGTGGATGAGAAAGGGAAAGACAGAGAGAAATATTGATGTGAAATACATCGATTGGTTGCCTCCTGACCAGGGCCGGAGCCAGGGAAGAGCCTGCAACCAAGGTACATGCCCTTGACTGGAATTGAACCTAGGACCCTTCGGTCCATAGGCCAACACTCTACTCACTGAGCCAAACAAGCTAGTGGCCATTTCTCCCGTTATTCCCCAGCTTCTGCTGTGCCTTCCACATCACTTTATTCAAAACCAGCCATCTTGTTGGGTTCTCTGGCTTCCTAATGACCACTAGTCTATAATATCCCAGAAGATATAAAATTGTGATTATTTTTAAAGCAATATATAAAGCCATTTAACAACCTGACTTATATAGTCTCATCATGGCCAAGGCCACTGTTTTGGGCTTCTCTGAACCCTCTTTTCTCAGAGTCCAACAGTTCTTTCCCCACAAAGAATCAAATCATACTCTTTGGTCAATCCATTGAGCAGTGACTACACACAAAATAGGAAACTGAAGTGTTTCCTGAGGCAAGCTCCATCTTTTTTGGGGGGGAAGGATGAGAAAACTAGAGACTGCCTTGTGAGAGCTTCCTGTGTTTGGCAGGCATTGGCCAACTAAAGTTAGATCTGGGGATTTCAACTTCCAATGTGTATGTACACATAAGGAGCATCGGGTAATAAGTATACATAAAATATGTTTTTTAAAGACCTGGCAAAGAGAGACTATTAGAGGATGGCTGCAAAGTAGAGGGAACTATTGCAGTAGAGATACAATCTGCAAGCATCTACCATAAAATACATTTTAATACTTAGTTTGTTAGCATCATATGCCATTCAGAGTTATCTAAAAATATTTTATTGTAACCATTGCAACATACCTAGGAGTATGTTTAATCAGATAATGGAAGGTTCTGAGGTCTATGAAAATAATGAAATGTGTTTAAGTCTCCCTTTTGTTCAGTAGTGGGCCAGGGGATAGAATTTAAGCTTCCCTGCTAATATTTTGAATGGACTGAATAGAAAACCAGGGGTTCTGCAGAAGGCAAGATTTGAAGGTATTAAAAATGGAGACAATGCAGTGTTCTACATTCTATTGCTCCAGATATCTGATATTCTGCTATAATTTTAAAATAGTTTTATTTTTTCAGAAGAGCCTCAAATTTAAATATTCTATCTCACTATCTAAGGGGGTCACATATATGTTAATGGAAGAAGACTTGACTTTGGGAGATGGGCACCAATGCAATATACAGATGATGTATGACAACATTGTACACTTGAAGTCTATATAATTTTATTAACCAATGTCACCCCAATATATTTAATTAAACAAAAAAACCCCACGTTCTTTAGCAAAGAAACCAATCATAAATGTATGTATGTGGCATGATTCCATTTATTTTTTTTATTTGTTAAATTGATTTTGGTGACATTTGTCAACATGAACCTAAAGGTTTCAGGTGTGGGTTTCTATGTTATAAGATCTGTATGTTTCACCATGTACCCACCACTCAAAGTCAGATCTTCTCCTGTCACTTACATTAGGACCCTCTTGTAGTCTCCCCCAACCCCATTTATATGAAAGTACAGAACCATAAATCTATATGTAAAGGGACACATAAGAATGTTTGGGGGTGATAGAAATGTTCTACAACTTTATTTGGATATTTCTTACTTGGGTGAATACATTGATTAAATTATACCCTTTTTATTGTTTACCATATATTTTTATTGCTTTCAGAGAGGAAGGGAGAGAGAGAGAAAGAGAAAAACATCAATGATGAGAGAGACTTATTGATCGGCTGCCTCTTGCACACCCCACACCAGGGATCATGCCCACAACCCAGGCATGTGCCCTGATTGGGAATCTAACGGTGACCGGGTTCATAGGCCAATACTCAACCACTGAGCCACACCAACCAAGCACAGAAGGCTTTCTTAAAGGAGTGACATTTGAGCTCAACTTCGAATGAAATGCAGGTTGGGTTTCCCAAAGGCTTGGTATGTCCCCCATATTTGGAATATTTATGTTTTTACACATTAAAAGTGTTTTATTTCTTATGGAGTGCTATCTTCCTGGCAATATGCTAAGTATTTGACCCACATCATCTGAATTAATCTTAAAGAAAACATTGGGAGATATTTATTTTTCCCCATGTTTTACAGATAAGAAAATGAAACCCTAAGAAGAAGTAACTGGCCCTAGATTATACAGAAATTAATTGTAAAGCCAGGATTCTGAACAAGACAGTTTGACTCTAAAGTTGCATCCTTAACCACAATCCAGTGTTAAGTTTTAGAAGCACAGTGTTTTGTGTATTGTTTTTCAGCAGCTAGGTGGCTATATTAATTTAAACTGAGATCACCAAGTATCATCACTGAAGGTCACCTGCATACATGAATGCTCTCAGAAGAATTTACATTCACTCTGCTTTTGATTTGCCAGTCCTACTTTAAGGAAATCTGGGTTCAACAGTACTCCAAGATACAGATTACATCTTTAATTGTTAGTGTATAAATAGTATTAGGGTTTTCTCTTGCTCCGTTTGTTGGAGCATCATCCTATACACTAAAAGGTGGCAAGTTTCCAATTCCCAGTCAGGGCACATACCCAAATTGCAGATTTGATCCCCAGTTGGAATGCATCTAGAAGGCAACCAATTGATTTTTCTCTCTGATCTCTCTCTCTCTCTTGTTCTTCCTCTCTCTCTCTCTCTCCCTTCTTCTCTCTAAAATAAATAAAAATACTTCTAAATATGGTATTAGGGTAATATTACCCTAATAGAGAAGGGTATACCTAAGCAAACTCTCTACCTCAGGTTTTATCCTAATTTTCACAAAATTCAAATGGAGTCCAAATGAGTGAAGTTCAATTGTATTTTGAAATTTATTAAAGCCGAAACCAGTTTGGCTCAGTGGTAGAGCATAGGTCTGCGGACTGAAAGGTCCGGGGTCGATTCCGGTCAAGGGCATGTACATTGGTTGCGGGCACATCCCCGGTAGGGGGCGTGCAAGAGGCAGCTGGTCAGTGTTTCTCTCTCATCGATGTTTCTAGCTCTCTATCCCTCTCCCTTCCTCTCTGTGAAATATCAATAAAATATATTTATAAAAAAAAAGAAATTTATTAAAGTTGTCACATATAAAAGCTAAAATATGAGTGTAAACCTTACTTCATATTTGAAGATGGGGTCAATGAAAGGTGGTTCAAAGAAAAGGGAAATTTTCCTTTCTGAAAGGCAGGGGGAAAAATAACAAGCAGTGGGAGCCAAAATTCCAAAAGATAGCTCAAGAAGTTCTGAATCATAACTCCCAAGGTTTTAAGTGTTGAGATGAGTTTTCTTCATATGAAACAAAAGGCAAATCAGTTAATGAGACTGAAGGTGAAGTGTTATGAATCTGCAGAGAAAGCAAGCTGACAGTTTGATTGGCATATTGAGGAGAAGAGGAGAATGAATGGAAGATTTATCAGATAAAATTTACAGATGCCTTTTTAACCTCAGAAATTAACAAGGATTTAGATGGGGGGAAATGTTTTCATCCTTTAAAAATATGGCTAAGAATTATGGGCCCCAATTGTCTGTAAACAGGAAGTATTTGTCCAACTGATATATAACTTCATTGATGCATGTAAGGATGAGAATGAGAAAAAAATCATGGCGATAGAATACCTATAAATTAGAATTAAGAATTAATGTCTAATGCCTTTGCAGTATCCATCCAGTAAGGCCCAGATTCATTGAGGACCACCCCCTTAGTCTCAACAGCAAAAAAATAACTGGGTCCTAGGATCACAGAGACAATGTTAGCAGTATTAGGATTTTGTCTTCTCTCCATCTCTTACTTTCCATTTAGAGCCATGATCTTTTAAAAAATACATTTTATTGATTTTTTACAGAGAGGAAGGGAGAAAGAGTTAGAAACATCAATGAGAGAGAAACATTGATCAGCTACCTCCTGCACATTCCTTACTGGGGATGTGCCCACAACCAAGGTACACACCCTTGACCAGAATCAAACTTGGGACCCTTCAGTCCACAGGCTGAAGCTCTATCTACTGAGCTAAACCAGCTAGGCCAAGAGCCATGGTCTTTTGACTAGGTTAGTTTTCAATCACATTCCTTCTTTGTTTCATGGTTTGTTGCTTTCTCTCTGAATGCTTAGACAGTGTGTCTGGTGAAGTTTTCCACTTGGCACCTCAACCATTCCTGTGGCCTCCACCAAGTAGACAGCCTCAGGGTTCAGAGTTCACCCTTGGTTCTGGATTTATTCCTGAGGGTTGTACTCTAAACATGAAGAATGCCAAATAACTGACAGAATCCTAGGGGGTCACAAGTAACTTCCACCTTCCAAGGCAGAGCAGTGACTTGAAAGTCATGGGGCCCATTGGTTTTGGCCCAGCCTGTTTCATGGTTACAGTTGTGACCAGGACCAGACCAGGTTACTGCCCCTTATGGTTATCTTCCATGGCTTGAACACTGTGAGGCATTTTCCTAACTTCCAATAGGTCACACACCTATTCTTTTCTGTTAAGGCTATGTTGAATATAGATTGTTCTAAAGTAGGTGTATTAGTGAGGGTTCTTCAGAGAGACAACCAATAGGAGACTATAAATGATAGATTAGATATAGAGATAGAGATATATAGATTGACTTATCTTAAGAAATTGGCTCACATAATTATGGAAACGGAGAAGTTACAAGATCTGCAGTTGGCAAGCTAAAGACCCAGGAGAGCTGGTGGTATAGTTCCAGGTGGAGTCTGAAGTCCTGAGAACCAAGTGAGCCAATGGTATAAGTTCCACTGAGGGGGCAGAAAAGGCTGGCATCAGAGTGGCAGTGGCCAGGCAGGCTAAGTTCCCTCTTACTCAGTTGTTTTGTTTTATTCAGGTATTCAATTGGATTGGATGAGGCCCACAAGCAAGTCAATTTATGAATTCAAAGGTTAATCTCATTCAGAAACATCCTCACACACACGCCTAGAATAATATTTGACCAAATGTCTTGGTACCTCTGTGGCTGAATCAAGTTGCCATAGATTCACCATATCAATAAGATTATCTCTAGAGTAAGTGGAACCTACTTTCTAGGAAATATTCTGAGAGGATTTTCTACCTGCACCCACCAACCAAGATGTCTATCCCACCCTCTGTCAGTTCAGGGATAAATTAAAATGATAGAAGTATTTTTATGCATGTATGTACTTTATATATATAATATATATATTCATTTTTTACAGAGAGGAAGGGAGAAGGATAGAGAGTTAGAAACATTGATGAGAAATGAGCCCTCAACCAAGGTACATGCCCTTGACCGGAATCAAACCTGGGACCCCTCAGTCTGTAGGCCAACTCCCTATCCACTGAACCAAACCGGTTAGGACTATATTTATTTATTTTTTAATAATAATTTCATAGTGGTTCAGAAAACTGATTAAAAAAAACACCTTTATTTCTGCTCCTATCTCTCCCAGCCTCAGGAAAGCCTTGTAAATTTAGGACAGGATCCATGATTTTTAGACCCATCAGAAGAGTTAAAAAAAAAAAAAAAAAGAGGACAGACAGAAAAATATGAGAGTTAACGAATACAACTTGGCAAACTCCTGTGTATTAAGAATATTATAAATTTTAATTAAAAGTTCTCCATCAAATTGGGACTAAGTTTCTGATCTACCACCAGTGGGTCCTCTTTCCCCTTGCTCCCACTCTTGTCTTTCAATCTGCACCTGCTGCTGCTGGGAAGTGACTGCAGTCAGTCATCAGGAGGTTCCCTCCTGTCAATGCCAAAGTTCCATGTTGTTTGGAATCTTCCATTTATGCGGACACAGTATCCATGCCTTGTGCCTTATTTTACCCAAGGGCTAACCAAGAGCCACAAATGTGAGGAGTTTTGCTAACCGAAACTCCTGAATTCCTTTGGGTTCCATTTGGAATCAGATTTCATTCCAGTTTCAATAATCACTCCTGGTTGTTATCTTAGTGTTGCTTGTTTGTCTGTTTTGTGTTGTTTTAGCTCATTGCCAAGCATGAGAAGTTCTGTAGAGATAAGGTGATCATACATCTCAATTTACCAGGGACAGTCTCAATTTATGACTTAATTTGGTAATGACCCAATTTTTTCACTCTCAAAAGCATCCCACTATGGAAGATAAATCGTATGTTTACCCTATAATTAGGGGCCATTTGGAAAAAAAATTAATGATCATTTAGTTTCGTGTATAAATGTTAACCAGTTCCTCTAGGTTCCTCTGTGCTTTGCTGAGACCAGATTCAAACTGCAGCACAGGTGTTTCTGGGTGCCAAGGTGAATCTCTGAAAAGAAGGTTCTTTTTGGAGTAGTTTCCACTGTGACACTTTAAGGACTACTGGAAATGTGTGTGCTTGATCTTAAATTATCTAATCTCTTGCTCTTTCAAGTTCTGCTCCAAAAATCTATTCCTGAAAATCAAAGATTTTAGCATGATTTTAATGTAAACCCAGGTCATGTATACATTCCTCCAAACTTCACTTTTAAACTAAAACTTTTCCTTTGAAAATCTGAAGGCTTGGATCCCTGGGAAGAACCCACTGTTCCCTATGTTTTTCACTCTACACAGCAGATTTTTTTTCTTACTAGGTCTCTGTCAGTATAATTTTCTAGGTCCATTGGAGCCCAGGTTGCTGCTGAAGACTGTTCATTTAGCTTAGCCTAAATTGCTTGCACCCAAATGTGAGGCAAAATAATCCTCACCTTTCCGATGCACTTTTGGAACCGCCATTCAATTCATTATTATGGGACCTTTGCCCAAGTAAAAACCCAAGTTTGAATCAGCAATCACTGGGTGAAACAGAGAAGTGTAAGGGCTGTGTGCCATAGCCAGACAAAAGTTGGACCTGCTGGGGGCACTGGGCTGAGGGAAGGCAAAATTTCCTGATGCCCTAAGTCCCAGGGGAGGCTGTGGATGAGTCTTCTTATCCTTTTCTTCTTCCCCTCTCTCCTCTCTTCTCTGGCTCACCTTTATTTTCCTTTGCTCTCAACTTCTTGTCCCCTCTTCTCCATCTTTGTCTCTTGCTTATTTCTTTTATCTTTCCTTTCTTGTTTTTCTCTTGTCCCTCCTGCTTCTTTCGCCCCTCACAGTTTGTCCTTTTTCTTTACTCTGCCTTCGGCCTTATCATTGACTCCATCTTACAATGGATCCGAAAACCTCTCATTTTTAACTTCTTAGACTCTGGCAGAAGCTAGGAATCCTCTCCCTGGAATAGGGTACAGATGTTCAAATTGAACATACAACTTCTGGGAGTTGATGATGCTTAAAGCTTTCCAGGTTTAATAACTTCGGTGATGTCGAAACCGGTTTGGCCCAGTGGATAGAGCATTGGCCTGCGGACTGAGGGGTCAAGGGCATGTACCTTGGTTTCGGGCACATCCCCAATAGGGGGTGTGCAAGAGGCGGCTGATCAATGATTCTCTCTCATCAATGTTTCTAACTCTCTATCCCTCTCTGTAAAAAAATCAATAATATATATATAACTTCAGTGATATTTATACTGGTGATCTACTTCTTGTCATAAATCAAGTGATAAAGTCATTTTAAGAAACCACTTTAAGAAGACAAAAATAACTTCAATTAAATTTGCCAAATAGGTAATTAGCATGAATGCTAAAAGTTATAAGAGATCATGTAGCAAGCAGGAATCTTTGGAAAAGGTACAAAGCTCAGAACACGTTCAGATGTCCACTCACTCATAAAGTTGGTTGTTAGCAAATGCTGAAAATAGAGACACAGTACCATCTACCTGATGACATCTATAGCTACATATATAACTACTAGAGGCCTGGTGCACAAAATTCATGCACAGGTGGGGTCCCTACACCTAGCCAGTGACCAGGGCCAATTGTATCCAGGCCCATCAGGGCCGGGTCAGAGAGGAGGAGAGGGTCACCGGGCCAGGCATGGAAGGAATGGACACTGGACCCTGGGCGCTCCACCACCATGTGGTTCCACGCTTCCCCCTCCTCCTTCCCTCGCCGCCATGCTGCCACCCCAGTGACTGGGCAGTGGGCCAATCGGGACCTGCCAGCCAAGGGGAGGGACAGGGCATGGGAGGTTGGCTGCCAGCCCCAAGGAGGGAGCTGGCCACCACCCACCCTCGGTTTTCTGTCCCAGCCTGGGCCCAGCCCTGATCAATTGATCAGGCCCTGCCGGCTAGGGGGAGGAACCACAGGAAGTTGGCCAAACAGGAGGGAGGGACCACTGGAGATTGGCCAGCCAGCTGGGGGAGGTTGACTATGGGTGCGCACTGACCACCAGGGGGTGGCTCCTGCATTGAACATCTGCCCCCTGGTGGTCAGTGCACATCATAGTGACCAGCCGTTCCAGTCATTCTGGTCATTCCGGTCGCTTAGGCATATATATATATATATATATATATATATATATATATATATATATATTTATTATTGGGAGCTGGAAGTAACATCTGCATACTATAAAACCAAAAAAAAGTGGCATCAAATGAATTTAATAAACAAATGTAATAACTCTGAGTCATTGTTTTTATAAATGAATATTCTGAACATTGAAGAATAACATTAGATTATTAGAATTTATTTTTATTTTACACACACACACACACACACACACACACACACAAACTTCCTTTAGTTCTTTCCAAAATACATTTGAAAACTTCTTCCTCGAGGTACTGTCCTGTCTACAGGAAAAAACACTCTGCTTTACGTATTTTTCATCTTTCTCCAAACCTTTTATTTGGATTTTTTTCTCATTTCCTACCCAGTAGAGCCAGATGATCATTTTATATTCAAGGGTACGTGCATGATCTAAATGCTCTATTAAATACGCATAACAGAAATGTACTGCTTTATTGTAAATTGCTAATATAATTTCATTTCCATCTGGGAATTCTTTAAAGCACAATTAAATTTTCAGTAATAGTAATGGCATATTATAAATGAAACAGGAGCCATTTATCTAAAGTATCAGCAATATTTTCACTATACATTTTAAAGGTCATCATTTATTTGAAATATAATTATAGAATGACTCTAAACCACACAGAGACTTACTCTGAAGAGTGTATATTACCATTTCCCACTGTTGCTTAGCTGTATTTAAACAGCAGTGGTTTGAGTTTTAAAGGGAGGAAGCACTACTTCATTATGGTGTGTTTGTCCTTTGAACAAATTTGGCCCATAGGGCATTGACCTTCTCAAATCAAAACCAACAGTGCCACATCAATGAATCGATAGTGTTAGGTCTGCTCTCTCCTCTTTTGCCCTAGATTCAGGTTCTAGGGGTTATGTGAACTCAAGATAAAAAAGAATATGATGAAAATAACTTGGCAAGCTGGAAAAAAACACCCACTTGGGAACTGGGGAAGAGTCAAGTGTGCCAGTTAAATAGCACTTTTTCTTTTTGGTAAATACCTCTCCAAGTTATCATGACAAACTGATTAGTGTGTGTGTGTGTTGGCAGTCAACTCCTGATTATCTAAGAAAATGAAATGTATAGATGATTCAAAACAGAATATTTGAAATTATTTTTTAAAATTCTCTTTCGCTTAGCATTTGCATTGCTGCTGTGTTTCTCTTAAAGAACTATTAAAATCATTTTACTTTGCCCAAGGGGTACGTATACCTCATGTGGTGGTGAAGTGCACAGGCTCCTTGGAGTGTATTATAATAGGGAAGGCCCACATCAAGTGAAATATTTACCGCAGAAATATTTACCCATAGAAAACGGAAGTTATAATCATAATTGGTGTTTATATAACACCAGACAATTTATAAATTTCACATACATATATGTTCTCCTGTCTTGGGAGGTGGGAAAGGTATATATAATTATCACCCATAGCTTACAGATGAACAGATGGAGGGGGGGAAGAGAGAGAGAGAGAGAGAGAGAGAGAGAGAGAGAGAGAGAGAGAGAGAGACTACTAGGATTTAATTTTTAATTGTTCATGTAGACACATTTCAGTTTAACACAAACCCAAGTTAATCTCTTGCATCCTTTGTATGAAGTTACCAGGTTTTATGCCCCCCCCCCCGGGTGTGGCATTCAAACCAGAGACCTTGCACTTGCATACATCTTATAATTGCCAGTCTTAAGAAATCAGGCCATTTTGATTAATGTCTATTTTGAATGAGTGTACTTATCATGGGGAAAGTTTAAAAGGAGGGTGCTAGCCCTTGAAACATGAACGTTTCTGTGCTAGTTCATAGATTTCTCCACTTACCAAACATGCATTAAGATGTGTGCCAAGCACTATATGGGGCATAGAATGTGAAGAGCAAATTAGAAGTGTTCTTGGTCTGCACGAAGCTAAACACAAATCTCAAATCATAAAGCCAGTTGGAAAGTATTTGGGGAAATATTTTAGAAGCCAAGAATTTAGCTCCTCCTAAAGCAAGGTGTTGTATTGGTGGTGATGGTGGTGATTTGTCTGTTATATTTAATGTTTCTCAACTGGGATAGGGCAAGACAATTTTTATAGCTTTGAAAGACTCAAGTGAGTCCAAACTTCACTGCACTAAAATCTGCCCAGGGAATATTGTTCCAATAAGACGCCTGGGCCCCACCCCAGATATCCCAATTTAATTTCTTGAATAGGGCCAATGAATTTGAATTTTTGATAACTCACCCCCAACCCTGGGCATTTAGATAAATGAGTTTGAGGGAGTCCTCAGACATGGCCCTCAGAATGTTTTCCCACAAAGTATCCTTTACTTGAAGGGCTTGCACGTCCGTCCGTCATAGCCTTTCTTTAAAACCCGATTCATAGAAGAGATTGACAAATACTCCCAGTGCTTAGCGTTCTCATAATGTGGGTGATCATCACGAATCGTTCTCTGGTCAAATTATCTGTTTTCTTAAAGCACATAACCATTCGCCTTGGTGACAGAGATGAACATATTCCGCCCTGTAGTCCAGTCTAGATCTCTCCATCTGTCTCACTTGAAGGTGAGCAACCAAAGGCGCAGGCTTCATGGTAACAATCTCTCCTCTGGCTGCCTTGCACATGAAAGGTTGCAACAGAAGCTCATTTGATTGAATTAAGGACGGGATTTTGAAAGTTGGAGATGTACATGCTTTTGTGTTCTAAGAACTGCTTGAAATCGCCTTGAGGTGATTCTCCTACCGGGCAGCAGTCAGCAGAAAGCCCTAGGAAGGATTCTTTCCACCCTCCAAGGAGGTACATAAACATGATATTTTAAAGGGCTGCTCCCCATGTTCCGTGTCTCTCTTGGGCCCACCCCAACCACAAATTCTGCTTTTGTGAATGTCTTTATGCTAAATTCATGCAGAATGGATAATTCATTTAACCTATATTTTACTATTTTCTTGTGTAACACTTAGACCCAAATAGGAAATTTTCACTGAAATGATGAACCCATAATATAGGTATTTTTTAAAATTTATGTTTCTGTGCAGGTCTTGTTTGATTAGTTATGAGCACACACACACACACACACACACACAACAACAACAACAACAACAACAACAATATCTGCAAAAATGTCATGTACATCATTCCATTGCGCTATTCAAAAATATAGGAGAAAATTAGAAAATTAGTTAAATGAAAACATACAACAGTGAATGTGTCTTCTGGGATCACTTCCTTGTGTTTTATATTATCACAGCTAAACATTAAGTCAGACCCTTAACTTGATTTTAATGTATTTAAACAATAACCATCAAGGCGCAGAGTACTTTCTGGGAATTAATGAGCAGCAAGAAGAGTTGATGGCCCAAAGTCAAACCAAGGACCGTTAACCCCAGCTGGCTATTAATTCTACAGGAAATGCCTGGCACGGAGGTTGGTATTACTATTTATAAACCCTTTATATAAGAAGAAAAGAAATACATATATACCCCTGCTGGGCCTTCATCTCACAGAGTGCCGTGGGAAAGCAGGGAGCTGCAGCCCACGGTTGTCGCTGCATCAGGCCTTCTCTGCTAAATTAAAAGTAATTATCAAAATGAAGTCTTCGCTCTACAACCAAAGACATACAAAGGAGCCTTCACACCATCCTCCTCTTCTTCATCCCCATCACTGGGAAATTAAAGGGAAACAGTAATGGCACCAACTTCCCAGGACATTTTTTAATGAGGTCTAACACCCACGCCGTCGAGTGCATAAATCTAAGCATACAGCTTGATATAATTTTCAGATATGTGCTCACCTGCGTTACAACCCAGATCCAGGTTTCGTTAGAGCACATCCAGAACCCCTAAAGCCTCCCCCGTTCTCTCTCCCAGGCAGTACCCCAATAAAAGTAATCATAATTCTACCCTCAATTCCATACAGTGGTTTTGTCTTTTCTTTTTTTTAAAATTTTTTCATTGATATTTTACAGAGAGGAAGGGAGAGAGATAGAGAGCTAGAAACGTCAATGAGAGAGAAACATCGACCAGCTGCCTCTTGCACGCCCCCTACCTGGGATGTGCCCGCAACCAATGTACATGCCCTTGACCGGAATCGAACCTGGGACCTTTCAGTCCTCAGACCGACGCTCTACCACTGAGCCAAACCAGTTTTGGCTTGTCTTTTCCTAAATATCAAATACGTGGAATAATATATTCTTTTTGTGTCGTTCCCCCCCCCCCCTCACTCCATATCATGTCTGTTAGTTTCACATACATTGTTGCATGTCACTCTCTCATTGCTGCTTTGGGGTAACTTTTAAATGCACTAAAGTTTAAAAAAATAAAACCAGGGCCAAAACCAGTTTGACGCTCAGTGGATAGAGAGTCAGCCTGCAAACTGAAAGGTCCCAGGTTCCATTCTGGTCAAGGGCATGTACCTTGGTTGCGGGCACATCCCCAGAAGTGGGTGTACAAGAGGCAGCTGATCGATGATACTCTCTCATTGATATTTCTAACTCTCTATACCTCTCCCTTCCTCTCTGTAAAAAATCAATAAAAATATATTTAAAAAAATAAAACCAGGAATGTTTGTTCTATTTCTGAGCTATAAGAAGTTTTTAATGCCTCAGAGCTTGAATGTCTAGATTCTGTGCGCCCTGAGAAAGGAATACGTATTTATGGGTCCTGACACACTAGAGGCCAACAGCACTGTGCATCAATGACATAATAAATCGCACCTGTGGTAAGGCAGCTGTTTTGTAAGGCAGTTCTGGGTACAGGCCAATCAGAATTGTGTATAAACAAACATCCATTAAAATGTAGTTGAGGCATCTTCTCTACCCTCTTGCTCCCTACCCCATAATGGAACAAAATTATCATGAAGTGTCCATTTCGTACTAGGTGTTTTTTTTTTTTTTAAATCAGTTTTGTCCTCACAACACTTCATAAACGTAGGTTTTGTTTTTCTCCCCATTTACAGATGGAGAATCCAAGGAATGCTAGCTAATTTGCCCAAGGTCGGAAGAGTAAGTGGCAGAGTTAGGACTCATCATCTGTTTGATTCCAAATTTCAAGCCCTTTCATCACACACGGCCAGGTGAGAAGGTTGGGTCAGAGGAAGTCAGTGACTGGGGAGGGAAAGGAACAGAAGCAGGATTTTCACTGGGAGTCTAGCACGTAGCCCTCTGCTTATGGGGCACCCCTGAGCCTTTAGCCTAGGCATGGGCAAACTACAGCCCTCGGGCCAGATGGCTGTTCTAAACTATTGAAATAATAATATTAATAATAAAAGACCATACCCTTTTATGTAATGATGTTTACTTTGAATTTATATTAGTTCACACAAACACTCCATCCATGCTTTTGTTCCGGCACTCGAGTCAAAAAGTTTGCCCACCCCTGCTTTAGCCCCTGGATTATTTAAGTGGGTTTTTAGTGAAACTTTGCTAGAGTGTGCATTTACCTTTGTATGTCTTAAGCTTCCTCTCAATACTATTGTAATGTTGACACCTAAAATTTATTGAGAACTTACTATATGCCAGGCAGTATTCTAATGCTTTATATGTATTATCCCATCTAATTCTCCTAAGTACCCTATGAGAAGGTACCAGTAATACTCTCATGTTTTTCAGATGAGAAAACTGAGGCACAGAGGGGTTAAGCAGCTTGCTTGCCCTCACGAAGCTGGAAGGGAGTGTAGTTCCAGTCTGAGATCCCAGATGGTTAGAATCTGCGACCTGTTCTTATAAATACTACCTAATACTGCCTAGAGGTAGACTCCTGTGTCCTTTTGTAAGCAAATTGGCCTTTGTCTCATAGTTTGACCCACCCATCCATTGAGTTCTAGTTTCTTAACTTGAAAGTACTCAGTGCCTTGAGGGTTATTGCTTAAATACCTTAAAATCAAGTTTGCATTGTCCCACAAAAGCTAGGACCATGTCGACTTCAATGGAGCAATAATGGAACTTGAAACTGTTGATTTGTGCCTGTTAATTGTAACAGCCTGGGGCCCAACTACTTTTACTCTCTACTCATGGGATATTTTGCATCTCCAGGAAATTCCTCAAGTTAAGCACTCCCATTAACGCAGGTGAGATGCCTTTGCTCCCTTCCCCCCTCACCAATCTCCCCCCAATTAGAGTGAGGGGCCCTCTCTTCCATCGCTTTCCCCTACCCCTGACTGGGCAGGGCTAGAACTTGAGATTTTTCTACCTTGTCAAAGCCAAATGGGAACATGTTCTGTTTCCTATGTGAGGAATTTGTAAGCCTTATGTTATTAATTTTTTACTGGTTAGGAAGCTATGATCCAGCTGAGGAGACAAATGTGGAGCAGAATAATGCATATCTCAGGTCACAACCTAGGTTGATAACCTTGCGGTGAAATGTGGCTCCGGTTATCTAGTAAACAGTTGCGCAGAGTGTTTGCGTTTGTTATCTAGCAGATTCGTCATTTTGTAACCATCTATCTTTCTGTATGTTTAGTTATCCTAATCTAGAATCAAGTGGTCCTGAATATCAGAGGGCACTTGGAGTTCATAGGTTGGTTCAACCCAGGCATTTTATAGATGATGACACTGGGCCTAAGCTTTCTCCAAGGTCAGATGGCTAGAAAAAAATGGGGTATAGAACAGAATCCTGGTCTCCTTACTGCCAGTCCACATCACCTGCATTCTCACTATGTGTTCGTAATCCCACACAGTGCCCTTGACACTTAAGAGTCCCAACCACAGAGACACCTGGGAGGAGAAGATCTGAGAGACTTCTCTCTTTTATATTTTCCCATTCTCCTTTCCTTCACTACATTGAGGGTAGGACTTTGATAGGAAGATTAAGTGGATTCTGAGAGCTAGAAGGGCTTTTGGCCTTTGGTAGTATTTTTCTGGGGTTTTATCGGAGTGTGTGGGAACTTTTTGCATGGAAGTACATTTAGTAGTGTGGATTGCTTTCTGCTTAGAATATGCCTTTATTTCCAAAGGGCTAATGGTACCAGGACAAAGTTCAGAGGATAGGAAGGGTTACTGTGAGACACAAAGTTAAAAAGTAAAGATACAGCAACCAAAAATACTAGAAAATGTTACCATGTAGTCTTCATTTTTATTTTTGGCTAATTGCTTAGCTATGTGTGAGGTGGAGGGTTTTCTAAGCAAACTAGAAATAGAAGAAAACTTTTGCAACCTGATAAAGAACATCTATGATATATCTACAGCTAAGATCACGCTTACACACTTTTCTCCTAAGATAAGGAACAAGGTAAAGATACCTGCTCTTATCATTTTAAAAAATACATTTTATTGATTTTTTACAGAGAGGAAGGGAGAAGGATAGAGAGAAATATTGATGAGAGAGAAACATCAATCAGCTGCCTCCTGCACACCCCACTGTGGGAAACCAAACATTGTCACTAATAGAGAAATGTGAAAAGGAAATCCAAAAGGCTGGTCAACCTAATTGTTCTGAATGGTCAGAGCTAATCACTCATTGTTTAGTTGAGACATTGGTAGTTAAAGCAACCTCCACCTGTTAATCATATGTAAATTCTTGCTGATTTTCTGTTGTTGGAATTTCCTGCCTAAAGGACATGGGTGTACCTCAGAACCTCAATAAAAGGGATGGCAAAAGGCCAGAGCAGTGGTAGTCCTCCCACTAGAGGTGGACTCCCACCTGGCCTCCCATTTCCCCAAATTAACTCTTTTCCAGTCTCTTTTCATTTGTGTGCGCCCTTCTCCAGAACACGGAACCCTGAAGAGGAACCCCGAACCACAATGGATGTGATAAGGGATCCCACACCCCACACCAAAGAAGTGCCCTTAACCAAGGTATATGCTCTTGACAGGAATTGAACCTGAGACCCTTCAGTCCACAGGCTGACAGGCCATCCACTGAGCCAAACTGGTCAGGGCTGCTCTTATCATTTTGATTCAACATTTTAAAAGAATTCCTAGCCAGTGAAATAAGGGAGGGGGGGGGGAGAGGCATGAAAATTAAAAGGAAAAATAAACTATCATTATTTACAGATGAGAGGATTGTTTAGATAGAAAACACTAAGGAATCTATTTTAAAAATCTAGCAGAATAAGTGAGTTTGGCAAGAATGTAGGATACTGCCCTAGCTGGTTTGGCTCAGTGGATAGAGCATTGGCCTCCAGACTGAAGGGTCCTGGGTTTGATTCCTGCCAAGGGCACATGCCTGAGTTGCAGGCTTGATCCCCAATGTGGGGCATACAAGAGGCAGCCAATCAATGATTTTTCTCTCATAATTGATGTTTCTGTCTCTCTATCCCTCTCCCTTCCTCTCTGAAATCAAAAATAAATAAAAAATAAAGTCATTATTTTTAAAAAAAGAATGTAGGATACTATGTCAATATACAAAAATAAATTGTACTTCTACTATATACAATAGACAATTGGGAAATGAAATTAATAAATAATATCATGGTAATGTAGTGATATTTATTAATTTCATTTTTAGAAATAAATCTAAGTCCATGGATGCTATAGTACTGCCAATTTAGTATTCTATAAATTTCAAAAAATTTACTAATAAAATAGCTACTCCAACTCAGTGCTTTCCTATCTATTCCATACTTCTAATTGCACTTTTGCCATATATCAAATGCCTTTAACTAACCACACAATTTGCATCTTTCTTGTACAAAGCAGAATCAGATTTATTCAGCAATAATATATTTTACTTCATTGAACATTTAAAACTACATTTTGTCATTTAAAATAATTATTTTAAAATTCTGGTATTTGGAGAAATAGAGTGCATTAACTTCTCAAATAGCCAAAAACTTGGCACTATAAACAGTTACTTCTACCAATTGTGATGGCTAAGATATTCAAGTGAAGCTAAAGAATAGACAAATATTAGAATAAGTCATACATGTCCTGATAGATATGGAAGAAAGTGAAATAGCATATTTGGCATTTGAGCTGAAAGCAGGGACAGTATATCACGTTTGGAAATTAGAAATAAGACAGCATTTTCCTGGAAGGTTATAGGAATCTCTTTCATGTCCCACATGGAAAGGGTTCTAATTCAGGGTTTGAGTTCTGGAGAAGGGCCGCACACAAATGAAGAGACTTGAAGAAATTCAATTTGGCAATATGGGGGTCCAGGTGGTAGTCCAACTCTAGTGGGAGAACTACCCCCTGCTCTGGCCCTGCCATCCCCTTTTATTGAGGCTATTATTATTAACTATTATTATTATTAATATAAAGCCAGCCCTGAGTCTTGGGTTCCACATTGAAGAGTAGAAGCTGTTTTTCATTTGGTGTAGCAAATGAAGAAAGTGGCACTCAAAATAATTCCTGTTACAGAAAAATGGCAAAACAAAGGGTGAAAGAAGGAATGTCCATCTAAACCTGGTAAGAAAATGAGCCCAAGGACTGGTACATTGTCTTTTTAAAAGAGCAGAGGAAAATTGCCCATAATTTGTTTGAATTGGAATCTTAGACTCAGTGCAGCTTAATTTCTTTCTTTGATGAACTGTGTTTATTCTTGCTGGTATTTTCTTGAAAGGATGTGATCATTTGTTAAATTATAGTTCCACAGAGTGAAAAAGAACATTAAAATAGTCACATTTCTCACTGGAAACTGTATGGCTTTCTGTGATGTAGCCTCAAACATCATGCGGCAGCATTTCCATCTGGTGTTGGTCAAAGCAGACCACAGATTTGACCAGAGGGAACCCAGGTTCAAGGGCGGGAGATATGTCTTACCTCTTAAAGGGAGGTGTGTCAATTAGTGACCATGCTATGCATCTGAAAGTAATACAAATAATCTTGAGTGTAAACTGTGAATGAAAAATAAAATGTAAATTTTAACAAAAGAAGATGAAGCTCTGGGGTCAGGTAACTCAGTTGGTTAGAGCGTCATCCTGATACTCGATTTCAAGTTTGATTCCTGGCTGGAGTACATGCAAGAATGGAAAAACAAATCTCTCTCTCTCTCTCTCTCTCTCTCTCTCTCTCTCTCTCTCTCTCCTCTCTCTCTCCTTCCTCTTTCAAATCACTAAATAAAACATTTTAAATGAAGAAATGTGACTATAATTTTAAAATAATATCAGCTCACAACTTTTGCTTCTTAAACACATTAATTCATGTAGATTAACCTAATATTATGTTATCAAGCTGCTATGAGAAAAGAGGTGCTAAAACTCCACTTTATAAATAAAAATTTCACAAGAACTAAATAAAAATGGCCTTCATGCTTCAAAAATATCAAAGCCATGAATAACAAAGACTGAGAAACTTTTGAATTAAAGAAGTATAAAGAGATATGAAGCTAAATGCAACTGGAACACTAAAAAGAGCAATGCTGACATTGTTGTGAAAATTGGAAAAATGGGAATAATGAATTGTGTATTCGATACTATCACTGCATCATGTTAAATTTTCTGATTTTGCTAATTACTCTGGTTCGGTAAGAAAATGTCCCTGTGATTGGGAAATAAACCTTATATCTTGGGGTAAAAAAAAGAATCAGTGACCATTTTTTACAGTTGCCACCCTGTATGACTGACATGTGCCTCAGTGTCCCTTTGGGTTTGCGGGGTCTCCACCCGTTCACATTTCTAGAAAGGCGAGTCATTTCCAGTGGACAGTCCTCAGTCAGCCATTCTATTTAGCGGTGGTTTAAAATAACACAAATTTATTATCTTACAATTCTGGAAGTCAGAAGTCCAAAATGGGTCTTAGGAAGCTCAACTCAAGGCATCCATCGGCAGAGCTGCTTTCCTTCTTGTCTCCAGGGGAGAATACATTTCTTTATGTTTCTAGTGGTTGCCTATACTCCTATATTCTTCATCATCAAGGACAGAAATGTTTTATGTTCAAACCTCTCTCTCTCTCTCTCTCTCTCTCTCTCTCTCTCTCTCTCTCTCTCTCTCTTCTCTGCTTCCCACCTGGATAATCCAGGATAATCTCTCCATTTTAAGAGCCTTAATTTATTTGCATCTACAAAGTCTCCTTTGCCATGTAAAGTAATGGGTCACAGGTTCCGGGGATTAGAATGTGAATATCTTTGGGGGGTCCTTAATCTGCCTACCGCAGCCCCATTACAGGAAACCCTCAATTGCAGGCCTTTAGAACCCTGTGGTTACCATGCGCTGCCTCATAATGGGAATCATATGATGTGTTGGTCAAAGAAAAGCTATTAAAGAAACCAGATGCAATACCTGTTTCTTTTAGTCTCCGAAACGGTTATTAAAAGTAGGAAGTTATCATCCCTCCCAGGACTATCCACTTGATCTCGCCTTTCGAGGAGCTTGGTGTAACCGCTAATTGTCAGACTTTTGTGAAAGCTTCCCCGTCTGATTTTCTACTTCTTTACAGCAAAATGCTATGCAATTATCCTTTCCAGACTTCAGCCCAGTGCCTGTCACAGAGTAAATGTTCAAATAATGTATTTTGAACGAAGCGAATCTCTGTATTGCTGAGGAAAATATTGGATATGAATGTTCTCTTTATTAGGTGGTACCTTGAAGTTGGGAATGATATTAATAATCCATAGAATGCGTTCTTGAGAGCATGTTTGCTTTCTGAGCACAGTCATGTATCACTTGGTTAATAAAGTTGTTGGATGGTGTTTGTTATGCTGGCAAGTGTTAAAAATAAGATTTCCAGACAATTGGCAACGATCAGACACTGACCTCCTTCTGAAATAAGAGTTTGAACACTTCTGTATCACAAATGATGAAGCTCATCATTGAATATGAGATGATCATAAAATGACTTTTCCCAATAGGGTATTTATTAAACTAGGAAAATGTCTCAGCTAATTACAGAGGAGTTCTGATGCTCACCTTCCATTTCTCCTCATTGAAACCCTTGGCCAGGTCTTGCTAACCTAAATGTCCCTCTTCTGATTTTGTCTGTATTTTCAACTTCTTTCCACTGATTGCCCATGGTGGCTAACTCCTGTCTCATGTTGCACTATTCACTTTCTTACATTGAGACTGATGTGTGAATTGCTGGGGATTTTTGTTTTCTATCTGCCAGTTCTCAATTAAGAATTTACATACTAATGTCTGTAATACTGCTGGTTCTATAGCTATTTCGACTTGCTAATGAATGGATACATGCAAAAGTGGAAACTTAAGGAGGATGGTTCTGCATTAATTTTCCCTTTAGGAAAATTAAGCCCATCCCCTGCCTGCACAGCAGGATTTCATACATCAAACTCATATTTAGCAGAAACAACCAAATAACATTTCGGTTGAGTTCTTTCTGATAAATGACCAGCTCCAAGCTAGGAATCCTCATAATTTATGCACATTCCTCATGCCAAAGTCGCCATCTTATGTTGTTCTATGAGTGGTGATAAGAGCTACTTTTCTTGAACACCAAATTTCTAATTAGTCAGGCAACTGGCCATGCCCAATGGAGTTCCATAGGCTGAAGCAAGTGGGAAGTTTCTTGTTGGAAACTTCAGAAGATGCAAAAAATGGGAGTCTTTTTAAAAAATGTTTTATTGATTGCAGAGAGAAACAGAGAGGGAGAGGGAGATGGAAACATCAATGATGAGAGAGAGTCACAGACTGGCTGCCCCCAGCATGCCCCACACTGGGGATTGAGTCCACAACTGGGGCATGTGCCCTGACCAGGAATCAAACCATGACCTCCTGGTTCATAGGTTGATGCTCAACCACTGAGCCATGTTTGCTGGGAAGTGCTAACAGAGAGCCAAGTACCTGCTGGAAAGCTAAGAACCAAGAAACTAGAAAAATCCGGAGGGTGTCTGAAATGCCAATGCTAGAAGCAGGCATAAGTACAAAATCAGGAACCTAAGAAAAAGAGAGACGGGAAGAAATAGAAATGGGTGGAAAATAGTAAATGGGGAGTATTCTGGAGCACAGACTTAGAAGAGGATCTACAAGTCCACAGTTTGCTTTTACATGCTGTTAAGTGGCATACATGTTTTAGAGTTTGGGGAGCTATTCAACGTACAGGTTACTCCACCATTTGCCCTTCCATATCCATTCTTCAGCTTTCTCACCCTGATTTGAACCCCTTTAGATTGTATTATTCAGTTTTCCTTAACTGCCTGGTTTTCTTATGGGTTTGGCCAATGGAAGACATCAAGAAGAGATATGAGAGCAAAATAGAGAGATCAGAGTATTTATTTGTCTTGATTCCCACCCTGCCAAGTTGTAGATTGGCAGTGGCTGAATTCTACTGGAGTCTTTGGCTCCTGCCTAGTGGCTCTTTCCAACAGCTACATGTGTCACAGGGTTTCTACAATTGCTATCTCAAACTTGTCCCTTCAGACCTAAGTATAATAGTAGTTTCCCACCCTTAATAACTCCAAGGTGCTTCATCATCTATTGCTGGTTCAACTTTGGAAATATTCCCTTTATTAATTTTTTTTTCAGAATTCATTTTGGGTGTGTGTGCCTTCCATTTCCTGTTGCTGAAACCCCATAGTCACTGAAATGAATAATTTACTAGAGTTGGCAAATATTCTAAACATTTCTGAATGACGTTGCTATCTGTTGTGTAAGGGTGTATTCTGTGTTGTACATTAGCCTTTTGTAACTTGTGACTCAGGAAGAAAAATGCTTTTTCCCTGCTTTTAGTGGCTTGTGGCCTGTGGCCTGCCAAGATGAGAAGACTGAGCACACCATGAATGAATTCCTATAGTGCTGGTAAACAAATGTAATGGAAGAAGAGAACAATTATCCAAGTTTACTTGGGGTTTTCAGGAATATTCCCTATTGGCAACATTGAAAAGGAATCACTACTGGGTTGATGATTTATTATCTCCCTTGGCTTTGTAAAGTCAGAGATTTTCTTTTCTCTTCCACAGGTATCTAAGCTTATTAGTATTTGTTATATCTTTATAATAACAGTATTCCCTGAGTCAAGCCCATATTGGGTCAGGTTCGCCAGAGCAAAGACTGATGTGAGGATTCAGGTAGATGCTACTTATGAAGGAAATGCTCTCAGAAAAACCAGTAAAGGAGAAGGGCAAGAAACACCAAGAAGCCAAGAGTATGAGTTCAGGTGACATCCCAGTCTCAGCCTAATCTCATGGGAAGCACAAAGGTGTACTTTGAACCTAAGAGTTTGTTTTCCTGGTGACAAGGGATAGGGGAGCTTTCACATTTCTGTACCCAATAGTTGTTGTTTATGGGCTGCCCAGAGTAGGGGGTGGGGTGAGGAGGAACATAAACCTCCCAGACTCCTAGCAGTTCCATCAAAGTAGATCTAGTAGCCCAATGGTAGGTCTCTAAAGACAGTTGCAAGTATAAGCAGTTAGGAGCAAAGCATGTGGAAGCTATGAGATGAATATATAGAACCCATAAAAAGAGAGTCTAGGGGATTCATCTGACCAGAATACCAGCACCATCTGCTACAGAGCACCTCCAGAAGCACATCTCTAACTAATTAACATACAGTTAAGCAAAATACTATCTAATAAAAGAGAAAAATGCAAATTGACCATCACTCTGCTACACCCACCAGCCAATCAGGAGTATGTAAATTAACCCAACAAAGATGGCGGCAGCCACAGAGTTGGAGGGAGCAGGAGGCTTGGGTTGCCCCCAGTGATGGAGGAAGCCAAGCTTCCTGCACACACTGGCTGACCCTGGCCTCCACTCAAAGGCTACAAAGTTTCAATTATAGAAGATAAATAAATCCCAGATATCTGCTTCCAGCTGGGAGGCGCTGGGAAAAAAAAAAAGGAAAGGAAAAAAAGGAGGGATATCTTGGGTCTTTGGGGGGTGTGGCCACCTTGCAAACAGCCATCAGCCCCTCACCCAGGCTGGCCAGGCACCACAGTAAGGACGCCCACCCTGAAGGGAATATGGCCAGTCTAAAAACAGGCCTCAGCCCCTCACCAGGCTGGTCACAACCCCATGGTTCGATACCTGTAAATGGGCAGTCAAACATCCCTTGAGGGGTCCCAGATTGGAGAGGGTGCAGGCTGGGCTGAGGGACACCCCGCCCCCATGCACCAATTTCATGCACAGGCCTCTAGTCCTAAGATAAACTATCAAGCACAACTTTCTTCCTATGTATATTTTTAGATTTTGTAGGCATTGGAAGAGATTATGAGTGATGTCTTGCATATAAGGTGACCAACACTATCCCAGGATGCCTGCTTTTTTAAAAAAAAATATGTTTTCCGGAAACCGGTTTGGCTCAGTGGATAGAGCGTCGGCCTGCGGACTGAAAGGTCCCGGGTTTGATTCTGGTCAAGGGCACGTACCTTGGTTGCGGGCACATCCCCAGTGGGGGGTGTGCAAGAGGCAGCTGGTCAATGTTTCTCATCAACGTTTCTAACTCTCTGTTCCTCTCAATTCCTCTCTGTGTAAAATCAATGAAGTATATTTAAAAAACTATGTTTTATTGACTTTTTACAGAGAGGAAGGGAGAGAGATAGAGAGCCAGAAACATCTATCAGATGCCTCCTGCACATCCCCCACCGTGCATGTGCCCACAACCAAGGCACATGCCCTTGCCCGGAATTGTACCCGGGACCCCTGAGTCCTCAGGCCAATGCTCTATGCAACAAGCCACACCAGTTAGGACAGGATGCCGGATGTTTAGTACTAAATCCAAATGGTCCTGTGTAATCTGAGTTGGTTGCTGAACCTACTTTATATGAAGCAATTGGTGGTTTCCAGAGCTACACTGAGAGCAGGAGTTTAGAAATCTGGACAAGGGTGTGGAGACTGTCAAAGAGGTCTGGGAAGGTGCTTCAATTTAAGAACTTGGTTCTCCAAGGTTCTTCAGAGAAGCTCAGAGTAGTGGGACTAATTCAGAATCCAATACTTCCCATGAACCTTTCCTGGAATGTTTTCTCTCAGATAAAATTTCCCCCAAAAATGCTTTTGTTCTCCTTATTCTCCTGGGAAGGAGGGAGGGAAAAGATGTTTGACATGAGTTTGAATTTTGTGTCACTGTGAATTCTATTGATGTGATAATAAATTTCCATTTAGTAATATTCTTATTTAGCTTTGTTTCAAGTCTAATGTGAATGATGATGAGTAATAACCCTTCAAATTATATCAATTTTATATGAGAAAATATACCATTTTTCATGACATTTTTATTTTTATAAAAAAGGGAATCAAAAGGTGATTCATGACTAGAGCTTTTATCTTATGCATGCATAGAAAATTTTTCTAAAGAATGTTGTCATGATGATTTTACCTTGGGTAAGCTTAAGATATTTCAGAGTGAGGATTTTGAGTTGTTGAATTAAAGATAAGTTTGTATGCAGGTGTCAATTGTAATTGTAAGAATCTTTTGAATTTAATGATTCCTGGAGCAAGAATGAGAGTTCTTAATCTTAACTGCACATAAAAAAATATTTAGGGATCTTTAAAATAATTTCAATGCCTGGACCCCATTCAAAACCAATGAAATCTGAATTTCTGGGAATGGAGTCCTAGCAGGCGGGCTTCATGGGCCAATGACATGTGAAGACTCATGGGACTCTGCACTTACAAGGGCCCTGCCTTGGGTTTAATGCTTGCTGTCTTGAAATTCTTAGTAGTTTTGACCAAGGGGCCCCACAAATTATGTATCATACCCTGAGTCCAGTAATTAATATTTTTAAGGTTTCCTAGGTGATTTCAGTGAAGAAGCACTGAATAAAGAAGCCTTGGTTCAGCTTGCCAATAAAATTGTGGTCTCTCTGTCTCTGTCTCTGTCTCTCTCTCTCTCTCTCTCTCTCTCTCTCTCTCTCTCTCTCTCTTTCTCTCTCTCCTCTTTCTCTCTCTTCTGATAAAAGAACCTGAGCCCAAAGCCTCTCAAAAACACAGGCAGTTGCCCTTCCCCCAGGGCTGCTGTGTTGGGCCTTTCCAGAGGATGCTGACCTGTCTACTTGCCCTGTTTCAATGGAGACTTGCAAGGGGCCAAGCACTGTGAGCCTTGCGGGAAGAAGCATCTACACATCTCCTACATTTAGCCCTCGGACCCAGGGTTAGACAAGCAGGGATAGGCACTGCTTGTTTTTAGCCCACTGCTCTTCAAATAAACAGGCTGAGAGGTAGGCTTACTTTGTGCCTTCTTGGCTGAATCTTGTGTTCTTTGAAACAGAGACCCCCTCTCCCCAATTTTGTCCTTAGCACACTTGGCTACTGCGCAGAAACCAGGGAAAAATAAAAATATGCAAAATAAATGTCTTGGATGGACAAATCCTATGATTCAAAAGTTATCAGGTAGATCTAGGTTCACATATTCAGAAACAAAAAATTGAGTGTATGGAGAGAAAAAGAACACTAAGTGCTCATAATGAATGTTCTTTGCTTCAATAAAATAAAATTAGTCATAAATAAGCTGGCTTTCCTTTAAAATTTTATTTATTTATTGAATTTTACAGAGTAAGAGGAAGGGGAGGGAGAGAGGGAGAGAGAGGGAGAGAGAGAGAGAGAGAGAGAGAGAGAGAGAGAGAGAGAGAGAGAGAGAGAGGAGAGAGAGAACCAATTGATTGTTTCACTTATTTATGCATTTTTATTGATTGATTCTTGTATGTGTTCTGACTGGGGATCAAACCCACAACCTTGGTGTATGTAGATGATGCTCTAACCAACTGAGCACCTGGCCAGGGCTAAAATGCTTTCCTACCATTATATAGGTGAATAATATGAACATTCTTCAGTTCTATTCTGTGAAATATATAGAGTTACGATATCTGCGTCGATTGTTCTTTCCATAAATATTTATCAGATACCTACAAAGTACCGGGCACTGTTGTAGCTGCAGGGACTATAGTAGCAAACATGATATACAAGATCCCTGCCCTCAGGGAATGTACACCGATTGGCCAGTTTATTATGATCTCTGAACGCATAATAATCTGGCCACTTAGTGTATATCCTATATAATAAAAGGCTAATATGCAAATTTCCCCCTCTACCAGTAGTTCAACCAGCAGGCTGGCCAGACCCCACCCATGCACTAATTCACACACTGGGCCTCTAATATATATACTGTATATATACACTGAGTGGCTGGATTATTATGTGTTCAAAGATCATAATAATCTGGCCACTCAGTGTATATTCTAATGAGGAGAAGTGGACAATAAAAATGAGTAAATAATAAAGGATGTTTGGTGGGAACAGATGCTACCGAGAAATATAAACCAGAAAATGGAGCTGCTGGATGATGGAGGTTTGGTGGGAGTCAGGATTCAAGGAATATTTAAATGATCATTTTGGCCTTGGGAACTAGGGATGTTTTATCCTCACTCCAGGTTTGTGTTGGTTACCACTACCCTGTGGGGAGGGGCAGAGAAGATCTGGATCCCTGGGGCCCAACTGCTGGGTGGCCTTTCCAGAGACAAAGATGGCCACCCTATCTACCCCATCAAGTAGGCTTAGTGGTTGATGTGCACTATAAAGAAGAATGACCTTCTACTGAGGCTATCATAACAAAAATACCACCAATAGGCCACTAACATTTTGGACTGTTGACTTTTCTTCATGGGCCCAATTTTAAAAAATCAAATATAAAATTTTCTCTCATTCTCTTATAATATGTTGTGGGCTATAGTTCAACTACTCCTGCACATTTTCATGAGGGAATGAATCCAGCCAGGCCTCAAGCAGTTCCTGAGCGTTTCAACCATTTTTTAAAGTTTTTAGAATCTAGATATCAAGATCCAACAATAGACACACAGATAATTATTTCAGCTTGCCTTTCTTCAGAGAATTGACACCTTCCTTATTTCTCCTGGCACTGCTGAGAAAAGAACCACTGAATTCACCTGTCAAGTAGTGCAGACTTCTCTAACAAATATTTGGTTCTCCTTTATGGATAACACATGAAAGGGGAGGATTTCTGGTAGTGATTATGGGTTTATATTGGGGTCTGTCCCAGGCATTCATTCCAAAATGAGTTCTGCACTAACAGTAATAGCTCTAGCATTTCTATTAAAGAAGGACATAAAGGCTGCATCTAACTGGAATTTGAAGGTGAGGGCAGGCACAGAAAATCATGTTGGGGCTTGCTTGCTTGAAGTTAAATTTGCATATCAAATATATTATTTTTACTCACCTTAGATATTATAGGGGGATGGCTAGAGAGAGATGAGAGTGAGTGGAGGTTATTAGAGAAGGTGGAAGCCTCCTACCCTTTCTCCTCACCATCCTTTAGGGCAGTGGTTGGCAAACTGCAGCTCATGAGCCGCTGTTTGCCACTCTGTTGAATAATGAGTTTGCCAACCACTGCTTTAGGGGAACAAATGCTTTACTAGGAGGAGTAAGGAAAATAAAGCTCTTCCCTAGCCATTTTGGCTCATTGGGTAGAGGGTCAGCCTGTGGACTGAAGGGTCCTGGGTTCTATTTGATCAAGGGCATATGCCTGGGTTGTGGACTCAATCCCTAGCAGGGGGCATGCAGGAGGCAGCCGATCAATGATTCTCATCATTGATATTTCTACCTTTCTCTTCCTCTCCCTTCCTCTCTGAACTCAATAAAAAATATTAAAAAAAGAAAAAACGCCTAGCTGATCTCTCACACCTATATTACAGCCCCAGATCACAATCATAGTAGGTCTAGGACAGTGGTTGGCAAACCGTGGCTTGTGAGCCACATACGGCTCTTTGGACCCTTGAGTGTGGCTCTTCCACAAAATACCACGGCCTGGGAGAATCTATTTTGAAGAAGTGGCATTAGAAGAAGTTTAAGTTTAAATATTTGGCTTTCAAAAGAAATGTCAATCGTTGTCCTGTTGATATTTGGCTCTGTAGACTAATGAGTTTACCAACCACTGGGCCAGGATTTCTCCTAAATAGAGCTCTGAGATTAAACTTGTAAGACTCTTCTTTTCATCCTATCTTCCTCTTCTCTTTGACCCAACCTACTTAATCCTTCATCTAGTTCTTGCTAATCTCTGCTTCTCAGTTCAGCTTGGCAAACATTTATGGAGATATAACAATGACCTGATAAATGTATACATTGGGAACTGACATGGGCTCAGGCTCAGAAGTCTTTCAGGCTTATTTGCCTTTTAATTTGCCACTAGTGAAAACCAAAAGCTTTCAGACAAAGGGAAGAACCTATTTTAACCCAACAACTGGAGGTGAAATTGAATTAATAGGGCTTTTTAAAAATATGTATTTTAATTGATTTTTTTTTACAGAGAGAAAGGGAGAGGGATAAAGAGAAACATCGATGAGAGAGAAGCATTGATCAGCTGCCTCCTGCACACCCCCTACTGGGGATGTGCCTGCAACCAAGGTACATGCCCTTGACCAGAATCGAACCTGGGACGCTTCAGTCCCCAGGCCAACGCTCTATCCACTGAGCCAAACCAGCTAGGGCTAGTAGAGCATTTTTGACGGAGGAGGGTACAATGTGAGCAGAAGACCCCATACTTCACCTTTTAAAGTCCTGCACCACCTAAATATCACATAATCTCAAGAAAGATAAAAATCTCCAAGAGTCTTTCAGCATGTTAAGATTCTGTGACTCTATGATGCTCACTTGTAGCTAAATCCCATTTTGGAAGAGCCATTACATTACGTAAATTCTCAAGATTTTTTTTCCAGTTCTTGGATGATTCCACCCTGCTGTTGTCTTTCATGTACAGAGAAAACTTTTTCTATCATTCTTAAACATTCAGCACTTGAATGTTTACTCTGTGCTGGGTGGAGTTGTTGATTCCCTGGTGTATTAGTTTCTTAAGGCTGCTGTAACAAAGTACTACAAATTAGATAACAGAAAACAACAGAAATTTATTGTTTCACAATTCCTGAAGCTAGAAGTCCAAAACCAAGGTAGGGGCCCTGGAGAGCATGCTTTCTTGTTTCTTCCAGCTTCTGGCAGCCCCAGGTGTCCCTTAGCTTGTGGCAGCATAACTCTAATCTCTGCCTCCCTCTTGCCATGGCCAATTTCCCTCTATGTCTGTGTTTCTTCTTCTCTTCCAGCAAATACACCACTCATATTGGATAAAGGGCCTAGCCTACCCCGTCTTTTTTAAAAAATATATTTTATTGATATTTCACAGAGAGGAAGGGAGAGAGATAGAGAGCTAGAAACGTCGATGAGAGAGAAACATCGACCAGCCGCCTCTTGCACACCCCCTACCAGGGATGTGCCCACAACCAATGTACATGCCCTTGACCGGGATCGAACCCGGGACCCTTCAGTCCACAGACCGACGCTCTACCACTGAGCCAAACCAGTTTCGGCCCTACCCCATCTTAATAACACCAGTAAAGAATTCAATTTCAAATAAGGTCACATTCACAGATACTATGGGTTATGATTTCAACATATCATTTTGGAGAGCACGATTCCACCCACAGTATCTGGTGGCCAACAATGTTCACCTATGTTTAGGAATAAGCCTTTGATTGGCAGCTAGGAAACATATCAAAACAAAATGGTCCATGAGGGAGGAAACCATGACTTAACTTACCTAATGTGCTTATCAGTTGAGCAAACCAGGCATACATATATTCACCCTATCACACAGGCTTCAGTCTTCTCTTCTCTTCTCTTCTCTTCTCTTCTCTTCTCTTCTCTTCTCTTCTCTTCTCTTCTCTTTTCTTTCTTTTCTTTCTTCCTTCCTTCCTTCCTTCCTTCCTTCCTTCCTTCCTTCCTTCCTTTCTTTCTTTCTTTCTTCTTTCTTTCTTTCTTTCTCCTCTCTCTCTTTCTTCTTTCTTTCTTTCTTTCTTTCTTTCTTTCTTTCTTTCTTTCTTTCTTTCTTCTCTCTCTCTCTTTCTTCTTTCTTTCCTTCTTTCTTTCTTCTCTCTCTCTCTCTCTCTCTCTCTCTCTCTCTCTCTCTCTCATCAAATGATATGGTTAAATATTTGGTGCTGGGAGATTTTGGGGTAAGATCTGGATTGAAAAAAGTCCTTTCCTGTGAGTAAGGTAAATATTGAGGTATTCATCAGTTTATCACATACCCAAAAACCTAAGTGAGAGCTTACCAAGGATTTTGTAATTGAAGGATCTATTATTACAAGTATTCGGGTTTATATTTAACTTTGAATTATACATAAACACACACATACACACATATAAATAATTTAGCATAAAGAATCAACATTTCAATCTGAGCACTATATGGATGGCATGACCTCTATCATCATTGTCCTGTGAGATAACTGATACCATATTTCCCTAGTACAAGGAAACCAATGAAAGGAATTGTTACTCTGCAAATTTGAATCAATGATGTTGCTCACTAACCCCAATCAACCAAAATGAAGAATTCTAGTTCATGCTTTCACACAGCCAGAGGAGGAAACTTTGGCAAAAGAGCTGTCCTGTCATTTCCCCTTCCCCCTCAAATCATCTCCAGGTCTGTAATTCTCTGTTTTTATACAAAGAAAAACTATATGCATTGTGTTTAGGCTCATTGTGAGTTGTAAAACAGCCCAAAGAGGAAATTAATTAAAATTATTAAAATTATTATCAGGAGAACATTTCTCAAGATTTTGGTAATGAATTACAAAACTGTGTTGGGGCAAGGATCAGGATGGAAGGTGCCGATACAATTAAGCTGTTACAACAAAGTCATATTTTGCTTTCACCTCACTGTTTTGAATTTGGACCAGTCATTGGGAATTTCCTTTCCACGGATGCTCACATCTGTCCTTATCAATGTGAGATATTAAAAAAAAGCTTTTGAAAACAAATAGTAGGTGACAAAGAATGCCTTGGACACACAAAGGGGTGTCTTATTTCTCATTTAAAGACCAGTGGGAAATTCTCTATAGCACAGGAACTGAAAGGAAAATGTGAAATCCAATGGTGTTTGGTCAGTGGAGCAAGGGATTTGTAGTGGTAAAAGAAAATACAGATAAAGTTATTTAGACTGTTTTCATATATCTCTTAGCATGTTTCAGGTTTAGAAAGGATCTCAATTGTGATTTTGTTGTCTTAGTTTTGACCTGCACAAAATGGATTTGCTGGTTTTCTTTCTTCTTTTTATTCAAATAAGACACACCCTCTTGGTTTTGAGAAATTTGATTCTTATCTCTTCGTTAGAACCATGACTGATGGTGAATTTTGGATGTTTGATTATGCTGGATTCTTACCAAAGACCACAAGGGAGATTTAACTTGAAGGACAAAGATGATTGTCAAGTGAGCTATAGATTCGGGTCTGATTCTTTGGTGGCGGTTCAATAAAAATAGTTTAGGCAAAGGTAGATTCAATAAGGCAGACTAAAAGAAATAAAATACACTTCTGGAAAATAAGCAAGGCAAAGCAAACACACAGGAACTCATTAAAGAAACAGCCAATGAACAATGCATAACCAATATCTGATATATAATTTAAGACCCAAAGGTCACTTAATATCAACTCTGTTGCAATACACATACTCTGAAAGACTCTACCTGGCAATTGTACTTGAGTTTGCCTTGGCTGTTGTTATTTCATGGATGTTTCTCAGGAACACTAACACACACACACACACACACACACACACACACACACAATGGAAGAGTAAAATCGGATTTACAGGAAGCATCTACTTGGACTAATTTGGTGATAAAAGCATTTTCAAATTGCTAATTTAAGAAGTCAAGTCGCCAGGAATGCCAAATTACTTTGCTTTTATGATGATGATTGAAAGAGATAAATGCGGGCCCAGCCAGGAAACCAAAGCAGAGAGAGGCAGCAGTCCTTCTTTGCATAATTACTGGTATTTGTCATCCTTGCCTGGAAAAAGGATCACCCGTTTTTCTCAAGGCTGTCTCATTTGCTTCAGAACCTCTTTTTGGAAATTCTGTTTATCATCCACATCCCCATTTGCTCAGCACCAAATACACTAAGAATACACTTCCGTTAGCCAATGTAATGACCAATCTTGGTTCAAAACGTTAATTAAAGGTACCCATTTCATTCTTGTAGGGTTGAAACAAAAAGGCTCTTGAGTCTCAAGTGTTAGGTTAAATTATTAAAAGCAGAGTTGAAAAACAGGGCTAATCAACATGAAATTTAGTATAAGGAACATTGGGTGAATTGTGATCATCAGCTATAATTAATCGTCCTATCTTTTTAAGAAAACAAAACATGGCATCTGTCACATTATTTATATTTAGGGAGAAATTTTGAAGAAACAAAAACAGGCGAGGAAGCAGAAAGGAAGTTTGCCTCAAAAAGAAAAACACTACAAAAAACTTGTAGATCAGATATGCTATCGCTAGAAAATGAGAATTTCATTGTTTCTTGGCTTTAAAAAAAACCTGCCCTTCACCAGATAGAAGAATATTGCCAACAAGGAAGAAACAGGATGCATTTCTCTACCTAACCGTATTTAATAATTTTCATGAAATTGACACTTTAGAACAATGGCCAAAGCCAAATGAAAACTTACAGGTTTCTAGTCCTAAATTCTTAACCCGTTTTCTTAAGAAAGACCCAAAATACACTTGAAAGCAAATCCAATTAATATAATTAGAGCGTTTCAATAATGCACGCACACTGGATCGGTTTCTGGAAAACACAGCTGTTCTGGTCTTTACATTTTGTTAATTTTTTATTTTTAAATTGGAAATGTGGCCATCATATAAAGTAACCGACATCAGATTTTTTAAAAGCCCCCACAGCCAGCTGACTTGGGAACTTCTGGTCAGGCCTGTGAGTGCGCCGCAGGGAGCAGGGAGCGCGGCACCCTCTGGCATCCAGCGCGCAGCAGCCGCGCAGGCAGCAACTTGCATCCCCGGCAGTTGACATGCGATTTGGGTGCCTCCTCATTCCTGCTCAGTGCACCCCGCATTGCCAACCCCCTGCCTCCCAAGCAGGCGCCCTCCGGGCTGTGGAAGAAGATGCCTAGCGGGGGTGAAGAGGCTTGCAGAGCTGGGGCAGAGCACGAGGTGCCCACACCCTTGGCTCCCGGGTGAGTGCGCACAGCAGCCGCGAGTGGAGGGAGAGGCGAGCAGGTTAGGTGCGTCCTGGTCCGGGTCCTCCCCCTCTCCCCCGATCTGCACCCCCCCCCCCAACACACACACAGAGAAGCCGGGGGCTGGGTATGCGGCACCAGGCGGGGGCAGGGGCAGGGGGGGGGGGGCGGGCAGGGGGCGGAGCGCCGCGTGGGGCGGCTCCAAAGGGGCGGGAGGCAGCTTTAAGCTCCGACGGGCAGAGTTGACGGTGGCAGAATGCGGGCTGGGTGGCAGGCTCGGCTGCCGGGAGCCACACGGCACCCTCTCCTGCAGCAGAGATGGGCCGAGCAGAGGACGCACCGGCTGCAGAAGCGACCCTGCGCGCAGGTGGGCACCCCCAGAGGGAGCCGCCCAGACCCATCCTAGGCTGCCGCGGGGCCAGATGCCCCCCTTCGGGCCACTGATCCCGAGGACCGGGGCTGAGCAGGTCTGGGGCGGGGGAAGGTGCATGGTCCTCGCTGTGCCAGGTGGGGAAGGGGTGCGGATAGGCTGCCTCCGCGGGGATTCTCCCCCTCGGGCCCCTCTCCGCCCTCTCGGATGTGCTGAGCACGCTAGAGGCTTTGGGGACCGCGATCCCTCGCCCCCCACCGCGCCCTTGGTCACAGTCCACACCCAGCGCCCACCAGGACGCCCTCTGCTCTGGCCCCTGCACTACGGGCACCGCGTGGGGGGCGGGAGGGGAGATAGCGGGGGCGGGATGAGCCTGGGTGGGAGGACAGCAGGAGTTCCTGGAGTATTGTCTCCCGGGGCGATGCCTAAGCCCGCGCTCCCGGGCGCTTTCAGGGCCAGAGTGAGGGGTGTATGGGGGGGGCGGGGGTAAAGGGGGGGTGGGTTTGCTGAAATGGCCCCGAAGGCTGGCTGGGCACATGCACTTGGCTCCTTGTGCACATCCGGACGAGGCTTTAAGGGACACACGTGGGAAGAGGCTTGGTTCCTGGTGGACCCCCCCAAGAAAGCCTTTTGGGGTGGCCCAGCGGGTGCTAGGGGCTGGGCAGGGAGAAAGAGTGTGCGGGTGTGAATGTCTGTCCCAGGGAGGAGGAGGAGGATGGCTGCAGGAGGCTTGGTTTTCTTGGATTTGCTGCAGTTCCTTAAGCCAAAGCAGTCTTTGAGGCGGTAAAGTAAATTGCGGGTAAGTGGGGACGGATCTCTGGTGGAAATACCCCCCCCCCCCCGTTTTCCGGGGCAGCGGGCTTGGCGGGTATACTCTCCATGCAGCTTCGGAGGTTATCTCATCGTGGGGGTGGGGTGGGGGGGTGCATGGTCTGCGTGGCTGGTGCATGTGTCTCTGGCTTCAGGTGCTGGAACTTTAGAATCTCAGTCTCTTCTCTATTTCTCTCTCTATACATACGCACACATGCATGCTCACATGCACACACATGAACCCTGGTGTAGTCTGATTGCCTTTTTCTTTCTATCCCTCTCCCCCTCCCCTTCTTCTCCCCCTTCTCAAGCACACCCACACACTCACACCACACACACACACACCATGGTTGGGTCTGTTATTCTAAATTAACTCCAGATCTCTCTTTCATCTCTTCCTCTCTCTCTCTCTCTTCTCTCTTTCAATCTCTCTCTAGTCTCTCATTCTCAATGTCTCACTCTCAATCTCTTTGGTCTCTCTTAGTCTCTCTTGTCTCTCAATCACTTGTATCTCTTTCTCAGTCTCTCATCTCTCTCTCTCTCTCTCTCTCTCTCTCTCTCTCTCTCTCTCTCTCTCTTTCTCTCTCTCTCTCAATCTCTCATCTCTCTCTCCAATCTCTCTCAATCTCCTGTCTCTTTCTCAGTCTCCTCTCTCTCAATCTCTCATTCCCCCCTCCCTCGATCCTCTTACAGATCTCATTTCATGGCTGCTTTGGCTCACTAATAGTTGCTTATGGATCTTTATTAATTGCTTGTTACGCTCGTGGGATTTTTATTCATTTGATTTTTTTCTAAAAGAAAGAAGACCTATCTGTATTGAAATCTGTGGGGTGTCCGAGAGACCCTTTCAGCATTCATTCACATCCAAACTAGGAACACAACAGTGAATACCCCCCTAACTGCTGTTTCTATTGGCCAAAGCTCTAGTTCATGTTAGAATTGATATTATTATTTTAAACAGAGATTTTACAATCAGGTGACAAAGTAACCTTTCCCCGGGCCTCTCCCTCTCTCTTCATTGTGGCAACTTACAGAATTTTTGATTACTCGATTAACAAAATGGTGCAGTGATGCTCTCATTTTAAGGGCTAGGTCTTAAAATGGTGGTAGGCTGGCCTGTGGGTGGGTTCTGTGACTCCCTCCATCTCTTATTCTAATGAACTGATCAGAGTAGTGTTGCTCTGAGGCATACATGCTTTGATTTCTAAATAATTTATCAACACATTCGGGGAGAGGGTCTCCTTACTCATTTCCCACACAGTAGAAGGAGCACTTTTGTTTCCTGGAGCCAATATTTTGCCACTTTCCCCCCAACTGTCCCTGTTAGATGCCTAGAAAGGGTGCGTGGTTGATGAATAATACGCTGTTGTTGTTCCCTTTTATGTCGACAGGTGGCGGTGTGGAAGCCAAAATGGGAGCTTCTAGAAGTGCTTTCTGAAAAATAAGACGGCATGCATGCAAGTAAGCAAGCACGGAGATCTGAAAAAACCACAGGTATGTAAAACAATTAAGCCACCTCTCTGGTTTTATAATTATTGCATTCCACTAGCCTGACATTTTTATAGACGTTAATGAAGTGAAGCACTTTGAGGTGGTCTCAAAGGAGAAAACAAGTTTATTTGACTTCAGACAATGTATTTAAGTAAAAATGCTGCGTTATTTTTTACTGTTTCAAAAGAGAAGCACTGTTTGTGACCAGGGGCATCTGCATTGAACCAGTTGTGGCTTGATACTTGTTTTTAAGAACACTTCCTGAGAACAACCAATGAACTTGTATGCATTATGCATAACCCATGGGCACAGACGATGGGGTGGTGAAGGCCTGGGGGGGGGGGGGTAGGAGCGGGCTAGAAGATGTTAATGGGGGGAAAAGAGGATCTATGTAATATTTTAAATAATAAAGATTTTTTTAAAGACAAATACATTTTTTTTTAAAGAACACTTTTCTTGGAGCTGTATAAAACTGCAATTGTTCTGAATGATTTCATTTGGGTAACAATTAACAGAGTCATCCTGTTGAGCTGATGTGACAAGTGTCTGCTTTTTTTACAAAATCTGCATCTCATTGTTGACTGGATATCTCACTTATCAGAATAGCGAAATACAGGTGCATTAGGTATTCTTTTAAACCAGGTTCTTGGAAACGAGCTTTTCTGTTTTTAAACCATGTCGTCATCTTTCTCCTCCTATCTTGCTGCTTTTCCCAAGCTCAACATATAAGATGTACCTTCCTATTCACCCCCTTGACTGAACTAACGACAGGTTTAATCTGAGCTCATAGACAATCAAGGTCAAATTTTTTTTTTTCATTATGATGCAGTTAAAATGAACTTGCCTTTGATTATCATTAAATTTAATATTTTGCATATTAAGGCCCCTTTCTTTTTATTAAAGTAGAGCTGACATATAATATTATATGTAGTTTCAGGTGTACAACATAGTGATTCAGTGGTTATATTCCTCACCATGGAATCACCAGAATAAATCTAGGAACTACATGTCACCATACAAAAGGATTATGATAATATTAAGGCCCCCTTTTCAATAATTGAGTAGCACAGTGCTATGAATAGTAGAAGCCAAGAAGGGCAAAATGGTCACCTCTGCGGATTTTTGTTTTTCTTCCTTAAAATGCTGGGTCATGGAGCTCTCATGAGGAGGCCCAGGTTATGATGCCAGCTACAAAAGGATCAGGCACCAAAATGGCTGCTGCAGAGAATTAACCTTTCTCTTCCCTGAGGGGGGTATGTGTTCCTCACACTGCCAGAACGCGATGATATATTGTGATTTTTGACATTCCGCCTTGACAGCTGAAGAGGGATTTTTTTTAGCCCCTGCCAATGAGGGTGTGAAACAAAATCAGATGCCACTCTTAGAGCTTTAAAAATATCAACTTAGACATTTAACCCATAGGAAGCAAATGGAGAGCTCTGAAAGTATAGACTCCACTAAAGACGTTTCTTACTGTAAAAAAGCACATGACCCGGTTGGCATGACTCAGTGGTTGAGCATCAACCTATGAACCGGAGGTCACGGTTTGATTCCCAGTCAGGGCACAGGCCCAGGTTGTGGGCTCCATCCCCAGTGTGGTGAGCATGCAGGAGGCAGCCAATCCATGGCTCTCTCTCATCAATGATGTTTCTCTCTCTCCCTTCCTCTCTGGAATCAATAAAAATTGATTAAAACAGCAACAACAACAAAAAAGATGGACCTCAACTATCAAGCCCAGATCACTTTCTTAAAAAAAAAAAAAGACCTTGGATATGAAGTGATTTCAAGAAAGTTAGCGAACATTTAGGAACATGTAAGTTTGCACTGCATGGGCCTTAAATACATTACTTGACTCAGGAAACTGGGAAGTAACCATCATCCCCCAATGTATCTAAGAGGAATAAGCTCTAATCTAAGTCAGAAAGGAAAAGAGCACAGTTGAGATTTTATTCCTTTTTTAAAGATATTTTTTTCTTTATGGATTTCAGAGAGAGGAAGGGGAAGGGGAGGTAGAAACATCAATGATGGGAGAGAATCACTGATCAGCTGCCTCCTGCATGCCCCCACTGGGCATTGAGCCCGCACCCAGGCATGTGCCCTGACCAGGAATCAAAAGGGAACAGACTGACATACCTCAATATGAGGGTAAGGGCATGTGCCCTGACCAGGAATCAAAGGGGAACAGACTGACATACCTCGATATGAGGGTAAGGTAACAAGGAGGGATAAACCAAAGAACTTATATACTTATATGCATAGCCCATGGACACAGGCAATAGGGTGGTGAAGACTTGAGGGGGAGATAGGGGCTGGGCAGAAGGGAGTAAAGGGGGTAAATGGGAGATATCTACAATACTATCAACAATAAAAATATATTATTAATAAAAAAAGTGGTGACTTCCTGTATCATGGGTCGACTTTTAACCTTGTTGCTGTTGTGAAAATGGCTGCCATGGACATGTGCATATAAATATTTCTTCAGGACTCTGCTTTCCATTTTTTCGGGTACATACCCAGCAGTGAGTTGCTGGGTCATATGGTAATTCTATTGTGAATTTTTTGTAGAACCACCGTACTGTTTTCCCATAGCTACTGTACCATTTTACATTCTTAGCAGTGTACAGGATTCCAGGTTGCCCACATCCTTGCAGACAGTTGTTATTTTCTGGTGTTTTTTTTTTATGGTAACCGTTCTAATGGGTGTGAAGTGATCCTTATGGTTTTAATTTGTTTCCTGGTAAGTAATATTGTTCAATGTCATTTCATAAACGGACTGCCATTTGGATATCTTGTCATATTCCTGTTAAAACCTTGCCTATTTTTAAATTGGATTATTTGTTGTTGTTGTTTTAAATTTCTTTGTCAGAGTTCCTTTATATTCTACATATGAGTTTGTGTTCAAATATATGTATTACAAAATATTTTCCCAGAATGTGGTTTGCCTTTTCACTGTCTTCATGGTATCTTTGGATGATTATTTTTAAATCCTCACCCAATTTTTAAAAATTGATTTTAGAGAGAGGGGGAGATGGAGAGAGAGAAAGAAACATCGATGTGAGAGAGAAACATCGATCAGTAGCTATCTCTCAGATACACCCTGACTAAGGATTGAACCCACAACCTGGGAATGTGCCCTGACAGGGAATCGAACCTGTGACCTTTGGTTTATGGAACAACACTCTCATACTGAGCCACACTGTCCAGAGATCTTTTGATAATTTTTAATGAAGTTCAATTATCAATCTTTTCCTTTATAGCTATTGCTTTTTGTGATCTATTTATGAAATTTCTGTCTACCTTGGGGTTATTTTTAAAAACGTTTTAGCCTGATTGGCATGGCTCAGTGGTTGAGCATCGACCTAGAAACCAGGAAGTCAGGGCTCAATTCCCAGTCAGGGCACACGCCTGGGTTGCAGGCTTGATCCCTAGTGAGGGGCATGTAAGAGGGCAGCCAATCAATGATTCTCTCCCATCATTGATGTTTCTATCTCTCCGCTCCCTCTCTCTCTGAAATAAATAAAAATATATTAAAAAATAAAATAAAGAACTTTTAGTAAAATATATAAAGGCTGTTTAGAAGATGCAATAAATGAACTATAAGCATATTTCAAATAAGAGCTCTTAGGTATAAATAGTGGAGATTTTCTTTGCTGTAGCAGGTGCCAGAGAGAGAGTTTGAAAAAGTGTGTTTTTTCAATAAGATACATGGACATAGATGCTGCCACTCAAGTGGCTGTCTCTCCCCAACACTGATTATGTCCCCAAGGTCCCTCTAGAGTGGGCCCTAGGGAACAGCCTTATGATGACTTGGCTAGAAGAAAGAATGTAGCAAAATGGATAGGAATCTACTTTTCCTTAATTTGTAATCCATACTAACTGAAATATCTTTCCCTGCCCCTCTCCCATCTGAAAGGAGGGTTGCTGTGATCTGATGCTACTTCTTTCTTTTGCCTCTATAATATCAGTATCCCTTGGGATTCTGCCATTTGTTAGCCTTTTCTCTTCATCTTCATCTTTTCCTGAACGGCATATGCTCACATTCACTTTCA